>CM077156.1:196896170-197328220 GCA_039583875.1 Platanthera guangdongensis
GGTTTAATCAAAGCTTCCACTAGTGCTTTCTTTACTCTGGCATAGTTGTAGTTTAAAGTTTTTATTTATCATCTATTAACGCATAGTTTGTGTATTCAATATGACATTGGGTTCTGTCCGTACCCATTTGTTATATTGTTTTTTTTTTACAAAAAGGATTGTTACAATTTAGTATCATAGTACAGGTGTTCAATCCCCATTCTTTAGGATTTGAGGTGAATTCTTTTAAGAGGTGGCGTGCACATGAAGTGCGCTGACCAATATGACTAGTTTTGAGATGAATGCTCACTTAAGAATAAAAAACATGCTTGTTTGTGGAACATTAGCATTTCTTGATTGTTGTCTTGCTAAGTTTTTGGTCACTTAATAGCGTGTTTTACAATTATAGGTGACTAGAAGTGGAACAAGACAGTCCCAACCCCATAATACTGCTGAAAGTAGTGCATCTGTTGAAATGCCAACAACCCCTCATTTTGCGAAAACAATTCGAATGGTCGTAGAAGCGGTCTTTGCCATGCTTAATGCAGAACCCAGATGACTTGGACAACTTCCTACTCCTTAGCAAAGGCGGTCTTTAATGTGGTAATCTTTTGAAATACAACGTTTCAAGATTATTAGATTGTCAAGTAGCGATGCTCATGAGCTTCCCTACGGTGGCTAACACAATCTTCTTCACAGGGATTCACTCTCACAATAATCAGTAGTTGCAGGAGTCTGCTCTCAATAATGGTGCGGTGACAATGTTCCAAAATTAACAGGCGGTGCATGAGCCGGACGACGTCCGAGTTCGGGAGAGGCGGAGGAGTCGAGGGTTTGAAGTTCTAAAGCCAGTTGGAGCCAGGAGTGGGATTTTGAGAGAACTAGAGAAGACGAAGACAACAAGTATCAGCTGAGCAGAAAAACCGTGGGAACTAGGCGTGTGCGGTTCACCCAAGCTTGGAGGAGATTGGGTCTTCAGGAGATCAATAAGAGAAGAAAAAGGAGAATATTTCAATCCCAAGTAAAATTTAGCATACAAATTTTAAAAAATTCCGAAATTATTAAAACGCACAACCAAACTATAAGAGCAGAATCTAGCTAACAATGCCATCAGCAATGGGTTCACTCATTTAATATATAAATGAATACAAATGAATAATGTGTTCGCATTCCAGCAATCTTCTCACAGCCCGTTTTCTAAATACTTGGCACCGTTTTCAAAGCCCGCTTCGCTAGGCGGGCTGGCCGGCGCCGGGGCTCTCCGGGCAGCGCAGGCGATGTTCTTGATGATAGCGGAATGTAGGTCGAACTCGGCTTTGATCTTGTCGCAGGTCGCTTCAATCCACTTCTCCGCAGCGCTCGTCGGCACGCTGTCTTGGCTGTCCCTCTTGCGCTCTTCAATGGCCGGCCTGATCTGTTCGTATAAATGGTCCAGTCGAGAGGCCGCCTCGTTCTTCGCTTCCTGCGGGGTGTTAAAATGCGAAATTTCAGCGGCAGATCTGTTATGATCACAAGAAGAGAGCACAATACAATGAAGTTGATTATACAGCTCATATACAGTTCAATTACAAGGAACAATTACCAAAACCTCTTCTTTAAAGTTTACATTGTTGATGAAAGACTCAATAGATTGGTTTACAATCAGCAAAGATGGCATGCCACTTTATTTTTTGAGGAATAATTACCAAAACTTCCCTCAAAAGTTAGCATAATTACAAGTTACACCCTTCTTACTTTTGAAGTTACAAAAACCTCCCATGGAAATTACATTTCATAACATTCATGCACAAAAATGCCGTCTTGGAGTAAATTTTCAGGAGGGTCATTTTGTGCATGTGTTATGAAATGTAAATTTATGAAATGTAAATTTATAGGGGAGTCTATTGTAATTTCAATAGTAAGAGGGGAACAACCTGTAATTTAGAAAACTTAGAGAGGATGTTTTGGTAAATGACCCTATTTTGTGTGTTCTATAGAAAAGATGAAGCATTTTGTGTGTTCTATAGAAAAAATAAAAAATTGAAGCTGCATTCATAGCATGATAATTTTGCAAAATGTGATGAGCGCGGGGCTAAAAATAGTTGTATCATCAAAAAACCTTAAGACATTTCAAATCCTAAGAATTGATGAGCTTTAGATTAGGCTCCGTTTGGGGCGGCGTTTTTTCTCCGGTGATTTTGGACAAAAACGTCATTATCATAGAATGTATGTTTGCATGACAACGGTTATGGCTGTAACCAAGAAAAAACTAGTTTTGAACAAAAGTTAATGAATTTTCTTAGGTGAGGCTGGATGTACACGAACGACATTTATCATAAACGTGTTCACAATCATGGCTCCGTTTGGCGTGACTTTTTTGCACTGGTAAGTTTGGACAAAAATGCCACCGTCGTAGAATGTATGTTTGACATGACAACGGTTATGACCACC
The DNA here is from genome assembly GCA_039583875.1 of Platanthera guangdongensis. Classification (NCBI taxonomy): domain Eukaryota; kingdom Viridiplantae; phylum Streptophyta; class Magnoliopsida; order Asparagales; family Orchidaceae; genus Platanthera; species Platanthera guangdongensis. The sequence goes on from CM077156.1 coordinate 196,898,580, forward strand.
GCAGAGAAAAAAACCAGTTTTAAACATAAAAGTGGATGAAGTTCCTTATGTGAGTGGTGGAGACCAGCCCAGATCATGTCGATGCAAAAGTGCCCGACGCCGCAACCGTCCGAACCTCTATCGACCCTGAATTTTGCATGTTTTATTTGTGTCCTTTGTTTGTTGTATTTGTTGAATTTGTTGTATTTGTGAGTGGAATATATATATTTATTTATTTATTTCATATGTCAAAGTAAAGTGGCCGGCCAGGATTTTCCAGGGTTCAAGAGGCCCAGCCGCACTATTCCACCAAAGCCCCGGCCGATGCACTGTTTATCTTTCCGGAAGATTAGGGCCGGCTTCCACCCGCAGCTCTCCGACTTCGCCGCTGCACCAAGAAAGGATCCCGCACGACGTTGCCTACGATCCAACCGCTCCACATGTTGTGCGGCCTCCTCCCCTTTCTACAGTCTGCACGAGCCCACCTACCGACGGTTTCAACTCCACGTTCAAGCTCCTCCATAGCCATTCCTGTTTTCATTTCTGTTTTAGATTTCTGTTTGAATCCTATAAAAAGGGATGTTGTAGATATTTTCTGTTGTGGATGAAATTATTGATTGATGAATGAACTTTTGGAGATTTTGCTTGCTGTGAAGTTGTTTCCCGTTCAACAGTAGAATGTTATTGTATCCCTTTAATTAATTGGTTTGATTCCTGGTGATGTTGAATGTTGAATTTCATGTGGTGACTTCCATCCATTTCGAGTCCTGCTGTTGAGAGGGAGATAGAACTTTGGTTGAATTTTGTATGAGTTGCTGTGAGTTTGCTGAGACCGATTTCCTGTATGAGAGTTAATGATGCAGTTAATGAAGACAGAGATAGCTGATTCCTTGTTTGTGAGTGTTGCGTTACTTCCGTGTGAGGTGTGAATGAAAATGTGTGAGATTTTGTTGGAGCCACCTTGTGTGTGAGCGAGTGACGTTGCTGTTGAGTGTTGCTGAATGTTTGTGATGTTTGTTTTGTGGCTTCCTTACACCGTTGAGTGAGAGATTCCGTGAATCCACTAAGTGTGAGAGTGAGTGAAATTTCTCCGTAGTGCCCGTGTGCGATAGCGGCTGACCTCGGAGCGGGAGATCGAAAGTGACGAGGATTTCCTCGCGGGATCGCCATTGGCTTCGAATACGGAAAGACACCTCTTTCCGTGGGTAACTTAATTCTCCCCCTCCTTTGCGTGTGCCTACATTTTCTCTTAAGAATTTAAATTCATTGCTGGGTTTTCGTCCGAATTTTGTCAGCAAACACTACGTCGAAAACTCCAAACGGAAACGTATTTAGAGCTCACGATTTCTGTTTTGCTACGACAAGGGGAACAAAACGAAAGTTGCGAATTTCCTTCTCCGGATTCAGAATTGAACGATTATTTTAAGAAAATCCATTTTCTTAACAAACTAGTTTTTTTGTCTTAAAAAAACAAACGTTGCTTAAATTCATAAAGTCTGCGCAACGCCAGCTCAATTTATTTTGTAAAACTCCATATTTCACTGCACGCATTTAGGGTTTCCTAGAAATAGCCGACAGACGCACAAACCCTACGCACTGTCCTACATCAGTGAGGTCAGACGTTCATGAACGATAGTTCATAACCACTTCATTCAAGACCGTCAGTGCCGCTCCAAACGGAGCATTAGATTCTTAAGTTAACAATCAATCATAAAAATAATATATTGAAGTTTATATATAAATTATCACTAGGGTTTATTTGAAAGGTGTCACCTTTCCGACCTAACCCTACTGTGGGAGAAATGACCAAAAATTAACTAGGATGTTAAGAGTAGACAAATCACAACTTCTCTTGATTGTTGATGCAACCTGAGTAGCCTCTTTATTTATTTTTATTCATGTCATTTCTTTATTTGTGTATGTTTTGTTTCGTGCATGTCTTGCCAATAAGCCCTGAATAAAAAGATTTATTTTTATGTAGGTCTTAATTAGTGCAAGTTTTGACAAGTTATATTTTATTAAGCATTTTATGCAATTTAATTTCTCAAATTATCCAAACTAATATATCAATTCCATAAATTAAATTTCTGAATATTATAATTATCAGGGAATATCAAAGGAGGAGTTTTCTTGTTTCAATTCCCATTATTCCATTGAGGCTCCGTTTGGGGGGGGGACTTATTTTCACCGGTCAAGCGGTTACAACCGCATGAATCGGACATTAATTAAGGTCTGATTCATGTGGTCGAGGTCCGATTCATGCGGTCGAGGTCCGATTCATGCGGTCGTAACCGCTTGACCGGTGAAAATAAGTTCTCCGAAACGGAGCCTAAATCTTTGCTTGAAACTCCTTGCTCGTTTCTCTTAGCTTTAGAAACCTCCCCATTGAATAATTTTATTAAAACCCAATCGTCCTTTAAAACCAGTCAGACCAGTCGTCTTCAAGGCAGGAAAAGAAGGAATCAAAGTGGCTTTTATTATCATCGTCCGTTCCCTCAATCCAGCGAGCGACTCCAGCCGGCCCTCCCTCCCTTAGCATCGCCGAGCCCTCCGGTGAGTTGTTTGACCTCCGACGAGTTGCCCGGTGGCGGAACTGCCACCGGCGAGTCCTTCTCGAACAATCCCAGACGTAATTGTGACTCCCTGAACTACCCGATTCACCGGTTCCTGAATCTACCTGCCGCAGGAGATGCCATTGCCACCGATTCCTGTCTGATGGTCAGTCAACCACCGACATCCCATTTCCGGTCCTTCTCCTGGCATCTCCTCTGATTTCTTCCGGCCAAGCCCAACCCCCCCAACTTCCCTCGAAAGTTAGCATAATTACAAGTTACACCCTTTTGAAGTTATAAAAACCTCCCGTGGAAATTATTTTTCATAACATTCATGCACAAAAAATCCGTCTTGGAGTTAATACATGCATCTCCTCTGATTTCTTCCGGAACACCCACCCCCCCCCCCCCCCCCCCCCCCCACCCCTGATTTCTGCCCTGCTGAGGGAATGATCCACAACTTGTCCCACTGCACGTTTTTGTTAGTTTATTTAAATGGTTAATATGAAAGATCTTAAAGAAATTCAGAGTTTGCCATGGTGTTTCTGTCTACATAATTGTAGTTAATTTAAAATCTCTTGTTTTTTGATGTACATGACATCGCTTGGGGAACGTTAAATTGTATTTATTCATCGTCCGACTGTTAATACACTTGATCGTTTGTGAACCCTAGATCGGTTGTCGCTAGTTATTGCTCATGGAAATTTTGAAAGCGTCGCTCAATTTAAACAGACCACTAATTTTATCAATTGTGCTGAGAAAAGAAAGCACGGGATGATTATGCCTGTAATTAATATTAGATTTATTATATTGAATTTGAGGGCTTTAAAGGGAAAATAAGATGTACAAATCATGTTTATGTTTAGTTACTTACCAGTCAAGTTTAGGTGTTCTTAAGTAAGGGTTAATCAAGAGTTTTTATGACGTAGCATTTATTATCCATGGGTATTTTTGTAATTAGTTCAGTTAGTAGGACTTAATTGCAAAAATGTGTTGTATTTATATGCCCTTGGAACTTTGGTAATGGAAGTAAAAAGAATCTCTATTATCTCCTCTTAGTTTCCCATCCCTCTCTAAATCATAGGTAGAAGAATTTGGATCTCCCTTTCAAGCACACCATTTATGGCATCCGCAGGACCGCAACAAGGCTCCTGCTACGGATCGGGTCGTCAAAATCCTCGTAGGGAAAATATTTACCGACGTCGTGCATGGATGGAACCAACGAACGAAGCGGAGAACAATTTCCACGGGGCGGACAACCATTGCCTTCACATAGACCAAGACAACAACCATCATCTTCACGTCGACTAAGCTTACTGATGGTGATCTTGCATGCAGCAATTATTATATTACCACTTGCATGAAGTTTTCTCTTTTATTTAATTTCCCGTTTATTTAAGCTTGATTGGGGGTGGGGCAGCTACTTCTCTGTTTTAAAACTTACTTTATTCCATTGTCTAAGCCTTGATGGGAGCCAGTAACCTATATATATGCTTGGTATGACTCTTGCTCAGGTATCAAGGAAAAAGATATCAAGACCTCCTCTATTTCCTTTCTCCCCTTCTCTTTCCTCTACTTTCTTCTTCCTCCAACAACTTCCCTGTAGATTTCCTCCAATCCGCATGGCGTGAGCTGCGTCTTATCGCCCGACACCCAACCGATCACCGCTTCACCAAGAAGAGAAGCGAGGACCCTTCACGGGACTTCACCCTCCGTCAACCTGCTAAGCATTACCAATCCGGGGCACGTAACACCTCAGTTTTATCATTATGAGCTTTGGAGCATAACAATTTGGTCTCAAAGCCGATTCTCATTCTCTCTTCAACAACACCGTATCAACGCACTAAGTCGCATATTACCACTCCCAAAATTTTCCATCTCATCTCAATGCATGAACCAATCAATAATTACAGACTTTTCACACATTGAAATACTCCCATTATGTCCTCGGCGAGAAAATTGTTGCTTGAGAGTCAACACAAGTGAGTCAACGGCCATTGTAGCTCCAAATACCGCAGGTCGATGCTCAATCACTCCTAGTAGCTCCACGTTCTATCCCTTCCAGTCGCCTAACCCCCCTTTTCTTGTAGAAGCAAACAACTCCAAAATCCACAATGCATTTGCAGACAACCAATGCAGTTATCTTCCGATACAAATTCCATAAGCTCGATGCATCTTCTGCAATGCAGTAAAAATTATGTCCTTTCCAGAAATCTTTAGATCCTCCCAGTGACCTTGCATAGAGTTCCCTCCACGACAATCCTTGACGCGATTACTTCTTCCACACACAAATGCCTACACGGGATCACTTTTGAGATTCACTTGGCACGTCATACACACATACAATAGTGTCGAAGAAACGCAGTCATGTGGGTGCTTTATTAGTACTTTTACACCTTATTCAAAGAGCCTCTTGATAGGACACGTAATTTTAGAGATATTTAGTTCGTTGTCGGAACTCTACCTAGAGAGTGTCTTGTTTGTTGTGCTTCATTTGCATTATTTATGCGTCTGCTAATTTCTTCTGTCGTTTGCATGAGTCTGCCGAGTCTCTTGTATGTCATTTGCATGTGTTTGATGAATCATTTGTTCATCAATTGTATGAGTTACATGAAAAGATCCAACACAAATATTGCATCTAATAATGAAATGTATAAACTTATGAAGATAGCCACAAGTGGAAGGAATTTTTTGTCAAGGCAAGCATGTGATAGTTCGAATATGTGCGGAGAGGCTTCCTAAGGAGCCTGGTAAAAAAAGTTGAATACAAGGGAGTGGGTCCCAACACAGTCACGTAAATGATCAGAATGAACGCCTACGAGCTTGACATCCTAAGACTTAAGAGTATGGATTTGGATGTAGACTCGGATTAGGATTTTAACAATAAAATATTTTTAAGAAAATATAAATTTTTTTGCTATAAAATAAAACTAGGTTTTGAAATAATTTGATCATTTTTTAATTTTCGAAAAGGGGCCAAACGGCCAAATTGAGATGTTCGTGCATAAAACGACTTGTAACGATAAAATTTCAGCACAACTGTTATTCGTTATTCAGAAAAAAATTCTTCGGCGCCTAACGATTTGAACTGTCGCGGGATTTGTACGAGCACAAGAATAACCCAAATGCAACAATTTATGGAATAACGGTAATACAAGCAAAAAAGAACGTCAAAGGCAAGCTTTAATTAATTATTTAGAACGCATAAAATATAGCCAAAAAATGAAGCAGTGAGGGGGTGCACCCAGAGCTTGACCCTGTCCAAGTCCAGTCAGCACAATGGAGGAGCCACAGTTTGATCGACGGAATAAAGGGGCCGATGTCAACATCGACCAGGGAAGCCAGACGGAGTGAGCATAATAAGCGATTGACGGAAGGTTTGGTATGATGCCGACGTCAGTCGGAAAAAGAAGTTGCTGGAGTCGGGCGACCTAGAAGGAAGATCAAGCGTTGTCGCGGCGAAGGAAGCTTTGACGTCGTTGGATTGCGGTGGTTGGAGGCTCGGCTAGAGGCAGGCGTTGCTGACTCATCGAATGTTTCTCCAGTTGAAGTCGGGCTAGAGAGGCGACAGGAGAGCGACTGATTCTTCCTCCCATTAACGTCGTCTGGCTGTCGCTATGCCTGGACGGAGTCGTCGAAGTGGAACGGTGGTGGTGGCCGGCAATTGCAGAGCGACTGATAATGATTTCCCAAATTCTGATTTCAAAAAATCTCCCATAAGTTTGTTTCCAAAACTTCTCACAGCAACTTGATTTTTCTTTTCTATTTCCCCAAATCAAATTCTTTCCAATCTCGACTTGTTTCCAAATGTTCCTTTAACTCAGCAATTTTTAAATTTTCCCAAATAATTTTATTTCCAAATAAACTTATCTTCAAATATTTCTCCAAATAATCTCCAGAATTATTTTGATTTATTTTGTATAATTTTGATATACTTACGAATTAGCTTTATGCATTCTTAAATAAATTAAGCTTGCCTTTTCCGCCCTTACTACCTAAATTACCGAACCTATTTATTCAGGGTCTCATCGGCCGGTCAAACCGACGAGCCAAAACAAGTACATGAAATGAAATAAAAATAAATATATGGGTATGAACTACGATTCAACGAGATTTCCACCCTGTATTCAACGTTGAAGAGTTGACACCATATTTCGAATACGTGGATCCATACCTTAAGCTCACCCTTTACCCTCCTCACCTTCTCCAGCCTCAGTCCTACCCTCACCTTAGCTATGAGCCTCACCCACCTAGGAGTCAAACACATGGTTTCATTGGTATCACGTGTGGTTTCTCTGGGGCCACCAACATGTGAGTTGACTTCAGAGAGTGCAATTCAGCCTCCAAAGACCATTGAAGACATCATAGCTGACAAGCTTGTGGTCGTGTCAGACAAAGATACATTGAGATATTGGGTTCATTGAAGAGGATGCGCATTCGCATCCAAAACTTGGGTTGTATCTGAGGAGTAATTGATTCTTACCCGACCAACACCAAGAGGATATTTATCTTCATTCATCAGTAGATGAATTCTTTCAAGCTTTTGGAACACAAGTCTTTGGCACATTTGAGGCTGATTTGTCACTTGTCATATTTCACGTGTCCGATGGATGATCCAAGTCTACGGTTGCATCCAATGTGACGTTTCTAAAGTACTATGTATTTTTATGTATTTTTTATGTTTTATTGAGCGAGATTGGATAATTATCATGAACGGACAATCATAGTCATCGATGATGGCTGCTCTAGTCATGCTTTATTATAAATAGGAGAAGGGCGGACTGATTTGACAGCGATTACAGATTTTGGAGGCTTTTCATTCCGGAATTCGACAATCGCTCGTGGTGACGACTCCATAAACCCAAAATGCTGACTCCTTGATCTCTTGCCTTTACTGGCCATACCCTAGCCCGCCGCCACCCTCATCTTCACATTCAGCTCCCGCAATCCTCCTCCCAGACCACTGCCACTATCTCAGTCCAACTGCCTCCATCCCCTCCCAAACACGATGTCACCCCTACCTCCCCTTCCAACCACTGAACTCCCCCTCCTCAGCCCGCTGCTTTCACAATCTCCCCTCCTCAGCCCGCTGCTTCCTCAATCTCCCCTCCCAGAACCCACAAGCTCCCCCCAAGCCTGTTGTTGCCCCTACCTCCCCTTCCAGCCACCACCAACATCAACCTAACCCGCTGCCACTCGATTTCCTCCGCCAGCCACCACTTACCCCAATCCTACGGTCCTACCCACCACCACCTACATTCCCCACATCAAGTCAATGCTTACCTATCTCAGCCCTCCAACAACCTCCTATCCCCCACACAACGTCCAATGTTATTATTCCTGCCGGCTAGCCTCTACCATCACTTTGACGATTATCACATCTCCTCGCCACCTACACCTTCCTCCCTGTAATTGTATCACTTATTCAGATTCATTTTATTCTTTATTGTTGTACGGCTTCAAAAAAATTTATGATTTTAGATGCTTTGCTATGTTAGTGTATTTGTCTTAAGATTGCTCCCTCTCTGCAGGATTCATTCGCTTTATTGCATTTGCTTAACAACCCTCCAAGAGTAGGAAAACCTAACATAATTGTATTACTTAATTATTTAATCTTGCAATGGGTTTTATCCATCTTTATTAGTCGCAATTTACTTATGGGATGCTTAGCGCACATCATCCCGAGGATAGATCAAAATTGTTTTCCCTGGCACAACACTAGGATTTCATTGTTTAGAATTCACTTCCAAAACTTCTCGCTTGCCTAAACATAAATAGTCGAAGAATTTTTATTATAGTAAGGTACGCATGTACGCAGCTTATGATCCAGTTAGAGGGGCATGTTAGAATGTTACTGTGACATAAAGGTAATAATTGATAGAGAATTGAATTGAAATATAGTTTGGTAATTGGTTGTAAGTGTTAGAAAGTGTCTAGAGATAAAGACATTATATAACAGAAACACATCAAATGTCTTATCTTACTGTTAAAGAATCTCTAGTTGTACATAAGGTGTTTAGTTGGTAAGCGTCCAGTAAGTGTGTGAAACCGAACAGATAATTAGTACCACAATAACTTTTGTTACCAGATGCAGGTTAGTATTATAATAAGTAGATTAAGCAATATATAAATTTTTTGCAATACCAAAAATTTCTAGCAATCAATTTTTAAAAAAAGAGAATTGTTATTCACACCCCACAATTGGATATTCATACCCATAATAATACAAATTTTAGCATATTTTTCCCCTAAACTTATCTGATATTTGTACCCAACACAAACTTCGTTTCTGTTTCTCTCGAGCCTTAAACTCCCGCAGCTGAACCTTCACCTCTCTGCTTGCAGTCTTGCTGGCGGTCCGATAATATCTCGCCGCCCGTGCCGCCCTTTATTCCGTCGCTCCTTCCGCCCATCTCCTCGCTGTCGGTCAACCTGTAAATAGTTCTTTTTAGGTCGTATGTGTATGTTCTAGCATAACAACAGAGTAGGGTAAGTCCAATAATAACCCACTTTCAAGTCCACGAGTTAGAAGTCGAAGACACATGATACCGGTTGGCGCGGCGGCGGCGATGGCGGTTGACGCGGCGGCGGCGATGGCGATTTCGGTGCGGCGTCAGCGATGGCGGTTTGTGGCGACGGCGACGGCAATTGCGGTTTGCAGCGGCGGCAGTTTCGGTGCAGAGTCGGCGATGGCGGTTTGCGGCGGCGACGATTTTGGTGCAGTGTCGACGTTGGCGGTTTGCGGCGACGGCTTGGGCGGCTTGCGGCGACGGCTTGGCGGCTTGCGGCGACGGCTTTGGCGGCTTGCGGCGACGGCTTGGGCGGCTTGCGGCGACGGCTTGGGCGGCTTGCGGCGACGGCTTTGGCGGCTTGCGGCGAAGGCGTTGGCGGCTTGCGGCGACGGCGGCTTGCGGCGACGGCGTTGGCGGTTTGCGGCGAAGGCGTTGGCGGCTTGCGGCGATGGTGTTGGCGGTTTGCGGCGACGGCGATGACGGTTTGCGGTGACGGCGATGGTGGTGGAGCGTCGGCGCTGGCGGTGTGCGGCGACGGTGATGGCAGTTTGCGGCGATGGCGGCTTGCGGCGGCGGCGGTTTCGGTGCAGAGGCGGCGATGGCGGTTTGCGGCGACGACGATGGCGATTTGCGGCGACAACAATGGCTATTTGCGGCGGCGACGGTTTCGGTGCAGCGTCGGCGATGGCAGTTTCCGGCGACGGCGATGACGGTTTGCGGCGACGGCGATGGCGGTGCAGCGTCGGCGCTGTTGGTTTGCGGCGATGGTGATGGCGGATTTGCGGCGATGGCGGTTTGCGGCGGCGGCGGTTTCGGTGCAGAGGCGGCGATGGCGGTTTGCGGCGACGACGATGGCGATTTGCGGCGACGGCGATGGATGTTTGCGGCAGCGGCGGTTTCGGTGCAGCGTCGGCGATGGCGTTTTGCGGCGACGGCTATGACGGTTTGCGGGGATGGCGATGGCGGTGGGTGCGGCGACGGCGATGATGGCTGTTGGCGCGGTAGCGGCGAAGGCGGTTTGTGGCGACGACGATTTTGGTTACGTCGGGGAAGGTTCGGATATCCTCACCTCAGGCATGGTGTGCGGGCGCGGCTAACGCCTCTCAGGAGACCTCATCGTTTTTCTTAATATTATTATGTATGGGTACAAATATCAATTATGGGTACAAATATCCATTTTGGGTACACATATCAATGGGTTACAAATATTCATTTATGGGGTACCAATAACAATTCCCTAAAAAAACGCCAATAAATTGATGGGAATGGCCGGAGTCCATCTTGTCAATAGAGTACGCAGATAACAGATTGATCAAAACTGTAATAATAGTCAAACATGAAGTAAAACTAGGACCGGGATCCTCTCCATTTCACGCGAAATGGAGAGGTCCATTTCGCGGCTATGATTGCATCTCCCAAATCGGACGGCGGGAAGTAACTTAATTGCCCGCCGTCCGATTTGGGAGATGCAATCATAAACGCGAAATGGATCCCCTCCATTTCGCGTGAAATGGAGAGGATCCCGGACCGTAAAACTAACATGGTTAAAGCAAATATAAAAAACTTGATGAGCAATGCTTGGAATCAACAACAAAACTGGAGTTTCCACCACAGGCATATCCAATTATCAACTCAGATAAACAGTCCATTGGGATAAGATTCATAATTCACAATGATAAATATCAGTACAAGATCACTGGTTATAGTAATTAAATTTCAAGCATAAAGATTATCTGTTTTGAGAAACTTTATGCAAGCAAATTTTGCAAGATATACCAAGGAAAACAACATTAGTAATTTGAACCAATAATCGACAGCTATGGAAATATTATGATGGCAACATTGCGGAAGAGTTGTTGATTAAACATACCTCACAAGAAATAAGTTCATGGCATGCTTCCTTGGATGCTAGACGTGCAGAGATAAGCTTCACATTGGCTTGTCTTTTTACATGATTTTTCAATTTTCCATTAGGGTAATGTGGCGTGTTATTGGACACAGAACTTGACTGTATTTGATAATTATGACAAAGACTATTACTTCGTATTCGAGATACCATTCTACCTTTTTGTGCAAGATTCTGCTGAGCATTTTGTGTATAAAAATAATTAGGCTCATTTTCTTCACTTTTTCTTTCCATTTCCATTGGCACTGAACTCAGTGGTTCCACATTAATTGGCAAGACCTGAGAAAGCATCTCAGAATCAGTGTCAAAGCTACCCAGCGACTCCCCATTTTCTGTCACAGCTGTTATACCCTCATTTAATGGAACAATAGCCTTGTGAAAGTTAGAATCTAGCTCATCATCTGTGGAGTCATAAAGTGGTATTTTTTCAACAGAGTATCTGTCATGAACAGTTCAATATGAGATGAAAGCAATAAAGATAAGCCATAAGTTTGATTAAAATCAATATTTAAATTTTCACAATATAAAACATTAAACAGCAAGATACTGTGATTACAAATGTTAAATTTCTAAAGCCCACTGAATATGATATCATTAAAGATTGCTAGAGCAAATATTTTATTAGTTTGAGATTGAAATTTTTACATACAAAATTCTAAACACAAAGAACCTACCGTTCCTATAAATCCATGCAACTTTCAACATCAACCCACAATTCCGCAATATCAAGAAGTTCTTACTAACAACTTAGAACTATAAAATAAGCGTTCACCAATAACGACCATTGCCTGGTTGTTTAAGATATTCTTGAAATAATGGATTGACAGTAAGAAAATAAAAATCTCAAATTAGAAAGGATTTTACATCAAGCATGTTTTTTATTGGAATGGAGATGGTAGGAAAGGATAATCAAAATGAGGATTTCGGTGTATAATATTTGCATAGGATACAATAAGAGTCTTCTACTAGGAAATATGAAAATCTTACGGAACCAAAAAAACTATTTGAAGATAAAGGGTTTTAAAATTAGTAGAATACATGCATAGTAAAATTTAGTCACTCTTATGAATATGGATCATTTGAGAAATTGTGCAAAAAATAGGGCACAATGGCGACAAAGGATCCATATAGCCGACCCCACTATAGTGGGATAAAAGCTTGAGTGTTGTTTTATACATGCATAGTTTTGGTGGATGCAAAAAAGATTGACAACTTAGAAGATCAGGAGAGAAGTGGATGAAAAAAGAGAGCTCAAATTTCATTCACCAAATTTGTTACATTAAGTTACGACTCTCAAATATCTATATCTATATAACTGGGGTGAGGAAAACTCTAAAATGCACCACAGACCCCTCCCAGATCCTTGGCCATCTGCCATTGCTTTGCCACCATCTCGGCCTGGAAATAGGGTACTAACTTGGAACTATTTGCTTGCATGCTAAACCCTCAATTGAATCTGATATTAGTAGATACCTGTATATAACCTCCTAATTTAATTAAGTTATATTCAGAAAAAAATGAGATTTGTGGGGCTTAATTCTAGGAACAAACTTTGACTTAGTTTGTCAGCCCTTAATTAAATTGGAAAAACAATTTTAACTATTTAATTAATAGAAAGACGACTAATTGATCTAAATTTGAGCTAATCTGACCTAAATGTAAATTAGAGGGAACATTTTTCACATCATAATGCATCAAGTTATCATTAAACTAGAATGTAACATAGCAATACATGATGTAAATCAATAAACAAAATAAGTCAAGCCGCTTACATCTATTAGTAACATAGGAATACATAACTCAAATCAATAAACCAAATAACCCTTAAGTTTCTCTAGGCCAAAAATGTTAATCTTCTACCCTAAGGAAAACACTTAATAATGAACATGGGCCCAACTTGGCTTTTGTGAAGAGGAAACTCCAGCACTAATGCTACAAAATGATCACAAATATGCAGCAGCCATACCTGTCATCATCATCTTCCCAAACATAGGTAGCCTCCTACAAAGAATGTAGCAATAATGAGAAAACGATACCCAATGGGAGAATTGTATATATTATTTAGAGTAATGCTCCTTGAAGCTCTAGAAAAAAAATTTAACTGCTAAATCTTTGTGATGAGGTCTCAAACACCATCAGCAGACCAGACTGTATAAGAACATGATGCAAGTACAATAGCTTATGTCACTTGAAAGAAATTAAGGCTCCAAGTTTTATACAAGCAAAGATCTAAAGCATACTTCCAGTTATCTTCAGTTCGAATAATCAATATAACACAATAATGCTGAATAGAAGGGCAGAAGCAAATTGTACTCCCCAGAAAAAAAAATCATCCCTTTACGTAAAGAATTGTCTTTTAACAAGAAATAATGTGTAACAGATTTAAATTTTACATTACAAATATCCAAGTGCTCATTAATTTACCATTCCAGCAAGAAGAATAAAGATAATTTGCATAAAATCAAAATGGTAAGAACACAGAAGGGGAACAACCATCGAGTTTTGGAACTTCTCCGGCTAGTCGTTCACAGTCCCCATTTGCGCAAGAGAGATGAGTTTGCCCATAGGGTTGCTGCAAAGCGGAAGTCCAAAAAACATGTCGCAATAGGGTTTTAAATAACTCGAGGTCAAATTGGGATTTTCCTGCTCGAGCTGCACAAACTACAGCTGGGCAGATTCCAAGAGATGGACGGAAGTTAAGCTGATCCATTCTTCCCACTGAGTGCGTTGATTGAAAAAATTTCTCACACCTTTCAAGTCATGTAAGCTCAGAGACAACTGATGTCATCGATCTGTATTTTGCTTCAGCTGAGAATCGAGAAACTACAGCTTGTTTCTTACTCCTCCAAGTAACAAGATGCCCTCCAAAATAGGTACAAAAGCCACTGGTTGACCGCCGATCATCCAAGGAGCCAGCATAATCTGCATCAGAATACGCAACCAACGTTGGAGTAGATGATGAGGTTTTGTATACCAGCCCTTGACCTGGAGCTGTTTTAAGGTATCTTAGGATTCGCTCAACGGCTTGAAGGTGAGATATTTGAGGGGCATACATAAACAGGCTGACCACCCCAACAACAAAGGATATATTCAGTCGTGTGACCATTAAGTAGATCAATTTCCCAACAAGACGTCGATAGTATTCCAGATTTTGGAAAGGAAGATCAGTATCGAACGCATGTGCACACAGCTTATGATTTGTATCCATTGGAGTAGTAGTGGGTTTGCATCCAGAGTAGCCATCATCTTGAAGGAGATCCAGACAGTACTTCCATTGGGAGAGGACAAGTCCATCCCGACGTCTCGCGATCTCAAGACCAAGAAAGTATCGAAGATGCCCCAGATCTTTTGTCTGAAAGATGGAGCTAAGGTGTTGTTTGACCGCTTGGATTCCCTTTGAATCATCTCCAGTGATTAAGATGTTGTCAACATAAACTAACACAAGAACCGTTCCTGTTTTCTGATGACGAGTGAACAAAGAGAAGTCTGCTGAGCTCCGAGTAAAGCCGACTTCCCGAACTGTCTTACTAAACTTGTCGAACCATGCCCGAGGGGATTGTTTGAGATCATAGATGGACTTCTTCAGATGACACACTCGGGACTCCCCCGTGGTCTCAAACCCGGGAGGTTGCTGCATGTAGACTGTTTCCTGGAGATCGCCGTTCAGAAACACATTTTTGACGTCCAGTTGATGTAAGGGTCATTGGCGATGCACAACCACGGAGAGGACACGAAAGGTGTTGAGCTTGGCTACGGGAGAGAATGTCTCATCATAATTGAGACCATGTTGTTGGGTGAAGCCAAGAGCCACCAGCCGAGCCTTCGAACGATCAATTGTCCCATCAGGAGCATGTTTGATGACAAAAACTCATTTACACCCAACAGGTGTCTGCCTGAGAGGTAAAGGGACTAAGTGTCAGGTCTGGTTAGCCCATAGAGCAGTCATTTCTTCTTCCATGACCGCCCGCCAGCCAGAATATTAGAGAGCCACATGCACAGAGTTAGGTACATAAATCGAGGATAATGAAGTGACAAAAGTTTGAAGTCGTGGGAATAGGCGATGTAGGGATACAGAATTTGTCATGGGATGAGCGGTTGATTCCGGTGCCGGATCAGCAGGACGCGGAGCGTCAGAGGTCGAAGCCGACAGCATTGGGGCAACAGGGCTAGGATGGCGACGAGTGTAAACACATATAAGAGGTGGCTTGGAAATAATGGGAGGCTGGGCAGGAATGTGTGGTGGTGGAGGAGTGGTAACGGGAATGAGAGGACGTAGGACGGGTGTTGGTAGAGGTGTAGGGTCTGGAGCAGAGAAGAAGGGAAGATCCTCCCGAAAGGTAACATCAACAGAAACAGTTACCTTGCGGGTAGTAAGAGAATAACAAACGTAGCCTTTCTAAGTTCGTGAGTAGCCAACAAAGATGTGTTGGGCCGCTCCGGGATTCAACTTGTCAGTGGATGGACCAAGACTGTGAACATAGCAAGTGCACCCAAAGATGCGGGGTATGAGAGAGAATGCCGGAGTAGAGGGGAACAGGAGGCTAAACGGAATGACATTGTGGAGTATGGAGGATGAGACATGGTTAATCAGATAGCATGTCGTCGAAAGGGCAAAGTTCCAATAAGCTTTGGGAACCTGCATTTGAAGCATGAGAGAGCGAGCAACATCGAGAAGATGTCGGTTCTTACGTTCGGCTACGTCATTTTGTTGAGGGGTATAAGAAAACGATGTTTGGTGAATGACTCCAAATTCCGAGCAAAGGTTTGCAAACTCGTGGCTAGTGTATTCGCGAGCATTATCAGTGCGAATAGTTTTGATATTCGTGAAGAATTGTGTGCGGGTCTCAAGAAGGAAAACCCAAAAGACACGTGGAAGCTCAGAGCGATCCTGAATTAAATATAGTCATGTCATTTGAGAATAATCATCAATAAAAGTTAGAAAATAGCGATAGCCATAAATGCTAGTGAATTTGTATGGTCCCCAAATATCGGAGTGTACTAAAATAAAAAGAGCAGAGCTCCAAGTACAATGAGATACAAAAGATGAACGAGACTGTTTGCCGAAAGTACAAGATTCGCACTGAAAATGAGGAAGAGATATATCTGGTAGAGCCTTCTGGAGGACTGGCAAAGGGGCATGCCCAAGACGCCGATGTCAATCGATAGAGGAGATGGAAGAGAGGATACTAGGGGAGTCATCAAGAAGGTAGAGCCCGTTCTGCAGTCGTCTCTTACCAATGATATTCCGCGTCTGTCGATCTTGTATCAAAAAAGAAGATGTAAAAGTTATAGAGCAATTTAAATCAGTAGTGAGACGACCAACAAAAAGTAAATTAAATGGGGAGCCTGGAACATGAAGAGCGGAGCGTAGAGATAGAGAAGAAGTGAGAGTGATATCCGCAGAGCCGGAGATCGGAACAATGTCCTCATTGGCCACTGTGATACACTTAGAATGAGGAGAATCCAGGTACTGATGTGGCCGCAGGGAGGTGATGTGATGAGTGACACCTGAATCCACTATCCACCGCAAAATAGTGGAGAGACAAGCGATACCTTCATGTGAGATGGAGGCAGCCGAGGTAACAGAGGCAGGTGGGCGACTGAGCAGACCATGAAGTTGTTGGAGCTGAAGCCGGACCTCGTCAATGTCAGTACGAGTGATTAAAGAGTCGTGGGCAACAACGACGACCTGTGGACAAGGAGGAAGCCCATGCTTGCGATAGCATGTGGCTTCAAGGTGGCCGTCCTTACCGCAGAAGGAACAGTTGGTCATGGTCGACCTCCCCGACCTCGAGAACCGGAACGCCCCCCCCCCCCCCCCCAGAAGGTGGAAGGGGCAGTAAGGGCGCAGAAGTCTGCTGAAGGAGAGTCGGTGACGGAGGTCCAGAACTATCAGGAGGCGGTGAGGCCTTGAGCAACATGAAGCACACATCTGATAGTGACGGAGTAGCATCAGAGGAGAGGATCTGAGCCCGGACGCTCTGAAGATGCGGTGGCACACGAGCCACTATCATGACAACACCAACGGCTTCTTTTTGAGCACGTTGTGCAGCAAGATCCATCGTAGGAGGTTGATGTTGAATTCATGCTTCAACCAGAGTTTTGGCCCGAGCAACAAAGGAGGTGAGGTCAGTGGCCCCGCCAACATCAAGAGTCTGAAGATCGGTGATGATGTCATACAAGTGTTGTAGACTATCTTTCCCGGAATAGACGGAATGAAGTTCATCCCACATCGCTTTGGCCGTTTCATGATACAGGACAATTCAATACGGTTCTCCATCAAGAGAGTTGAGGAACCAGGTCTGAACACGACCATCATTGCGCAACCAGTCTTCAGTAGGAGTAGCAGAAGCAGCCCGAGTCAAGTGATGTAGGAAGCCTTTGGACTGAAGAACGCGTCAGACCGACTGCACCCACTCCACAAAGTTCTTCTTCCCGGCTAACGAGATAGTAGTAATCCACAGTTCATCCCGAAGTTCAGGGGCAAGGGCCGGGCGGTCTGCAGAGGAGGAAGCCGTCTGTCCGATAGAATCAAGAGAATACCTCATGTCCAGGCGGTTAGGAGGCTAGACCGGCGGTAAGAAGATCAGCGAATAAAAACTAAACTGTGCGGGTAGATCAGGCGACTAAAAACAGCGAGCAGGACGAGGCTGCAGGGAAACCGCACGGACTGGATGACAAAGGTCTGATGGCAAGCACAGAAGAGGTCGCGATCAAAAGAAATGGAGCGGGTAGAAAGAAGAAGTCGCCTTGATTAGAGAACTGGGGAGGTCGCACGGTCTCGGAGACAAGACACCAGCGACAAGAGAAGATGTCGCGACCTAAATGCAGAGCCCGTAGTGGTTAGAGAAAGCCGCAGCGATTAACCAACGAAGAGGCCGCGCGAGAAGTCCGCACGGTCGGGGTGAGTACACTAGCAGCATAGGAAGATGCCGCGACCTAGATGCAGAGCTCGCAATGGGTAGAGAGGCAGCATCGACTAACAAAAGAGGAGACGTGCGAGAAAGAAAACAGTGCGGCGGCAAGAGAGCAGTGAGAAAACCGCGCGGGTAGACAGGGAGATCGCAGCGGGTAGGGAAGAAACCGCGCGGATAGAGGGACGAGGAGAAGGCCCCACATGAGAGTCCTATAAAACGGAGAATGGAGAATAGGTGGAGGCCACGAGATTGGTGGGGGCGAGAGGCGGGTAGGAAATTTCTTAGCCGCAAGCGGGTGGAAACCAGACCGCGCCCTGCGCGAGAAGAGAAGGCCGGTTGGTTAGACAAAACTAGACCGCGCCCCGCGTGAGAAGAGAAGACCGGATGGTTAGCAGAATGTTAACCGCAAGGAGAGACCGATTCGCTCTGATACCATGTGGATAAAACCTCAAACTTGTATATACTTTCTCAATAACCAAATACAAGGTATGAATACACATTTATATGAGGGAAAAAGAGAGAAGAGATTCCTACACATGATGGGGGACTAAAGAGGAGAAAAGAAGAAAACAAAATAAACGGGCTCCAATATGAGCCTCTTTACATGGGCTTTTACACCAAATAGCATGTCCCTCGCTCCCAAATAGCCGCAATCCGACGTCTCCCTCAACCACCATTCCCACCCGAGTTCCCTCTTTCTACTACCCAGCAGCCACACTTCTTGCCCGACCCCCTCTTGACCCACTACCCAACAATTCTAATCTCTGGTGGAACCAGCAGTCCGTGAATCTTCACCATTGCCATATTTCGCCGCCGCCTGCACACATAAGTCATAGTTGGTGTTTGTGGTTCTTTACTTTGTTTACTATACTATATTTGATGGATGTGATAGAATATGTTGTTCTTTTATGACATTGTCTGGCTTGCAGGGCTTATTCATCATACACTAGAGGCACATTCTTTGTGCCTCTATTGTTTGTGAATCAATATTTGTTTACCAATTCCACTTTTTTTGAACAAATGTGCTCTTGTTTAAATTTTATATTAATTAATTACTCCTTACTAATTCAATCAAACTGATAATTGCATTTTCACCCACATTAAGGTTCGTCCGTAAGTGCACCAAAATCCACTTAGGATCGCATCTTAAGGCATTCATCATTTTCAACCAACCTCTGCATCACTAAGACTTACACCCAAGTGATTAAAAATGCATGAAGCACAAAATTAAGAATAAAAGTACGATGAAACAATGCAGATGTACAACCCCGTATCCGGCCGAGTGGGATCCTTTCCAGGTAGCGGGCTCGGGATATGCTATGGGCGATGATTTGGTGCAGCCCCATTCGAGGACGTGCGGGTGCTCGTGCATGCGCGCAGAGACTTTATATGTAAACACTCTAAGTTAATTATGCTTATGTACGCATCAATCTTGGAACGTTGTTCCTTTTAATATCTATAAGTAAATATCAACTGAATATGGTTCTTTAATTATGCATGAAGTGGAATTTAAGGGTGATGGAGACTTCAAAAAAGTATTTCTAATGTAGTAATAATGATGTGTTTGAACCCCAAGTAATTGCAATCAATTTCATCTTGGATATTAGTATCAACTTAAACCTCCATCTATTCACTCTCTTATCTTCCATTACAAAATAGACCTCATCATTAGCTGGTAGAGTTTATTTAGCAATTCATAATACAAATATTAACAATGTCAAAAGGTTAATCATGCAAGTCCTATATAAATATGTATAGGGCTAACCCTAAAGGGAGCAAGGCAGCCGCATTCCCCCCCCCCCATCTCTCCCGATATCTCTCTCTTCGCGCCGCAGCAAGGAGGGGCTCTCCCCAGCCCTTTTCCTCTCCCGTCGCCGGCCAACAGGGGCAGCCCGAGCCCCTCTCTCCCCAGCCCTTTTCCTCTCTCGTTGCCAGCCAACAGGGGCAGCCCGAGCCCCTCTCTCCCCAGCCCTTTTCCTCTCCCATCCCCGGCCAACAGGGGCAGCCCGAGCCCCTCTCTCCCCAGCCCTTTTCCTCTCCCGTCGCAGGCCAACAGGGGCAGCCCGAGCCCCTCTCTCCCCAGCCCTTTTCCTCTCTGGTCGCCGTCCAACAGGGGCAAGCCCGAGCCCGAGACCCCATTCCTAGGGGCCGTCAAACTCTTTGTCAAAGAAATTATATTCATGGATGTGATTTGATATTGTGGCTTCTCATCAAGTGGGATGGTCGGCCACTAGGTGTTGAATGGGTAAAGCTATCGCTGGAGCATAAGAGCCTTGGGGCTCAGGTTTGGCCGACCAAGAGGAAGGGAGATCTTGAGTGGTCTTCTTGGAGCTCGAACCGTTACGTCATCAATGCGTGGACAGCAACAACGCTCCCAAGACGTCGAGCCTCTTGCGAGATGTTCGGTTGCGGCTCCGTCAAACACGCGTCAAGGGTAACGAAGTTTTTTCTTGCGCAGGTGAAGCCCTCAATTAACATATTTGCATAGAAGCTCCTCTCTACCAACGGGTGGGGAAAGGGAGTTCTCCGACGGGTCGATGTGTACATCCCCACAGTTAATTGCATTTAGTATCCGGAAGCGTGAATACGAATTTAGGCATGCTGTGTGAAGCTCATCCGGAGGTGTAAGCCGGATTGGTGATGTTCTGGGGTTCGCGGAGAAGACTCCGTGGAAGTTGTATATTATCCGTTTGCAGGGAATAAGCACCATAGCCCCGAAAAAGGGGTGAGCGCAATGTAATTGGTCTACTTTTAGTCAACCAATGTTTAGCTTGTAGCCGCTTGTCGAGACGTCGACGTTCAGGTGTTGCAGTATCAAGCGGGAAGTGGCGGGCTTAAGCCCAAGTTTTTGTCGGCCCTAGAAGGCCTAATTTGCTTATGTTGTCGGCCTGCGTGCCGAAGTATGGAATTTATATTCCTGTAAATTAAAATGCATGTGATGTTGTATGTATGTTGTTTATCTTTTTGTCTTAGGCGAGCGGTATTCTCGTGAACCGCTCGCCCCGTAGGGACCTCGAGATAAAGTTACCGGGAAGCCCCCGAGGGTTTGATAGCCTTTCAGAACAACGAAGTTACGTTGTTGGCGGCCCAATTGGGGCTGCATAAGGTAGAGCTGTTTGGCGAGGTTACGCCATCGGTAGGGGGGGTGAGTAGCATTTTGCATAGACCCAAGGAGACACATCTGGATAGGAGAGAGTTGGTCTTGAGATCCTCCTTAGATGTTCCGGTCGGCCAAGAGTGCCCTCCGAATGGTGTCTTAGCTCAGTCTTTGGCTTGGGAGGGGAAGAGTTTGTTAGTCTTCCGGGTATGCGGTGGGACCTCCACGCTGAGACCTTGGGTCTGTCCCTTGTGTTCCTAGTGTTGTGCCTAGATCGTTCGCTTGAGGGTAGTAGGTGCGCGGTCACCCCTATTTTGGGACCCCGAACTCCACAGAGATCAAATTTTGGCTTCAACAACAGAGATACATGTGTCCGAGACTTAGGGTTCTCCGCCAGCGGCGGTACATTGTCTCTTCTTGAGCCCGTAACAAAGATATCAATTTGAAGTGGACTTAAATTTGATTTTATATTAACACCATATCTAAGAAGAGATTGCCCATCCCATAATCAGTGCATTTACCGGCCAATAATCTAATGATAAGTAGTCTCATCAACTAGAACTATGTCATTAGTAAAAGCACATACTAAGGCAAATCACTTTGAATATATTTTGAAAACATAGCCAAAATAAAGCATAAGAATAGGGAGTTAATGTTGATCTTTGATATAAATTATAATCAGTTAACAAGACAATTTAGTAAAAGCATATTTGCATTTAACCACACAAGGAGCATATCCATTTCATCTATTAGTAACATGATAGTTTTCCATCTGATAAGTCCAGCTATGTTTCATTCATCCTTTCGTTTAGCTGAATGATAAATGATAACACTTTGCTTCTCTTGTCCAAAAATTTGTTTGTTTTGGTTCAGGAAGCATGCTTCTTTTGTTTGGTACACTTCGATTAAAGCATGTTGGCACCCATATTCCATCATAATTCAGAAGCATGCGTGGCTCATATAGAATAATACGTCAATAATAAATATCACGCCAATACCCCCCCTCAAGATGGCGTGAAAAGGTCAAGCAAGCCCAACTTGCCACATGTAGAGAGAAGTCTGGAAGGTCCAACCGCTTTGGTGAATGCATCGGCAATTTGCTCAGCTGAGGGAACATGAGACGCTTCAAGTGTCCCTGAACAGATGTGCTCCCTGAGAAAGTGAATATCAACCTCAATATGCTTAGTCCGCTCGTACAGAACTGAGTCAGAGGCAAGCATGAGAGCGGACTGGTTGTCGCACACAAGAGTCGAAGAACCAGAGGGAGGAGAGCCAAGCTCGGTCAAGAGGGTACGCACCCAAAGGAGCTCAGTAGCGCCGTGGGCCATAGCCCTGTACTCAGCCTCAGCAGACGAGCGGGAGACAACATTCTGCTTCTTGCTCTTCCAGGAAATAAGATTGCCGCCATAAAAAGTGCACATCCCCGAGATAGAACATCGATTAGCAAGGGAACCAACATAGTCAGAATCTGTGTAACAAGTAAGATCAAGGGCCGAAGATGAACGGTAGAAGAGCCCTAAGCCAGGAGAACCCTTGAAGTAGTGGAGGATCTGAAATGCTGCATGTAGGTGAGAAGTCCGGGAAGCATGCATGAACTGACTGCCCACACTCACAGCAAAGCTAATGTCAGGGCGAGTGTTGGTCAAGTAGATAAGTCTACCAACAAGGCGTTGATATCTGCCTGGTTCAGGAAGAGGATCGCCCGACTCGACATGAAGACGGTGGTTCGGATCCATGGGTGTAGACACAGGAGAGCACGCAAGAAGACCAGTATCACTTAAGAGATCAAGTGTATACTTGCGCTGAGACAAAGAGATCCTCTGCTGAGATCTGGCGACCTCAATCCCGAGAAAGTACTTCAGATGCCTCAAATCTTTCACTTCAAATGCCTTCTGAAGAACCCCCTTGATCTGAAGTATTACCGAGATATCGTCACCGGTAAGAAAGATATCATCCACATAGACAAGAATAATGACCATATGTCCATCCGCAACAGTCCGAACAAAGCATGTGTGGTCGGCACGACACCTGGTGAATCCACTCTGAAGCACAACAATACCAAACCGCTCAAACCACACACGAGGAGACTGCTTCAGCCCATACAAGGACTTCTGTAAAAGGCAAACACGACCCAAATACTCCCCCCGAAGCTTGTAACCGGGGGGCAGATCCATATAAACATCCTCAGCAAGGTCGTCATTGAGAAAGACATTTTTCACGTCCATCTGATGAAGAGGCCACCCATGACGGGCAACGAGAGAGACAAGAAGACGGACAATAGATAGCTTGGCTATCGGGCCAAAGGTCAAGCCGTAGTCCCCAGGAGTCTGGGTGAAGCCCTTCGCGACAAGACGGGCTTTGTAGCGGTCAAGAGAACCATCAGCATTATACTTGACAGTGTAAACCCAACGGCAGCCAACAGTTTTCCAACCAAAAGTAAGAGGGACCAAACGCCAGGTGCCCGCCTTCTGTAGAGCAGACATCTCATCCTCCATGGCCGCCACCCACTCAGGGTGCTTAAACGCCTCAATCATCGAACTCGGAACTCTGATCTTGTCAGTAGCCGTCAGGAAATCCCGGTAACCCTGAGAAAGACGCTGGTAGGACACATAGCTTGTCACAGGATGGTCATTAACACAAGAACGCTTACCCTTGCGAAGTGCAATGGGTAAGCCAGAGGAGGGAAGAATATCACCTGCCAGAGGATGTGTCACAAGGTCCTGTGAGCTGGGCGTAACCGGTGGATCCCGAAGAATGGGGTGGACATGGGAGGGACCGCATGGGCCACGAGTGTATGTCTGCAGTGGAAGAAAGTCGTGCAGTGGAGCAAGGGCAACCAGATCCGGCTGTGGCGGAGCAGGAGGAACAGGGACAAAGGAGGTACCATAGAAGGGGACATCCTCAAAGAACGTAACATCCAAGGAGTGAAAAGTCCTGCGAGAAGAGGGGTCAAAACACCTATAGTCTTTGGAAGAGGAGGAATACCCCCAAAATAAGCACCGGATAGCTTTGTCATCAAGCTTTGTCCGAGTCGGACGACGGTCCTGGACAAAACACACACACCCAAACACCCGAAGAGGGGCAGGAAACAGAGGGCGGTGGGGAGATAGAAGACTAAGGGGTATCCGACCCGCTAAAGGCTGACAAGGCAGACGGTTGACCAAGAAGGTCCCCGTAAAAGGGAGGCACTCCAAAACGACTTGGGGACACGAGACCCATGAAGAAGAGACCGGGTCACATTCAAGAGATGATGATTCTTGCGTTCCGCCACGCCGTTTTGTTCTGGTGTATAGGGACAGGAGAACTGATGAAGGGTTCCTTGGGTAGCAAGGAAAGCAGTGAAAGAGGAAGAAGCATATTCTCCCCCGTTATCGGAGCGAAGGACCCGAATACGAGAGGAAGACTGAGTCGTAACAATATTAGTAAACTGGGTATATAAATCAAAGGCATCAGATTTGGCACACATAAGATACACCCAACAACAACGAATAAAATCATCTATAAAAGTAACAAAATACAAAAAACCATCATAAGAAACAACCGGAGCAGCTCCCCAAACATCTGAATGAATAATATCAAACGGTGCAGAACTAAAAAAAACAGAAACATGATAGGTAGTGCGAGTATGTTTACTAAGCTGACACACATCACATTGAAAAGAGTTCTCAAACGAGACACTCGGAAAAAGCGACGACACGATCTGAGGACTCGCATGCCCCAGTCTAGCATGTCAAAGAGCAGGTGAAGTAGTAGCAACAACGATGGATGGGGGTGAGAGACAGGGCGAAGGAGGTGGAAGATCCAGCTGGTATAGCCCGTCGCGCTAACGACCGTAGCCAAAAGTCCTCCTCATGGTCAGGTCCTGAAAAACACAGCCAGAAGGAAAAAATGTCACCGAGCAGTGCAACGAACTAGTCAATTGACTAACAGAAAGAAGATTTAAAACAAATTTGGGAACATGAAGAACTGAACCCAAGGAGAAGGAGGGAGTCAGAGGAATTGTGCCCCGGTGAAGGATGGGGGTCACAAAGCCATCGGCAAGGCGAACCTGCCGATGGATGCCCGGAGACTCAAGAGAAGAGAACAAGAGTGTCTCACCAGTCTCCCTGGGTGATTGACTCAGACGCAGACGCTGAAGTCGACGAGGAGACACGCTTGACTCGACGAAGAGGAGGCACGCTCAAGGTCAGAAAGCTCCTGGAATCTCCCTGAGAGAAAGGTAAAGTACTCGTGCACAGAACGGTCCCCCTGACGAGCAGTAGAAATCTCCTGAAAGATAGAATAAATCTGTGTATCAACGCGTATGTGACCGTAGGTATGCGTCAAGGCAGCCCAAAGTGACGACACTTGATCGAATCACATGAACTGCTCGTAAATGCGGGATTTCATGGAGCACTGAAGCCATCCGAGAATCTTGAAATTTTTCATGCGCCACTGACGGATAGCCTTTTCGTCGGAAGGCTTGGGAACACCACTAGGTTCAAGCCAATCAAGCTTGTCATGTCCGGCAAGATGGACTCTCACGGAGTTGGACCAAGCGATAAAGTTTTTTTTCATTGAGGAGGGCGGTAGTAATCCGCCGAGCAAAGTCATCATTCGAACCAAAGAGGGAGGAATCCATGTGATGGGAAGAAGATAAACCCTTAAACAGAAGAGGAAAAACTCATCCCAAAAAAAAGGAAGGAAGACCGTAGATCACAGATCTAGGTCATGAGAAAAAAAGAATTGAGGGAAGGAGCGGTAAACATCAACCAAATCGGCGGTGGAAGAAATAATCGAAGAAAAAGGAAAGAGGAAGAACAATGGCTGCATCGGAGGGAGAACGACAGCAATAACAGGAGTCCAGCAGGAGAAACATCAAAACAACAGCAGGCGGACGGGTCGGGATTCCAGCGGGAGAACGGCGATGGGGCGGGATTCCAGCGGGAGAAGATCGAACACCAAAACAGCAGCAGGAGGAGGACGGCGGCAACAGTCGGGAGTCGCGATGCCCTCACATCGCGCGGAGAACAGAGGCGAAGCGGTGTCGACGAAGCGCGGGGTCGGGATTAGGACTAAGGGTCGGGAAACCCCCTCTGATACCAAAATAGATGAGAGGAAAAATAATACTTAATACTTCCTCAAAGGGGAATAAGGTTAATATATATACAATAGGCCCATATAGAATAATACGCCAATAATAAATATCACGTCAATATATATATACACACACACACACTATTACAACTTATTACCCAAACTTCCCCTAGAGTTGGGATAATTATAAGTAGCAATCCTCTATCTTTTGAAATTACAAAAACCTCTCATGTGAGTTTACAATTCAAAACATGCATGCATACAAAAACCCGGTGGGGCACCTTTCCAAGGATATTTTTGCACATGCATGTTATGTAAAGTGACGGGATATTTTTGTAATTTCAAAAGATAGAGGGGTGCAACATGTAATTTAGCATACATACAAGGGAGGTCCAAACAAACGACCTTATATATAATCAAAAATCAACTCAATCATGTTTCAGTTAAAGTGATGGGGATCCATCAGATCATGCATCAGGAGGGGTTCGCCGCAAGGCGGGACCCACGTTGGTGTATTCACGCAAGATGGCTTGATCGGATAGCCGATCAGACTCCGCGGATCCGCAATGCGAGACAAAATCATATATTACTTTAATATTTTTGGTTTATTTTTAATGTATTTGAGTGACTCCACCTCCGCCCAATCATAGTCGTCGATGGTGGGATGCCTTAGCTTTTCTTTTATTATAAATAGACAAGTAGTGGGCAGGTTTTAGGTATTGCAGAGTTTGGAGACTTGTATTCCCGGATTCCCGCGATCCCGCCACGGTGCCGACTCCGGGGAACCCTAGGTGACGACTCCTAGGTTGGTATCTTCCTCCCCAAGGTTCCCTATAATCCTAGCACGCTTTTCCCCACCGTAACACCCTATTCCACCCCCGCTACATCCCCCGTTACTCTCCCCTAACTGGTGGCATGCGACTGTCTTCTTCCCTGCAGCCGCCGGCCCAACAGCCACCCCACCACAAAACCGCCACCCTCCTACAGATTCCCCCTGCCGACCACCCATCTTTTCCCCAAAACCAGTGCCGACTACTCCCTGTTCCAAACCTTCCCCATCCAGTCGACCCCTCCTCCATGTAGTCCACCGCTGGCCGTCCCATCTGGACACCTCCCAGCAACCCCCCCCCCCCCCCCCCCCCCGCGCTCAACCCTAAATCCCCTTGCCGCCAACCCTCCTCTCGTGGAACCACCTTTCATAGCCTTCCCTTCCGAATTAGCCTAGATCGATCTCAAAATATCGAATCTACTCTTGCCCGCCCGGATCTACCCATACATGGCCGGATCTATCCATTTCCGGTCTGATTCGACCTTTCACAGCCGAGGACAGCCATCTACGTTATTTTCTCGCCACCGGTACCACATTAGATCGTCGTTGAAACGCATCTGACTCCAGAATCTTCAACGCCTTGATCAGCCCACTACTTTGGTGAGTCACTTGTTGTATTGGATTATTTTATTCAGCATTTAAATTGGACTGGACATTGCATTTGTTTGGAATCTTGTTTTGTGGAAATTCGCCTCGACACGCTTATAATTTGCAGGTAGGATTTATTCGCCGTGCGCTTAGCCCTGGCCCTTCGAGAGGATGAAAACCATTAATTGTTTGCTTATTGAATGCTACTATTGTTATTTTAAATATTTGCGTGGGTTGAAATTTCTATTGCTCAAATTAATCTGTCACCGTCACCGACAGTATCATTGCATTTAAATTTGGATTAGTGTGTCACATCTACATTCCAACCCTAGAAGTCTTGGTTTTGTGCACCCTTGTAGCCTACCCTACATCATAAAGTTTCATCTAAGAGGAAAAATACAAACTCAAACAGGGTGTCTAGTGTTGTTGACACACTGTGGGGGGCATGGACAACCGCAACGACAAATATTCAAGTATTAAAATTTTGAGCGCACTTTTATTTTTCAATTTACTTACCATTTTTATTTTAAATTATGAGTTGTAAACTATGAATAGATGGAATTAGATGTTTTTTCTTCCACTCCTACGCTTAAAGTTGAGACTCCTAGGAGGGGGGGGGGAGCTCCTTACTTCGTCTTCCTCCAGCAATCTCACTTGGAAGGAAACATTGGGGGACATCGAGGAGAACTTTACTTCTCCGCACTTCGACCTCCCTCTTTCTTGGCTGATGACTCGATCATTGCTAGAGCACATAATAGATAGCTTAAAATCTCAGCAAAAATTAGCACAAGCTATTGTCATATATCAATTTTGTAAGTACATAAAGTTGTAGGTGCCATGTACTAACATCTATAAGTGGTTGTTCATCCAATATAATCAAAGGAGATTGAGAGAGATGTTAGTGGTCAGAAATCTAGTAATCAACACTAAACTTTCCCTTTGTAATAAGTCTTTCTGAGCCCTTTATGTCTGAAGGAAAAAGGCACATGTAGAACTAGTTCAATAAAGAAACCAAGAAGAAATTATAGTTTCAATATTAAATGAAACTACCATCTAAAATTTGAGTTACTAGTTTTAGAGATTCACCTGGAATCCACGCGATTTTGCCCCAAGAAAACCAGAACAACATGAAGCCCCACAAAGGCACCGAACTTTAGTACCACCATACCACTCAAAGTTGTAGTCATAGGATAGTTCTGTTCCAGCGGGAATATCTTGCTTAGCAAATATCCCCACACTTATCTCGCCCAGTACATTCCATTTTCTGGTTTCACAGTTGGGTCCACTGCACTATTCAAATAAAAAGATATCATATGTCAGAGGAATATAAAAATGATGCACAGGTCGAAGTCCTACCAAAAAAGCCAAAAGTTAGCACGTGCTTTAACTAACAAAGACACTTCAATCTATTTAAATTGATCAATTTTCAACAATTTTATTTTAATAGTACCACATGAGACACGATCTCTTTTATAATTCAACTTCAACGTTGCTTGTATATAACTTTATATCAATTTACTCAAACTGTCTTTATTGAAGAATTTTACTTCACCTCATTTACTAAGAGTCAAACACTATATTCAAAATCCTCAGATCCTGACGTTAATTTTTAAATCTATTTCTTTGCTATATTCAAGAGTTAACTAGAACAATAACCGTTACACTATTATATACTTAGACACAAAATTAGTTATCTCCAAGTTTAAATATGTTTACTTGCCATTCGATTATTTTACTTGACAGCTTTGACTTTACCTCAGTTATAAAGAGTCGAATATAATTCACAAAATCCTTCAATCATCATGAACCTACTGTTTTTACACCCTTGCGCCATCACTATCTCCAAATTGCTGAATTAGTTGTTTAATCCAAATTTAATGTGTCATTCTTACCCTCAATTGCCTCTCTTTTAACATTCATTCACCTCCAGAAATATCGACATAAGTAAGCCTTCACCTTAGGCAAATTTGGTAAACATTCTTTGATCCACAATTACTTTTAAAATTCACCATTCAAGCTATTTATTTCTAAAAATATCATCTTACTCAACACTCTATTACTTTATATAAGAGCTTTTACTTCACCTCATTGGCTCATTTACTAAGTGTCAAACAATATTCACAAAATCCTCAGATTCTTACATTATTTTTTTCTATTTCTCTACTACTAAAGTCAAGAGCTTATGACCACAATATACATGCCATTAATTAAAAAAATTCAAACTCACAGTTATTTATATCTAACTATAAATAAGTTTACTCCTAGTTCTACTATTTTACTTTGCATCTTTGACGACACCTTACTTATAAATAGTGAGCCGTATTCTCAAAATCCTTCAATAATCACGAACCATATATTGTTACTCAGTTTGCACCATCACTATCCCCAAATGAATGAATTTGTGACAACCCAAAATTTCACGCACGTATGTTAATTTATTTTTCTCTCTCCGATGATGAAAAGACACATATTTTCTGATCTTTTTTTCCTTGCATGATGATTTGATGGGTTGTCTTTTTAAATTATATGGGATAGCTGCTTAAACTATGGGCTGATTAAATATATGTGGGCTATCTATATGCTTATGGGCTGATCTATTTTATTGGGCTGGCTTTGCTATTTTTGTTTTATGGGCTGATGTTGAGCTGGAAACAAAGGAAAATGGGCTGTATTTATGTGTTGCTGGAAGAATTGTGAGCTGGTTGTTTGGTTGTTGACTGGCTGTGCATGTGTTGTGCTGACTGTGTTTTGCAATGCTGGCTGTGTGCAATGCTGGCTGTATTCAAATGTGTTGGCTGTGTGCAGTGCTGGTTGTATTCAAATGTGCTGGCTGTGTGTTGTGCTGGAGGTTGAGGTGTTGGATGGGTAGGTTTTTGGCTTCGGTTAAGTGCACCTGGAGCGGTGCTTGGCACGATCTAACCGCTTAGCCGCTGATTTCACTGTATAAAACGAGTCTGTCTACTTCGTTTCTCCCGCACTGCATTCCCGTCGCCTTCCTGCTTCTGCGATTTTCCCGTCGCCTTCTTCCTCCGGCTGCTCTACTGCGACAGAGAACACTCTTCTCTTCCCTCTTCTACTTATTCTCCTTCTCTTACTTCATCCCCTTTCTCTGTTGTCGTTGTCGTGCTCCCGTGCCGACGCTGCTTTGCCGCCGATTCGTGTGAGCCGACGGCTCTGCTGGACTGATTAAGGCTGCTTTATTTCCTCCTATTCTTCTCTGCTGAGCTGTTGTAGAGCTGTTGTTGCTTCCTTCTTCTTCTGTTAGGGCTGCTGTTGCCGATCTTCTTCTGCTACTGCTTCCAGGTTTCTCTTTCTTCTTCTCTGCCTGATTATTTCTCTGCTTCTTCTTTTCTTCTACTGCTGCATCCGAGTACTGCCTTGCAGTTGCTGTCTCTGCTCCTGATTTAGGGTTCCTGCTGCTCCTGAGCTTCTCATGTGTATCTGCTGCCACCGCAAGGTTACCACCGCTTCTTGTAGCTGCTCCCGAGCTGCCGCCTCCCTGTTGCCTTTGTCATTTGGCTGGTTTAGTTTATGTGCCCTACTTGGATTAATTCTTGATTTTCATTTCTGATTTTGGGAGATGGTGTGTGAGCCAAGTTCAATTTTTATGCATTGCTGGACAATTAGGTTAAGAGGACGGGAAGTCCATTTGGAGGACTGGTTTTTATCCCAATTTTGAGGCGTATGACTAGTTGTCCGGCAAGGCATAAAGCTTTGGCCTTTAGCAATTAATTGGTATTTTCGGTTTATTATTTTAACTTTTCAATACAACTTTTTACACTCCATGTTACAACGAGACGCAACTCAAGTTAAGATGCGTGTTATTTCAGTGGTTCCCAAAGCTTAAAACTTCGAGGATGGCGTCCCGTGACAACTGTGACATACATGCGGCAAGGGATATGAATAAAGGAAAGGAAAGAGTGAGTATTTTATTTCTTGAAAGTTTGGGTATTCAATTATTTTGCCATATTTAATGTCTTTGAACAAACTTGCTTGTGCATATGAGCTTCGTCTTAAAGATATACCGCTAAAGAAATAAAGTGGGCGAGGGGACAATTAAGCGATAATTATTCTGAGGAGAATTATTTTATTAAAAACTCCTATTTACGCGCCAAGATAAAATTCAATTAAAAGTCTGCATGGGGAAATGTGATGGCTTCGAATCCGATGATGTGGAGGCATCCACTGATGGATTCACCAGTAGAGGTGAGCCTACACTTACGCTCTTCAAGGGCGGGACCCAATTCAGATGCATCACCGGAGCATTTCTCATTTTATGTAACTAAAGTTAAGGGGAAATTTAAGAACTAGTATTGAGAATAATCAAGTGATTAATTTTTATTGTACTGTAAGCATATTGTTATCATCCCCCTTGTTTGCATGTATAACTGTTTCACGAAATTCTGTTATCACATAGTCATAAATTTTTATGACTAACCCTTAGTTGATTCATTTTTTTCAGACAACAGGTGGAACTCCAGGTGTACAGAGAAAGTTCGCACCTGAAGAATAAGAGAAGGTATGACTCAATGTCTACAAAGGAATCGAGGAAGGTTCTGAGAGTCATAAATTACTATGTTCAGAAAATTACTGTAAATTTTTAGCAGATTTCGAGTAAATAACTGTATGGTGATGTAAATAAATAAATGGATGGAATAAAATTGTACTGTTCTTAAATATGCTGCGACTCAATTGACTCTGTTCAATTTCTGAAATCATTGGGAAGCCCGGAGATTTTGGGGTCTTCACAGAATTACTAATGTCATTGTTGCCTTTCAAGGTTGTTTAATCCAACTTTATTGTTTATGTGCCATTATTACCTTCAATTGCCATTCTTTTGAACAATTTTCAATCACCTCCAGTAATATCTACATAGTAAGCCTTCGCATTAGACCAATTTGGGGAGCAGTCCATGATCCTTCTTTACAAAAGTTCATTATTACACTTCCCTTCAAAAATAAATTGGTAGGTTTTATTTTTAACTGACTTATATATGGCTAAGATAAAAGGGGATAGGTTTTTATCCAACCATGTGATATTCAACTAACCAAGATTTTCACGGCTTTCAATCAGGCCATAACCTATGATGTAGGCCCGGATCTAAAATCTAATTCCTGCATGCTTTTGACCAATTCAAAGATTATGCTTGCGCAAGTGAGATTGCATACACAGTTTATGAAATAAATAATGACAATATTAAACAAAGGTTTAAGGAAAACTCAGAATTTTGAAATGAAAAAAACATGGTAAGAAATGTACCCAATACCACACAGCAAGTAAAGAATCTGCAGCAGGTCCGACAACGGCAATTGAGAACTTAAGGGAACGAGGAAGGGTGTATGAGGTCAGATGCATCCTGACTGGGCAACAATGAAATATCAGGTTCAGGATGATGGGAAACACAAGTGTCGGCTATACGGGAAAGAAGGCCAATGGTCTGGAGGATGTGAAGGGGCCCTGGAGGTAAATGGGGTAGTGGAGGGGACAGGTTCTGGGATGGTGTTGGAGAATTGAGGCATTAGTTCATGGTTGTGGGGTAAAATGTGGAGAGAGCTTTAGTCGGAGTGGAAGGAAGGGGGAGTTCGAATCTGGGTCAATCAAAGGAGATCGGATGAGCTAGGAGATATGGGGGAGAGGACTTGGGGATCGCTAGAATGAAGGAGGTAAGGCAGGCTGGAAGCATGGATGTGAGTCTAGGTTGTCGTTGTGGGAACATGGAGGCGAGGTTGGAACCAAGCGCTTGTTCGATGGGAGTAGATGGATCAGCAAGGACTATATTACAAGCAGCGCGCCCGCATATCTAGTTATGATTATCTCTATTAAGTAGATGTTATAATTATATAAGGGGCCTCGAGCACCGGGTCTAGTTAATAGGTGCTAATATTATCGTTTGGTTGTATGGGTATGCAAGAAGAAGTTTCTATTTTCCTATTCCCTTGAGTGAGATATTTGGTGGCTCTCTCCTCCAACGAGCAACCCCGCTTAGGCAGGCGCGGTTAGGGCTTCATTGTCTCCGCCACCGACCGCTACTCTGGCCACCACTCCGAGTAGGCCCATAACAAATATGGTATCAGAGCTCTCCTTCCTCCCCTTGATTCTCTACTTACGATGCAAAACACATCCCATTAGGATCTGTATGTTGTTTATGCACCTTTCCTAATTCCCATTATTGTGTCTCCTTTCGAAGTCGGACCCGTCGCAACGACCCCTTCAAGCCAACAGCAGCTCGACGCCAGTAGCACGCTTCGTTCAAGCTCTCCAGCGCTCACTCCTTCCTGACAACGACACGCGCCAACGCCTTGCCTTCCAGCGCCCCGATGCACGCCAACGCCCTCCAACTTCGTCGACATCCTGCCGCTCGACGGGTGCAATCGACAACCCCTCCGTGTTTCTGTGTCTTCAGCGACGTCGATTCCACCTTCTGGCTCGCCGGTAAGGCAATAACCAGTGACTAATTTAATTCTCGGGTCTGAACCTGTTTCTTTTTATGCGGTTTGCATAGTGCTCGAGAGGGCGTGGAGTGTTGAGCGAATCAGCACTCCACGCCCTCTCGAGCACTGTGCAAACCACATAAAAAGAAGCAGGTTCAGACCCGAGAATTAAATTAGTCCTCTTCTAGACACTTGGAATATTTTTGTCATCATTGTGAGATGATGCGACTCTCGCGGTAACTCCCATCCAGCTTCCTAGGAGCACTCCAGCCGGCCCCGTACCCGCTTCTTATCCCGCACTATGGGTGACTCTTTGATTAAATGAGTCAGATTATGTCCATGCTGCAGTCTGCAGACCGCCATGGCGCAGCAAACTGCCCACGCGGACCGTCATCAGGAGGCCATTACTGCGCTCTCCAAACACATCGATGATCTATTTACCGCCCCCGCACATGATCAAGCAAGCAGCAATCAGGCATCGCCACTTATCCGCCATGCACCGCCGCCACTGACTGTCCACGAGCCACCGCCGCCAGCTCTCGCTCACCCAGACGCTGTTATTTCGTCACGCTACACATGGTTGGACTTTCCAACCTATGATGGGAAAATTGATCCTTTGGGCTGGCTCACTAAATGTGAGCAATTCTTCCACCATGAGAAAACTCTGGCAGTGGAATGACTTCCTTTGACCTCCTTCCATCTTATGGACATGGATTTGTTTTGGGTCACTCGTCTTCTCACTGATCAGCCAGGTCTGACATGGTACGACTTCAAGAGGCTTTGCAACCTGCGCTTTGGTCCCCCCATCCTCGGTGCCCACAAAACTCTACTCCACACAGGCTCTGTGGATGATTACCTGGAGCAGTTTCAGATCTTGCTAGCACATGTCACACTTCCACAAGAGATGCAGGTCACCATCTTCACTGCAGGATTTCGTGATCGCCTGCGACTGGATGTCGAGTTTGAGGCTCCACTAGGCTTAGCAA
Organism: Platanthera guangdongensis; assembly: GCA_039583875.1. Taxonomy (NCBI): domain Eukaryota; kingdom Viridiplantae; phylum Streptophyta; class Magnoliopsida; order Asparagales; family Orchidaceae; genus Platanthera; species Platanthera guangdongensis. Next base: position 196,933,453 of record CM077156.1, read on the forward strand.
CTGCTATGAGTCTATTCCGACTACGCGTCCATTGCCTTCAGCTGGCACACAGGAGACCTACTAGCCCCCCCCCCCTCCCGACATCAGGCCCGACATCAGCACTCGATAGGGCCATACTAAGGGTCAGGCCACACCACCGATCTACTACTTATCTCAGGTCGAGATGTTGGAACGACATGCCCATGGATTATGTTTTAACTGCGACGAGCAACATACTGCGGACACAAGTGCAAAAAGCTTTTCTACCTGCACGTCGAGGGTTCTAACGAGGAGGGCGTCGGATGAAGCTTGAGGTCAAGCTAATTTTGAAAGGAGGGACAAATAGACTAGTCGTTCCTCTGGTACTAATTGCCTTCTTTCCTGCCTTAGGCTTCCTTTTTATAGAGGAAAATAGGGCTTCAATTACTATATTAATCCTATTTTAATATTGCTTGTGCAGAAATTTTGCATCTTTTATTTTATGCATTGATTAATTGCTTGTCTTTCTCCTCTAGCTACTTAAAATAGTCAGACATTTTCATTCGGGTCTTCTTGGTCGGTCAATCCAGTAAGCCGAATTCAAATTATGAAACTCACATGCTAAAAATTCATGATGTGCTTAAATAAAATAAGCAAGAAACAACATAAACTAAACATGCAGAAAATAAAAACAATGCAACAAATACACCAAACAAGATTGTCCAGCTGCTGATTCCCGGACCCCTATTTTTTATCTGTAATTGAATCTACTATTATGCTAAATAAAACTACAACAGTCACTTACACTATGTCAACTGCTGATTATAACAAAATGCTCCCCCATAAATGCTAAAACTGTCACTAACACCTTGACCTCTTCCAGTTTTCCATTATGGAAGAAAGGTGTGACAGATGTCACTAGCCGGCATGCAATGTATGCATCATCTTACTCATCTCCCGGTTCATAAATTGGATAGTAGAGACTATGAAGATTGGTACAATTATGAACGTTGGATCTTCGCCTTACTTCTCAGCTTGATGGCTCTCATTGTTTAGTAGATGTGCAAGAAATATAATAACACAGAAGTATTGAGGTACTCTTCACATGATATTCTCTCAAGCAAATAATCTAACTCGTCTCTTATGATGACCGCTACTCGGGCACGACTGGGGAACGCTTATGTGGGATGTGCCAAACCGGCGTCTTGAACGACTATATTGATGAATGTATTGCTCTGATCACGCATGTACCCGAGCTGCCACCAGATCATTAACTTAGATTTTTTATACAAGGGCTTTTGCCTCATATTCACTCTCGTTTGCATAACACACCATCAGCTCTTCATTGCATAATCTATAGAAAAGGAGTGCCTCGTGGAGGGTGACTTCGGCGTCAAAAAATCAAATTATGTCAAAATTGCTTCAGCTCCACCCAGTGGCACTGTGGTGGCCAACAACCGCTTTCTATTTACCGTCGGCTCCTAAATTTGGGGAACTGAGTCTGTTCCCCCATGCCAATTGGGCCCCAGCGTCGATAGGCCTACCGCGGCGGACGCAACAAACCCAAATGCTATCTAATCAGAAATATGCAGACTTGCATAATCAGGGTTTTTATTTTTGGTGCAATAAATCGTATTCCCCCATGCATGATTTCCCTATGAATGAATTTTGAGGCATCATTGGGAACGATGCCGCCGAAGTCATTATGGTTGAGTGTGACGCACTCAAGCTAAACTACGCCGCTCCACCGGATCTTTCCCTCGACAATCTTCACCAATAAGGCATTCAACAACACTGGATCCCAGATGGTGAAACTTTTAGGACTCCGTTGGAGCATGTGAATCGTGTTGACAGTTGACAACGACACTAGCACAATTTTATTTCAAAAACATTAGTGGACCACTAAGGCATTCTTACTAATTTGGCTTCAGCGTTCACAGTTTACTCGAGCGATGGACGTCGACGACTGACTGATGACCTTTGCTCAATGTTAGGACTCGCAGTGGGGTACTGTCACGTTACGACAAATTTCTACGATTTTAGTCACGACAGCATAGACGTGATTTTGGGGATCGCCCGGTTGCGCACCCGAGCGATGTTAATGCCAATAGGGATAAAAAGACAATGTGGTTTGATCACCCCAATGTATCTCAATTTTTAAGTGGGAATGCCTCCCTCCTCCACCGTGGTCTCCCTCACCACCATCCACAAAACAATCGAAGTAGCTTTAATTGCTCTTTTATGAAGTGACAGCTCTCCCAAGGCCACCCACTGCAGTTCATTCGTAGCTACAGCATATCACAGACAAGTTTAATGCGGTTTTTTCTGAAGAGAGGATTCTACCACCCCGCGGCAAACTGATCACCACATTCCTATTCACCCAAGGGTTTTGACGGTTTTTGTCTGTCCATATAGTGACGGTCATGTACAAGAAGATGAAATCAAATGTCTAGTACGTGATATGATGGCATGCGACATCATTCGTCCAACCTTGTGCTCATTTTGATCCTCATACTCCTCGCTCGGAAGAAAGACATCAATTGGCGCTTCTATGTAGACTATTGTAAATTTAATAAAAGCACGATCACTGACAAGTATCCATTCCCGTGATTCAAGAATTGCTTGATGAACACGAGAGAGCAGCTTACTTTCCCAAAATGAATTTGCGGGCAGACTATCATCAGAAAGTCAGATACGCATCGATGAAGCCAACGTTCCCAAGGCCGGCTTTCGGACCCATGGATATTATGAATTCCTTGTCATGCCTTTGGGCCTGACAAATGTAACATTTTTCAACACGACCTGCATAAGTATAACCTAGTTGTTTTGAAGATATCTTTATCTACAGTTTAACTTGACATAATCATCTTAAGCTTGTCGACGTGACTTTAGCCGGTCTTCAACAAGACCACTTCCGGGTTAATCCAAAGAAATGTTCCCTTAAGCAAACCAAAATTAGCTTCTTGGGCCTCACAATTTCTGCACAAGGACCGGGAGAAGATTGATCTGATTCTGCGGTGGTCACCTCCGTGCTCTCTAAGCAAAATTCGCAGCTTCCCAGGCCTAACAGTCTACTATCAACAATATATTCAGGATTATGAAAAATTGGCCAAACCCATCACAACCTTGCTAGAAAAAACAGATGAGGCACAATTCCAATGGCATAAGAAGCCTTCACATCTCTCTAGTGAGTATATCGTCATCATGGACATGACACAAGTTTGACAGGATGAGATCCTAGGTGAGATCGTTTCGAGGTTGGATCAGATCGAGGATAACAAGATCTTACAACATTCATAAATCAAGATTAAAAATATAAAAATGAATTTTATATTATTCAATTACATGCTCAATTAACAAAAAATAAGTAAATTGAGCAGTATGTAAATAATTATATAAAAAAAATTTAATAACTAAATCAAAAAGATAATATCATACTAAGTTCACTTTCAATTTCAGGTAGGACACTCAATGCCTACTAACAATAAAAACAAATCTGGACTGATGGATTGGTGGAAGCCTAGAAGCAGGAAGACGAACCCAGACTGCTGGATTGCTCGTACGCTCGAAGCAGGAAGCTTAAATTGCTCGTATACTAGATTTCTGACTGCAAGATTGCTCATACGCTAGAAAGAAATAGAAGACTGTTATAGCTCTACTATTATATATGTTAAGACGGGTCGAGTGTGTTATTAGTGTCGTATGAGTCCAATCGTAGTCGTCGCGTATTTTATTAATGCATTTTGCGTATTTACAAATATGCCCATGAGTCCTATTATAAATAGACTCTTGATCTTGTATGGAGTTATGAATGAATGAAGTCTAGTTCTTTTCCCCTTGTTATAAGATCTTGTTGGCCCTCTATACAAACGAGCAACCTCTCTTAGGCAGTCGCGATTAAGACTGTTGAATCCTCCACAGCCATCATCACCGCTTTCGGTCACTATTCCAGCGAGTTACCGTTGTTACAGAAGTAGGCCCGCAATAACTTGGTATCTAAGCTTATCCACTCTCTTCCGTCGAGGCAAAAGACAACACCTTCCCCTCTTACACCGAAGTCGTTGTTCGTACACTCGCATCTTCCTAATCCGTCGACTCTTTTTTCCCTTCGCGTGGAGCAGTCCAACAACCATCAGTCACGCTGTCTTCATCGACGTTTCTGCGTCTTTACCGCACAGACGAAGGCAGTCGCAGCTTCTCAATGTCCCCTTCCATTCAGAGCATGTGCCCATCCTGTCGACAGCAAAGCCGCCCTCACCTCCCTTGTGGGATCCTCGCCAACCAGTGGTTGTTTGCCATCTTCGACATCCATCGTAGAAACGACGTTCTTCCAGCACCTACTCCTCTCTGCGTCCATCCCGACGCTTCTCGCAGCGCCTCCAGGAATCCTCGTCACGTCGACTCCACGGAAAATTTTTCTCCACGGAAAATTTTTCCCTACGGGTAACGCAGGAAGGAGTCCTGCGGAAATAAATAGCCCGGGGCCCACCTTTTTACTTTCTGAAATTATTGTTTTTCCCTCCACCCCGCTTCTTCCCTTCTGAGCATCTGCGGGAGCTAAAACTATCGACCAAAAATCAGTGAACTTCGGCAACTCGCCGCTCGCCGCTCGCCGCCCCTAGTTCTCCTGCAACTCGCAGCTCCTTCTCCTTCTTTGCCCATGTTCGTGCTCCCTACATTTTTTCAAAACATTTCAGTCCAGGTATTGTGATTTAGTGCTTACCCTATCATTATAAACTTCATCAGATTTCTCTTATGTCTCTGTATTTTTCGGGAAAGTTGTAGGCGAAAATGTCTGAAGTGGGAGCAACAAGTAGTCAGGCTTCTGGTAGTGTTGTTGTAGAAGATGCTGGGGTAAGTTAATGCAACTGCATTTCTTTGATGATTGTAACTGCATTTTTTGAATATCAGCACATTTTTCAACTGCATTCCTTCGAAAAATGTCAGGTCCCAAAAATGTCTGAAGTGGGAGCAACAAGTAGTCAGGGTTCCGGTAATGTTGTTGTAGAAGAGGTAACTGTAAGTTAATGCAACTGCATTTCTTTGATGATTGTAACTGCATTTTTTTTTACCATCAGCACAGTTTTCAACTGCATTCCTTCGAAAATTGTCAGGTCCCAAAAAACCCTGTGGTGTTTCCAGTAGTTCATTCAGAGGACGAGGCCTACGCTATGTATTGTCAGTATGCTCATTGCACAGGTTTTAGTGTCCGAAAACAACACATAACCTACTGGACGCACACTCGGATTATTAGATCTCGGGAGTACAGTTGCTCCAAAACCGGTTTTCGAAGTGTCGGTCCGTCTCCAAAAAAGTATCGAAAATTGGAGACACGAACAGATTGTCTGGCATGTATATTTTTTTCCGCAGACCAAGAAGGTAGAAATTGGACAGTGTCGAAGTTCGTTGAGGAGCATAACCATCCCCTTGCCACCGAGAAGGAGCAGCATTTGTTGAGATCGCACCGTAGCATTTCAAACATGCAGGGTAATCTTATGAAAAATTTGACAGATGCTGTGGTTAGAACTGTTCATGCATACAACTTTTTATCCAATGAAGTTGGAGGGGTGGAGAATGTTGGGTTCTCCAAATCTGATGCCTATAACTTTTTGCAGCGGAAAAGAAAGGCCTTGATAGAGAGCGGTGATTCACTTAGTCTTTTGAAGATACTCCAGGGAAAGCATTTGGAGGACAACATGTTTTCGTTCGATGTTCGTACGGATGAACTAAACAGGTTAACAAGCTTCTTTTGGATGGACGAGCATAGTAAAATAGATTATGACTGCTATGGGGATGTTATTATATTTGATACAACCTACAGATTGAACAAGTATAATTTGGCTTGTGCTCCATTAATCGCAGTCAACAATCAATGGCAGAATATTTTTATTGGCGGCGCTTTCATCGCTGAAGAGACCATTGAATCCTTTGTTTGGGTGTTTGAAACATTTTTAAAATTTGTCGGAGGCAAACAACCAACGACTATATTCACGGATCAAGATCAGGCAATGTCCGTAGCGATTGGTAGAGTACTTACGCAGAGTCGTCACCGCCTATGCCAGTGGCATATCTCGAAGAAGGCCCCCTCCAAAGTACCTTGCTTCAATAAAGACAAAAGTGTCCGTGCACTTTTTTATCAATGTTTAAGTAAGTGTGACAGCGAGATTGAGTTCGATAGGCATTGGAATGAGATGGTTTCGAAGGGATCTCTAGAAGATAACAAATGGTTAGGAGATCTGCATCAAGTTAGAAGAAAGTGGTCAACGGCGTTCAACAAAGATGTATTGGATTTGGGTATATTATCAACACAACGCAGCGAATCGGCGAACAATGGCATGCACGGATGTTCAAAGAGCACGAGTACACTAGTGGAGTGTTTCCACGGGTTGGAGAAAATGGTCGGCTCTTGGCGTAGAGCCGAGCGTGACGAAGATTTTAGAGGCAATCAAGGGACGGTATGCTTAAAGTTTAATAGTTGTTTACTCCGTCATGCTTCCAAATTTTACACACGCAAAATGTTTAGTATTTTTGAGAAAGCGTACATGGAGGGAGCCGTTGGCGTTTGCGTTGTTGATGAGACTAGATATGACGAAAATCATTCTCTCTATGTAACGAAGAAATGTGACGGTTCTGAAGAAGACAAACGATGGTTTGTGAACTTGCATTCCGATTCCAATGAATCTCAATGTTCATGCAGAGGTTTCGAGACGCGGGGCATACTATGCAAGCATATACTAAGGATATACAATATGAAAAATGTCCGGCAAGTTTCGAACCAATACTTACTTAAACGATTTTCTCAAAACGCCAAAAAAAATATATACCTACCAAATACCCCATGCATGTTACAATGCGACTCCAATTTGGTATTTCGAAATCATTTGGTGCGTTATTCGTATCACCTCGCAAACCGTATGGGGAACTGCCAACCTGCAAGGGCAAGGGTCCTGACGGTATTAAATGAGTTGGGTAAGGAGGTTGACGACATGGTGGCGGCGGAAGAAAAGGAAAAGCAAGGGTACACTGACGGTCAGAAGGAAATAAGCACTCCACTCGTTAAGGATCCGGCCAAGAAGAAACCAAAAGGAATTTCAAATGCACGTTTGAAGGGACATTGGGAAACAAGAACCAAAAAACCAAGTATTTCTTTCAACATTCAAATAATTTTCCTATTGTTGTTGTTTGTTTAACTCAATTCTATTTTTTGCTTATCATTTTCAAAGAAAAATGTCACAGTTAAATCAAAGCCCACATTTGTAGGGGAGGCTTCGAGTGATGTGCGTGAGATAGATTTTCTCAATATATCGTCCCAAAATCAGCATCCTGCCACGGCCGATGCACAAATGGATATCAACGAGGATAGTTTTTTTGATTTGTCATTTGATTTTCCTGGCGTCCCGAATGTGTTTAAGCCCCATATGTAATGAAGTTTGGTGTATGTAGAGAAAAACAATTCTAGACAATTCAAATGCACGTTCAATGTATCTATGTTCAATGGCGTCCCGAAGCGTGTTTTTTCTCTTTTTTTTTTATAAAAATAATTGACGTTGGATTTAAGGATTGATGGCTTGGCTTTCACCTACTCCCAAAAGAAGGAACACTACCCGCTCCTAAAAATCATTCCAGTGTAAGCCACCTCCTACATTGATTTTAAAATATAGGCTAAATATGTATTTCAATCCCTAACTTTAAACCTCTTTAAGATTTTAATACCAAACATTTTTGCTTCAGGATTTCAGTCCCTAACTTTTCCCAACTTCATGATTTCAGTCTTTAATTTTTCCTAACTTTATGATTTCAGTCACACTTAACTCCCATGTAATGAAAATTGCTATTATAAATACCAATATATGATATATATTAAAACTGATTTTTAAATATAATGTTTTATTAAAGTGGATGACTGATATCCATTCAAACCTGGTTCTAACATTACAAATAAACCAATACATATTAATTACTATTCCATAAACAACATGTAAATATAAACAGGCTGGTGCAAACTGAAGCTCTTATTTCAGCAGAATAAGAGTACTAATCATTATATTTAAACGTGATATTGGGCCCAACCTGCATCTTGATAATGGATCAATTAACAGCAAACCTGATACATCTTGAATCTCTTATTTCAGCACAATAAGAGTACTAAACTAAGAGTACTAAAGCATTATATTTAAACGTGATATTGGGCTCAGCCTCCACCTTCATAGTGTATCAATTAACAGCAACCTAGTGCATCTTGAAGCTCTTATTTCAGCAGAATAAGAGTACCAAAATTCCAAAATTAGCCACATTCAAACATTTATAATAGTCATTCAAAAAGTTGTTCATCCTGCGGAAAGGAGAGCACAAAAGTACCCAAGAAAGGGGAGAAGACAAACTGTACTGCCGGATGTGTTTTTTCACAGGAAAGGAGCTACAAACTCATGTTTCTTCCCTTCTACCAATTCCTATTCACCAAACTGAGACATTGCAGGGACTAATTAAGGAAGAGCTGAGGGGCAGAAACATAAAAATACACTACAAGGAAAAGACAAGGACTTTAAAAACAGAGGTGCAGCGGGACTTCAACATCACGGCAAACTGGGCATTCGGTGGTTATTTGGCAGTGATGAGAACTTCTGCAGGGAGATCTTCTCCTTCCCCTGAATGTAGGCAGTGTTCTCTTGGGACGCCTAAGATAATATGTTCACATTAGACTAATATAATAATAGTTCACATCATCTAACCTGGAGGAAATCACAGCATCAATAATGTTATCCCAACCACAAAAAAATATGTTGCACAATAATGTTAACATGGAGCCATCTTGTCCGCAATATGTCTTGCAAATGTTTGGCAAATTTGAGCGGCGATTTCGGCCCGAAATCTGGCCATGTCTGCTTGCCATCCTTGGTGATCCTGCCAAGTGACGTCTTCGAACGACGTTACCACCTCCATGTACTTTATAACGAACACCCCACAATCGTAGCTATTGCTTTGTTGTGGTGATTTCCTTGCGTCCACCACTGCCCAATCAATGAATCCTTCAGGAAATGCATGGAGTGCATCTTCTTGAAGGGCTTTTAGCTACATGACATGAAAAAAAAGAATTAGAAGTGCACAATGTTATAAAATAAGCCAAAGGAATAAATCATAGCCGGTTAAACGTACATTTGCGCGTACACCAGAATGGTGCAGGCTACTTGGAAGGGAATCGAGGTACTCCCACCTTTGTTCCTTCAACCAGCCTACTAGCAAAGCCCAATGACTCCCAAGATGACACGGCATGAGAACTAAATCTGAAGCCTCAACCGACTCGGGGGTAATGTGGGCTATCAGAGCTTGGTAGTTCCTCGTCTTGCTCTGCTTGTAGTACTGCAAAACCGATAATGTTTTATAAATAAGTACGTAGTAAAACTTAAAGATAATAGTAGATATTCAAGTAACGCACGGCGTGGTTGGGCGACACATAAAGGAAACTTCGAACTAGATCGGGGTTTTTTTTCCTACGGGCTCCGAGGACCATGGCGTACGCATTCAAATGCGAATCCATCACCCAACCAACCCCTAGAAGGTCATCCAGATCACCTCTACTCATTGAAATATTCCCGCATTCAATAATCAGCATATTCCTGTTAAAGACCACCAAATAATGGACATCATAGTCAAAAATGCATGAAAATAATAATGTTCAGGAAAAAAAATACTGTGCCATAAACATAAAAAATTACCTATCAACCGATTTGCTTAACACTGAATCAAGGGTTTTTCTTGTTTTATCTGCCACATGGAGCCGTCCCGGGTAATACGACTCATATTCAATGATTTGGCCCTTCTGAAAGGTCCGTCTAGAAACGGTCTTGGCCCGTAGAAAACCCTTCCTTGGGGTCCTACTAACTAACTCTTGCGAGCGAATCTGTGTGGGATACACTAACGTGCACTTGAGAGTGGAAGCGGGTTGCGACAACGGTGTAGGGGATACAGATGTCATGATGGGTGAATGAGGTGAGGGTGGTGAATGCGGCGGTGGTGATGAAGTATGAGTAGGCTTTAGCCCTGCTTGAAATTTCAGGAATAAAGACTCGCAAAAGGTCTTTAAACCCTCCACCTCCGATTTAATATAAGATTTGAGCCGGGCTTCCATGCCTCTCCTCTCCTTCTTTATCTCCGACATAATCTTCTTCAATAGTTCCTGCTCTTGCTTCTTATTTTTCATTTTCTTCTCTTTCTCACTCTCATAGCCAAGAGAGTCCACCTTCACGTCCCTCTTTCTCTTCTCCTTCTTTTCCGGCACTTTCTCAAAATCGGACTCCAGTTCCTCAACTCCAAGCAATGACAGCTCGTCATCACCAACATTAGCAAAGGTGGTGATAACCTATGTAAAGATTCAAGATAAAAGACCAGAATATTACTTTAACATTTACATATTAATACCTAGATTTAGCATAAATCATAAATGAGAACACATACATATTTTCTTCGCCTGAGGTTGCGTTCTACTTCGAGGCAGAATTTAGCACTGTAGCTAAGAGTGGGAGACCACCGATATATGCGGGGCCGTGCTGCCTCGACCAGTGGTGGCTGAATCTTCGTGTGCTCGTATAACCACACCTTTACAAAAACACATACGAAGTTGGCAACATAAAAAAATAAAATTAAAGGTAAATAAAAACGCTTTCATACCAGCAACACGGTGGAGCAGCCCTCCAAATACCCGATGTTCTCCCCTGCCCCCCTTACTTCGCAGATTTTGCTCAATCCATCAAACTGGCTATGCAGGAAGCCATGGATTGCCTGCGGCCAGTTGTACTTCACAAAATCCTGAATATCTTTTATGGCATCGAGGCAAGCCGGGACCTTCAAATTCTTAAGGGGGAAAAAGAACATGCATAATAGATATTTAACTATAAGGGAGATCCTTCTCTCCTCCAATGCAGGGGACCACTCCTACTCGGTAACTTCACTTAATTTTTCATTGAGGCACTTGTGTGTGAGGTCTAGGAGGGGACTCCGAGTGAACTTAAATGGAACTCCAGAATTTGGGAGGCCCAATACGAGTGCGACCTCATTGACGGTAAGTTTCATGTAGTAGTTACCTATAAGGAACGCTTGCTTATCCCTATTATATAACCTGAGAAGAACATACAACAGTGGTATGTTCTGTGGAATCCCAGGCATCATCAGCAGTGGGAAAATGCAAGCCAGGCGTAAGGCTTCTTTAGAGTCTTCAGACAAAATATTCACCAGGGGGGTAACGTGCGCAGTGAATGACTTGGATGAGCAACGGGATGACAAGTACTTACTTCCAGGCATTTTAGCTGAAAACAAAGAAAAAATAAGCAAAAATAATCCTAGTGCAAACTATACAGGAATATGCAGGTAAGGAAACTGCATATAAATCAGCATATATGGAAAATTCAACTGGAAAATGTACGGGAGTACACTTATAATGCAACTGGAAACAATACAGAAATATGGAGGTAATGCAACTGCAAGCTCTACGGGAATAAACTGTTAATGCAACTGCAAACTCAACAGTAAAATTCATGTAATGCAGCTGCAAACAAGCATATGCAGGTAATGCAACTGCAAACATATTACACTAATTCTCAGGGTAACCAACTGCAAACAGGAAACCAAAAAAAAGAAAAACAACTGCAACCAACTAGCAATGCAACTGCAACCAACCTAATTTAGCGCATTACCCATAACAAGCACTAGCAAAACAGATAAATACAACTGCAAACATATTTACCCTAAAAATGCGACTGCAATCAACAAGAATGACATACATTTTGTACACTAGTTCTCAGGAGAAACAACTGCAAACAGGAAACCACAAAACAATACAACTTCAATCAACTAGCAATGCAACCGCAACCAACATAATTTAGTGCACAACCCTAAACAACAACTGCAAACGGATAAATGCGACTGCAAACATATTTGCCATACAAATGCGACTGCAATAAACATGGTTGACATACAAATTCGGATTGAAGTACAGCAAAATGAAAAATTTTATACACATTACACTACTTTTCGTGGACCTTCTTCTTCAGGTTAGGGTTTCAGTGCTCCAAATCTTCTGAGCGTGAGAGACTATGCAGGTAGACTGTTCCAGAGAAAGAGTCTCGCGATCTGCGGGAGCTCGAGTAAACGACGGAGCGGCTGGAGGAGGAGCGGCGGGAGCAGGAGGCGCGGCGAAGGTCGGGGAGCGGAGTCGGGAGCAAGAGCGGCGAAGGGTTGCGAAGGGTTAGGGAAAAACAGTAATTTCGAAAAGTAAAAAGGTGGGCCCCGGCTATTTATTTCCGCAGGACTCCTTCCTGCGTTACCCGTAGGGAAAAATTTTTCTCCACGCACGCGTACGTCGCTTCCTTCAAGCCGTTCGCGCATGTCTCTTCAACCCCACATCCCCATTTTCTCGAGCCCTGCGCCAGTAAAAGCCTGTAGAGCCTTTCAGCGATGCATCTCCAGCGCCCTGATTTTCTAGCTGTTGTCAGCGGCTTTCATTTATTTTTATCTCGCATCACCTTATTTTGCCTCTTCTCATGATATTTTTATTTTATTAAAACCCTACCCAAAGCAGCCCACGCCATGTGCACCACGCAACAACATATTCGCCCATCATATTCTCAAATCTCAATTAATGAAATTACAATTTAATTTATTAATCATTTCTTGATTAAATAATTTTTAATAATTCCATCTTTTCCTAACTTATTAATTCCTACGTAAATTAATTAAGTTGTTATGTAGCACACCAAGCTGAATGTCGCCGATACAGCCGTCATCCAATCGAAGCTACGAGAAATAATGAGCTCCATGGATGCACGCTTTCGGGACGTCGAAGCACGTCATCGAGACTGCATGACAACGCTCCCCCACAAAATTGCTAATTTGATAGTTGCTTTTCCGCTGAAGCTGCCACCCTTCTCGCCGCCACCTCTTACTGTGAAATCGCCATCTACGTCGGGCGTTGACGTGCCACCATTCTTAGCGATGATTGTTGCTCATCACCGCTCCACCGACCTTGTCGAAGCCATTACTTTCGTCGCTCGTCTTTACAACGGTGCCGCCGCTACTCACCGCCGTCGTCGCTACGCTATATCATGCACTGTTCTGGAGGGAGATCAAGTTGCCAAATAATCTGGTCACCGCGTGGAGTTCGAGCTTCGGGACAAGCTCGGTTTCAAGGGAAGTTGAGATGTTATGGCTCTATTATTATATGCGTTAAGACGGGTCGAGTGTGTTATTAGTGTCGTATGAGTCCAATCATAGTCATCGCGTATTTTATTAATGTCTTTTGCATATTTACAATTATGTCTCTGGGTCCTATTATATAGACCCTTGATCTTGTATGAATTAATAAATGAATGAAGTTTAGTTCTTGTCCCCTTGTTGTGAGATCTTGTTGACTCTCTCCTCTAAAGGGCAACTACGGTTATGCAGACGCGATTAAGACTCTGTTGTATTCTCCACCACCACCATCACCGCTTCTGGCCACTATTTCGGCGAGTTACCGCTGTTACGGAAGTAGGCACATAACAAAGACGTCAATCTGAAAGTAGGAAGTAGGAAGCCACAGGATTATCAACCACTGAATTGCACATATACAAAAATATAAGGTAAGACTGACACTACTTGAAATGGAACCTGGTAAGGAGGGAAAATGAATACATTGTTTACACTGGAAGAGAACAAAGACGTCGCTCTTGACCTCCATTTGCAGTCGGCAATCGAGACTTGGGATACGGTAAAGCAACATGATATGATTATGTGATGGGGTATGGGGGCAGGATTTGGATAAGGTTAAGAAATGAGTTATGGTGGTTAGAGCGGTTGAATGAGGTCCGGATAGGGTTGGATATGTTTCTAGCTCCCTTTGGTTGGACCAGTAGAATGGGCCAGGATCAGGATCCTAAAGACCCTAATATCCGTGATGAAGATGGAGCCGTCCCGCACAATTTTGAGGAAGCCCGCCGCAACCGCAAACATCGCTACAATCTCCGCTCGCGGCCGCATCGCCGCAACATTCAAGATAATGAAGATATCCGCCGCTACGACCTTCGTGCACGACCTCGTGCGGCCATATAGCTCTTTGGTGTCTGCCGCATGGCTCTTGCGTTCTACATTTAGTATTTTAAGTTTTATTTTGTACTTATTTTTAGTTTACTGTTTAATGTCAGTTTATGCTTAATGTTAATTTAATGTTAGGGTTAGTTTATGATTAAATGTTATTGGAAAACAATTGATATAAAGCGGAATGGAGGAATGAAATGGGATGCTTTAGTCAGAAAATAATTTTTTTCCTGTGAGCTTTCTTAGGGTTCGCCCCTTCCTGCTTCCTCGCCCCTGTTCGCGACTCCGGTGTGGAGCGGCTGCCGCTGAAGCCTTGTCGTCTTTCTCCTGCACGATCGGAGCCGACGACAGCGACGCTGCTCGCTACCCCTGGTGTGACTCTGGTGGACCCGTGCATCCCGCCCTTTATCCCGGTGCGACTCCGGCGGATCTCGTGGAGAGAGATTTTCCACTACTCATCTTTGTGTGATCTTGGGTAACGATTCTCTCCACATAGTGTGATTCCTCTCTTTTTACGAGCCTTGTGTGTTGTTGTTTTTTTGGGGTTGAGGCCGGGTGTTGTCTCTGAAACCTTGTTTGATTCGTTGGTATTTTTCTGGGACTCGTTTGATTTTGTCGCTCGGATTTGTTAGGGTTGTTAAGGGTTTGTTCTTCTTGTTGCGCCGGGACTTGTTGGAAGTGGATCCGACTTCTTTCGAACCGTAGTTTTAGTCGGATTTCTCTTGGTGAATGTTGTGTATGTGGTGACTAATTGTTAATTGTGGTTGCGTAATTAGTGCGTGAAAGAGCGACCTCCGTTGAGTGACTTACCGACGTAATCCCTCACATTCACCGGACGCGTAAGCCAACATCAATTTGGTATCAGATCCAAGTTGGTCAGTTTCTTAACTTGGCCCCGGTCCGCACTAATTCACGTAGGCTTTACGCGTGCACAAATTATTTTTCTATATAAAAAAAGATTCCTAACAAATCGCATGCCCACTAGGTCCGGTCACGAGTATCACACCAATTCCGGTCACGAGTATCATACATCCTCGTCGAGAATGGCCGATGAACGGCACCCAAATCAAAACCCCTCTCCGGTTGATGATCTTCGCTTTGAGATGAATCAACAACTGGGAGAACTCCGGGGAATGATGACCCAACTTTTGGCCAACCGAACACCCTCACTACCTAGAGGTCATAGGCCACCCAACCGTCATCACCATCATAAGGACGACGACCACGATGATTTGTCTCCACGTGCCCGTCCACAACATCGTCACCCTGAACGAGACGTCGACCTTACCCGCACCATTAAAATAAATGCCCCCACTTATGACGGCTTAGGAGAACTACAAATTTTTCTGAATTTGATTATGGATATGGAGTGCTATTTTGAATGACATCGCCTAGTGGACCCACAGAAAGTTCAAGTAGCTAGGATGAAGTTAACGGAACGAGCCAAAGTATTTTGGTTAAATGAGGAGCGACGTTTCGGAGCTGAGAATGGTGTCCCCCGTGTCGGTTGACACATTATAAAAAACCTTCTCAACGATCAATACGTCCCCGCCTATCATTGCACCCAAATATTCGATGAGTTACCCACCCTTAGGCAAGGCGATAGGTCCGTAGCCGATTATATGGGAGATCTTAAGGATAAGATGGTCTGATGTGAGGTCCAAGAGATGCCAGAGGTTACACTCTCTAGATTTCGTAAGGGCCTTAGCTACGACATCCAAAAGAAACTCTTATGTTATGGTCACACCGATTTGAGCACAACCTTCAACGCCGCTCTAGATATTGAAAAACACTTAGCCGCTAAGTCCAAACCTAAACACAACTCCTATAAAGGTAAAACTACATTTAACTCTTCTGCCTCTACCTCTAAGGACAAAGGAAAATTTAAGACCAAGGATTCCTCTAACATCGTTATTACGGCTAGGGACGCTAAGAATCCCCTAGGGGAGCGCCTTCCCGTAGGCAAGATTAGTAAGACTAATGTCACTTGTTATGCTTGTGGGGTAACCGGCTATTACGTCGTAGAATGCCCAACTAAGACAAAGACCTTGGCCGTAGTCGAGCCTTCTAGTGAAACCCCCGAATTTATCTACAAGGCTACGGATGAATCGGAACCGGAAGGATTTCCTAGTGACATGGAAGATGACATCAACCTTATGGTAATGCGTTGTATTTTAACAACCCCGCGTGCGACGGATGATTGGCACCGCACCAACATCTTCTCGTTGATTTTTAAGAGCGGTGAAAAGCTTTGTAAATTGATTATTGATAGTGGAAGTTGCATGATTGTTATTTCGGAGAGTGCAGTCACGCGTATGAAGCTCACTGCGGAGCCCCACCCTCATTCCTACCAAGTAGCATGGGTCAACAAAACATCCTTTCCCGTTACATGGAGATGTCTTGTACCCCTAACCATCAAGTCGTATTCGGAAAATATTTGGTGTGATGTAATCCCCATGGATGCTTGCCATATTTGGCTTGGACATCCTTGGCTTTTTGATCATGACATGACGCATTTTGGGAGAGCTAACATGTATGAATTTAAATTTAAATTTAATGACAAGAAAGTGGTTGTCAAACCGACCCCTCCTAAGGACCACTCCACCCCCTCCAAGTATACCACTCTTCTGATAGAAAATAAAACGTTAAGTTTGATGGGACATAAGGAAATCACTCGCGATTTCTTTCTTGGTGGAGTTATGTATGCCTTAGTGTGTCTTCAAGCTAAGGGTGATGCTCCAAATGTGGAAGATTTGCCGTCGGAATTGAAAGCGTTGCTAGAGAAATTTAAGGATGTCTATCCGGATGAGTTGTCACCCACGTTACCACCAATAAGAGAGATCCAACACGTTATAGATCTCATCCCGGGTTCGTCTCTACCAAATCTCCCAAACTATAGGTTGAACCCCGCGAGTCACCAAGAACTACAAACGCAAATTTCAGAACTTTTACAAAAAGGTTTTATAAGGCATAGCAAGAGCCCATGTGTTGTCCCCGCTTTACTTGCCCCAAAAAAAGACGGATCTTGGCGAATGTGCGTAGATAGCCATGCAATTAACAAGATTACCATTAAATATTGATTTCTGATCCCCCGCTTAGATGATTTATTGGACATGCTAGCCGGTGCCACGATTTTCTCTAAATTGGATCTTAGTAGTGGCTACCACCAAATACGCATTCGTGGAGGGGATGAATGGAAAACCGCATTTAAATCTAAGGACGGGTTATATGAATGACTCGTCATGTCATTTGGCTTATCCAATATCCCAAGTACGTTTTCCCGCATGATGACACACATGTTCCAACCCTTTATGGGTACGTTCATCGTCGTATACTTTGATGACATTCTAGTGTATAGCACTTCTCCGTCGGATCACTACTCTCATTTAAAGATTATTTTCTCAACTTTGCGTGAAGAGAAGTTGTTTGTGAATCTTAAGAAGTGTACGTTCTTTGTCCACTCTGTAGAGTTCCTTGGTTATATTGTGAGTTTGGAGGGTATTAAGGTGGGCCCGGGAAAGGTCCAAGTCATTAAGGATTGGCCCGAGCCAAAGTGCCTCTGTGACGTGAGAAGCTTTCATGGCTTAGCTACTCTTTATCGTTGTTTTATTAAGGACTTTAGTAGTATTATGGAACCCATTACGGAGTGTATGAAGAAAGAATATTTTAAGTGGACTTCCTCCGCCACCGTTGTGTTCCAAACGATCAAAACTAAAATGACGGAGGCTCCGATTCTTCGCTTACCCGACTTCACTAAGATTTTTGAATTATCATATGATGCGTCCGGAATCGGAGTTGGTGGTGTGTTAAGCCAAGAGGGGCATCCCATCGGCTATTTTAGCGAGAAATTAGCGGGACCAAAATTAAATTATTCCAATTATGATAGGGAATTCTACGTGATCATCCGTTGTCTCCAATATTGGAGGCATTATCTCCTTCCCAAGGAGTTTGTTCTCCTTTTCGATCATGAATCCCTTAGGTTCATTAATTCTCAACATAAAATTAGCATCTGTCACACTAAATGAGTCTCTTTTCTTCAAGAGTACACATTTTCCCTCAAGCACCTTAAGGGTTCACAAAACCGTGTTGCCGACGCTCTTAGTCGCTTTATTATTGACTACCATGCAAGTTAAGGTTATCGGATTTGAAAGGGTTAAGTATGAGTATGTACACTGCCCGGATTTTAGGGATGCTTACTTGAGTGCCCAACATGACTCCCCTACTACTATTTTCGCTTATTATATTCGAGACGGATATTTATTCAAGCATTTTAAGTTGTATATCCCGCAAATGTCATTACGCCATTTCATCGTTTGGGAGATACATAGTGGTGGACATTTTGGACGGGATCAAACGATTTCACTCGTGGAAGATAAATTTTACTGGTCGGGTTTAAAGACAATAGTTGGCAAGATAGTTAGTAGTTGCCGGACTTGCCAACTTGCTAAGGGAAATAAGACCAATGTTGGGTTATACACACCGCTCCCCATTCCTTCCATTTCATGGGAAGATGCTAGCATGGACTTTATTTTAGGCCTTCCCCCAACCATTCGCCGGCATGACTCCATATTAGTGGTTGTAGACCGTTTCTCTAAAATGGCCTATTTTATTGCTTGTAGTAAGACGAGTGACGCCTCCCACATCGCCAAACTTGATTTCAAAGAGGTAGTTAGTCACCATGTTGTACCCAAGACTATCGTTAGCGATAGAGACGTCAAGTTTACGAGTTATTTTTGGAAGTAATTAATGGGTACTAAGCTTCTATTTTTCGCGACCTATCCCCCACAAACGGATGGACAAACGAAAGTGGTTAATCGTAGTTTGGGCAACCTTTTACGGTGTCTTGTGGGAGATCACAAAGGCACTTGGGATCTCGTCTTTCCACACGCCCAACTAGCTTATAATAACTCAAAAAATCGTTCTAATGGTTTGTCGCCCAATGAAATTGTGCATGGTTATAAAGCGTCGGTGCCTTGTGATTTGATTCCTATTCCACCCACTTATAAATCAAGTCACTTTGCACAAGATTTTGCTCAACATATTCACGAACTCCATAAGCACATTCACAACACGCTAGTCACTCAATATGATCTTTATCAATCACATTCCAACTTGCATCGGAGGGCGTCCCACTTTAATGTTGGTGATTCGGTTTTACTCTGTCTACTCCCGGACTGATTGCCTTCGGGCACCATAAAGAAGTTAGCCCAAAGGAGAGCCGGTCCTTTTGAAATTCTAAAACAATTGAGTGACAACGCTTAAGTTTTGGATTTGCCGTCGGATTGGAGAATTTCTCCTGTTTTCAATGTTTCGGATTTAACACCATATGTTTCACCTCCACCAGAATTACTTCATTCTCCTTTTTCTTCTCCGTCTACATCTTCTCTTAGGGTGGGTGGTGAGCTAGTTCCCGTGTCTCTCTCCACGTCGGATCCTTCCGTTTGTACGCCGGATGTTGAGGTTATGGATTCTCTTCCGCATGCTGCTAACGTTTTTTCAAGGTTCCCCAAAACCTCTTTTGTGCCTGACAGGATTTTGGACGATGAGGTTCTCACTTCTCCCGACGGTAGCATCAATCGCAACCTTGTTTGTTGGCTTGATCGACCCGCATTAGATGATTCTTGGGTCCCAGAAGCTGAATTGCTACGGCTAGATGATTCTCTCCTTCAACAATATCGTCGTGACCACTCACCGGTGATGAGTGTTTTTGAGCGGGGGAGGATTGATGAATATGGAGCCGTCCCGCACAATTTTGAGGAAGCCCGCCGCAACCGCAAACATCGCTACAATCTCTGCTCGCGGCCGCATCGCCGCAACATTCAAGATAATGAAGATATCTGCCGCTACGACCTCCGCGCACGACCTCGTGCGGCCACATAGCTCTTTGGTGCCCGCTGCATGGCTCTTGCGTTCTACATTTAGTATTTTACGTTTTTTTTTTGAACTTATTTTTAGTTTACTGTTTAATGTCAGTTTATGCTTAATGTTAATTTAAGGTTAGTGTTAGTTTATGATTAAATGTTATTGTAAAACAATTGATATAAAGCGGAATGGAGGAATGAAATGGGATGCTTTAGACAGAAAAGAATTTTTTTTCCCGTGAGCTTTCTTAGGGTTCGCCTCTTCCTGCTTCCTCGCCCCTGTTCGCGACTCCGGTGTGGAGCGGCTGCCGCCGGAGCCTTGCCAGCTTTCTCCTGCACGATCGGAGCCGGCGACAGCGACGCTGCTCGCTACCCCCGGTGTGACTCCGGTGGACCCGTGCATCCAGACCTTTATCCCGGTGCGACTCCGGCGGATCTCGTGGAGAGAGATTTTCCACTACTCATCTTTGTGTGATCTTAGGTAACGATTCTCTCCACATAGTGTGATTCCTCTCTTCTTTCGAGCCTTGTGTGTTGTTTTTTTTGGTGGTTGAGGCCGGGTGTTGTCTCCAAAACCTTGTTTGATTCATTGGTATTTTTCTGGGACTCGTTTGATTTTGTCGCTCCGATTTGTTAGGGTTGTTAAGGGTTTGTTCTTCTTGTTGCGCCGTGATTTGTTGGGAGTGGATCCGACTTCTTTCGAACTGTAGTTTTAGTCGGATTTCTCTTGGTGAATGTTGTGTATGTGGTGACTAATTGTTAAATGTGGTTGCGTGATTAGTGAGTGAAAGAATGACCTCTGTTGAGTGACTCACAGACGTAATCCCTCACATTCACCGGAGAGGTAAGCCTACATCAATCCGGATCGCGATTGAAGTCGTAGATGTGTCGATTTAAATCCTAGTTAAGATCCGGATCAATTTACAACATTTGGATCGTAGGAACCTAAAGATCCGGATCGCGATCCTGATAACTGATGAGTCCAAATATTACACTGATTTTTGGACTCATTTGGGCCAGTTTTATCGTCTTAGCACTGCACTTGAGAGTTATAACTGCTTATATTTGCTTATGTGTCTATTTCATGATTAAGTGCACTTTAGGCTCGTTTCTGTGTGCTTTATTTGTTTGTGTTTTTGTTGTTCTTTAGCCGTGTCTTGAGAATGTGGTGTGCACTTTTGGTGGCCTATCTGCCTCTTCTGCTGGTGCAGGGTTCGTGCGCGTGCTCCGGAACCGCTCGGGAGACCACGAAGATACAGGAACACTGCGCACGACCACTGGACTTACTGCGCACGACCACTGGTCGTGCGGCACTGATCGTGCGCATTACATTCTCCTTTTCCTAATTCTGCCCGGGTAATCGCACGAGCACTGGTCGTAGTGCGCACGACCACTGGTCGTGCGCCACTGCTCGTGCGCGTTTACCCCTTGCTTTCTGCAAATCTGTCCTACCCAATCGCACGATCAGTGGATTCAGTGCGCACGACCACCGGTCGTGCGCATTTCTGCCGATGTTTATATCCAAGTTGCAGGTTTAATTGGAAATTGTGCACGATCATCGACCTACAGTGCGCACGAACACTGGTCGTGCGCCACTGATCGTGCGCTCTGCTTTTGCTGCCTCCGTATTTAAGGGTCTGCTCCGCGATTTAGGTCACGCCCGTCATTTTCTGCGATCGGGGAGTGTGCGGGAAGTGTCATTCTACTTCTCCAGCTGCTCCATCACCTCCACCTTCATCGGGAGTCCATACTCGGCTATTCCGAAGCTTTCCAAACCCTCCGGCGAAGCTCCCGGCCATTGACGACCTCAACTCCAAGCTTTCCACCGGAGTTGGAGAAGAAGACAACCTAGAGAACGGACTCAAAGGCTTTCGAGGTGACAGCTCGTTGGTACCGGAAGCCTCCTCGGACTGAGCCCGGAAGCGAATTGACAACTCGCTATTCCGGCCACGACCTGCGGTAGATCTTCACCCTCTATTGGTTTACTCCTCTTCCTCTTCCTCTGTTGTATGGAATGATATAACATTGTAATGAAGTACATGTTCTATTCTATATCTAATGGGATGTTTGTAGTTTTCTTATGCCTGTAAGTTGTGTGTGTGAATGCGCCTCGCCCACTCCACATCCACTCCATACCCTTGTTTCACCCGATTGCACTCCGCACAAGAACACTTCCACCCATTAGCTTTCCGGTCACTCGCCCAACCGAAGTTCGACATCGCGGCCGATACACTCATCTCTCCTTGCGAAGCGGTGCCTTCGACCCGCATAGCTTTAATTAGTTTATTAGATCAAGCAACCACAATCTCTCAAGTCCCTTTTTTACTCTTTTTCTAAGTATAACCCTCATAACAATATTTTCTGAACTGTTGCCGCTCTATGCTAATTGCATTCCTCAAGAGACCGGCACTCAGGGATTTATTCCCAAACTTTATCACTTGTGCGACCGGTGCGCTTGCCGATTTACACGCATCAAGTTTTTGGCGCCGTTGTCGGGGATTGCAACTGTAGAGCGACTCCAGATGACTGAGAATTTCGTTATAAGAGTTGTATTGTTTTGTTTTGTTTTGATCCCTTTTCTCTTGTGTTGTTATTCCGTCAGATGAAATTGTTAGTTTTATTCGCAGAATCTATGCAAATTAGTTGTATCCTTTATATTTGAAATCTCCGCAATGTGGGCCAATTTCAATATCTGTTGCCGTCATTGTGGAGACATCTCTCATGCTAGTGATAGATGCCCTCAGAAGTATAGTAGCCAGGAAATTCAGGAGTCTACATATCATAGACATAAGCCGGTTAGCTACCGACCCGCGGAGCCATTGCCGCACTACTTCTATTCGGCTTCAGCACCCGTTGCACCGTCGAAGCCGGCTAAGCAGTGCCTTTTTTGTCGAAGCTGGGATCATGCATTGAAGGATTGTGCCGCTTACCTAGCTGAGCTAGAAGTGGATGACGAGCCGGATCTTCGGATTGTCTCCACTTCAACCTTGGGCAGCATCCCTTCCGTATCGGGGTATGCACCATTGCCATCTCTATTTTATGGAGAAGGCATGCCAGGTATGTGCACCGATACATGTGTTTATCCCCATTCCGACACGGATATTTATACTTCGGAAGTGCATACATCACCTAACATAGAATCTATTAGTTGCGAAGAGCCAGCGCTCAACGTCCTACCGAGCTTCGTGTCTTCACCTTCTTCTTTGCATAGCATTCTTTCTTCTTCTGACAGTGTTGTTGAGGTTTATTCGCAGGTGGAAATTAGAGTTTCCAGCGTTCTGTTAGATCCAGTCGAAGAGGACGACTCCGTGGCCGAGGTTGCGACCTTCACCCCATGTGAGGATGCCCGAGGCACGAACGAGGCAGATGCAGCTTTAGAACATTCTTGCATCAGCCTAGACAGCTGTGTGGAAACACCCATAATTCCACCGACGGGGGATGACTCCGGGACCATCCCCAAGATTAAGGTTCCTTTATGTTATTCCTCTAGTTTATTTCTTGACCCCACTCTCGTGTCTACTTCCATGCAGGACCACATCGTGGAACCGGTCCAATCAGTGCAAGGGTCTGTAATGCGTCCTAGGACTTATAGTGACCAGATGCAGGTGGAGTTGGAGCCGACGAGCTTCCCAAGTTACTTTCTGCCCATGCCTGACACACACGACAGGTATACGTATACAGGTATTGGGGCTTCTGTTCTGTCTCCGTTCTGGTACCCGCTACCGCAACGCGACCATGAACCACTGTCTGAGCATTTCAAGTTTCATTCGCCAATCAGTTAGGAAATACTCAGATTTTGAATAAGTTATGTTGGGAGACAATAAACCCAACAGTTATCTAGGGTAGTGTTTCTTTTGTTTTAAATTTATGTTTGTATTTAAATATATGGGTGTGGTAGCCCAGCTGCGTGATGAGCTCTCTGTTGCACCACGTGGTCAGCAGTGTGAAATTGACTGAAAAACCGGGCGTGTGAAAAATTTCACTGCGCACGACCACTGGTCGTGCGGCGGCCCAGTTTCTTTAAATTTCAGTCGGCCGTCCACTGTGCGTGCGCCCTAATCTCTCGCTTGGTCCGCTGCGCGTGCGTTGTCGACGCTCATCCCGTTCTGATTCCTCTCTGGTGGTCCGGCTCTCTCTCCTCCGGTAGGCTCCCGCAATCTCAGATCTCTCTTCCTCATTGTGTTGTAATGGAGCCTGGACGCCGCCATGTAGTAAAGGGCTACCAACGCTCCGGTCGTGCTTCGGCAACCCCTGCTCAGATCTTGGGGAGAATGGGAACCTTCTCAAAGGCAGAGCATACTCAACGCTACAATTCCTTGAAGGACAAGTCATTCCTCTCTCAGCGGCTTGTTGACTGGAACGAGCTGCGTTCAATTGAGGATGACGGTGCATTAGCAGAGGCCGTGCTCATTCTCTACTCCTTCGATTTTTGGAGCAAGTTGTTCGAGTGTGACGAACTTGGATACCGGGAACTAACGTTGGAGTTCCTTTCCACATTCACTTGGGAGACAACGGCGGACAACCGTTATTTCCCCACTTGTTCCTTCCGGATGATGGGAAATGTCTTCACTGTCACATTGCGGTAGCTTGCCATTCATGTAGGCGTCTATACCGAGGCGGAGGCATCCCAGATTAACTTCCCCGAGTAATGCTATGATTTTCCAGAGGGTGTGACTCCGCGTGCCGCTTGGCGTTCTCTGACCGGAGGGAACGAGGAGTACGTCGCCCGTCGTGCCAAATCAACGAAGATTGTTTCCCCCGCTCTAAGGTTTATGCAGCATTTGCTTAGTCACTCACCGCAAGGGCCCTCAGCAAGAATGTGGTGGGGTGGCAGGATTTGATTTCCCTATTTAGTATGCAGCAGCAGTACCCCATCCATCTGGGGTACATGCTGGCCTATTTCTTCCACCACGAAGCCACTTATGGCCTCGCGGGCGCGATCGGGGGTGCTTACTACATTACCCGCATCGCTAAAAGTTTTGAGAGTTTGGTGCCAGCTACCTCCGATGGTGCAGGTCACTGCCCCTTCCATGATCTCCAGGGCAAACCTGGTGAGTTGTCATTTGCTGCGCGTGGTTGGACGAAAAAGTTAGTCGGAAATTGATCGGGGTTGCTTACTACATTACCCGCATCGCTAAAAGTTTGGGAGTTTGGTGCCAGCTACCTCCGATGGTGCAGGTCACTGCCCCTTCCATGATCTCCAGGGCCAAGCCGGGGGCGCGCGCAGCCCGCCGGGGGCGCGAGCAGCCCGCCGGGGGCGCGCGCAGCCCGCCGGGGGCGCGCGCAGCCCGCCGGGGGCGCGCGCAGCCCGCCGGGGGCGCGCGCAGCCCGCCGGGGGCGCGCGCAGCCCGCCGGGGGCGCGCGCAGCCCGCCGGGGCGCGCGCAGCCCGCCGCCGCGACTAGGTTACCGCCTCGACTGGGTACTGTCGTGCGGGGCACGAGAGCCGGAGGCCCGTGCCTGTCACTCGTGTATATATATATATATCGAGAGAGAGAGAATAAGAGAACGTGTATGCGTCTGTAAGATTAACATGAATTATAAACCAGGCTCCCTTTCCTAGTGTCCTATTGAAACATGTGCATTGAGAGAAATTGCATGTATAAGATTACCATGAGTGGTTGATGAATCGAGCAAGGCTCCCTTTCCTAGTGGCATCAATTGATTCATGTGCATTGAGAGAAATGATATAGGCATCCTTCAAACCTAAAAAATAGCAGAGATAAATAATTAGTCCCAAGAAGATAAGGAATTTATTTAGTAATTGCCAATATTATTTAGTAATTGATAACACCTTCAGCTTCATATATTTGAGATCTCCGTTTTGCTTCCTTCCAAGAAATGACTTCCCCACAATACTCAATAATAAATTGCCCAGCCTGCATTGGAATTGAAATTGTCATATTTGAGGGGGAAATCAGTATAGCAACATGTACGAAGATTTCGCCATCACCTAATATTAAATAGTACATCGGTGGTAAGTGGTAACGTTAAGAGAGATAAATGTGCATAACACACATAAAGCTTATAACTACCTTGATGTCTTCACCTGCAAGAAGGCCCCATCCACGGCCTTCAGTCTTACAAAATATTAACTTAGCATAATGACATTTCTGAATCCTCTGCCATAAGAAGAATTCATTTTTAACAATAAAAAGGTACGCCCAAAATGCCAAAAACAAGAGGCTCAAAATAGTTTGAGAGTAATAGTCATTCAATAATATGGGTTGCAATATGATGAAACAAACAAAGATGAAAATCAACATTTAGAATAAAACAATTAGCAAATCATATACTATATATGCAAGACAATAAAGATATGGGGGCCTAGGTAAAGTACTTGGTATAGATAGTATATTTTCCAGACTAGAAATACAGTAACGAACCTAATCCAGCTAGGCAGGAGCACAATTAAAAGTGATGGAAAGCCCTTGGACAGACATGTATTGGTTTATTAAAAGGAATAACTGAATTATTTTTACAAAGATGGTGCCTCGCAGAAATTAACGTATATTTTTCTAAAGAGCGAAACTATATACTTGTTAGAATAGAATGCAATATCTTATTCATCCCCAATAGAAAGAATGTGTGTATTTATATATATATATACATATCTTTATAATATATATATTTACAATATTAAAAGAGAAAAGTTGCCTTTCGGTAAAACATTCAAAATTGTCAAATATAACTTTATTGTTTTAATCTAATGACTTACATATATTATAATATATTTCAAAAAAAAATACTCATTCAAGTTATTACACTTTATCCCCAAATTAAAAGTAAAGATGTAAATCCATAAAATCGAAAAAAAAATTAGTAGAGCTCCTATACCTACTATGGTAGGTTATCATTAGACATGTCAGTGGTATTTTTGAGGAGCTGCATTAATTGATAGTTGTGAAAAATGGACAAAAAGCTAAATAAACCGCAAACTTTATTGCTCTAAAAAATAATTATTACATAGGTATGTCTCCTTATTTATAGAAACTAGGGAAGATGAGAGAATTACAACAAACAATATGAGATTAAATATATTCTGCGCGGCTTGTGCGGTTTGACAATATCGAACTGCACATCATACAAAAGAATAACAGAGCTCTCAACAACACCAAGGGAAACCGCCAGTCCGCCAGGGAAGACCGCTGGGCAAGCCGCCAGACTGCAACTGCGGGTTGCCTCCAGACCGCAACTGCGGGTTGCCGCCAGACCGCAACTGCGGGTTGCCGCCAGACCGCAACTGCGGGTTGCCGCCAGATCGCAACTGTGGGTTGCCGCCAGACCGCAACTGTGGGTTGCCACCAGGTCGTAGTTGCGTCTAATCATCAGACCGTTGTTGCGGGATGCCACCTGACTGCATCTGCGGGTAATCAACAGACCACTACTGCGGCAAACAACCAGACCGCAACTGCTGGTTGCCACCAGCCAGCAGTTGCGGCTTATCATCAGACCGCTAGCTGAGGATCACTACCAGACCGCTGCACCAACCCGCCAGACAACCAGACTGCCTGAACAAGCCGCCTGGACTAACCGTCAGACCGCCTGAGTTGCAAGCCGCCCGACAATAGAGACAAACCGCCAATTTCTAACATTCCCCTCAAGCTGGAGCATATATATTTACTATGCCCAGCTTGCTACAAACCTCCCGAAAGGGAGTAACTGGCTTGGTGAATAAATCAACCAACTCTCTCTCTGAGGTAACAAACAAAGTGCAGATCTGATTCTTCAAAATCTCATCTCTGATGAAATGACAATCTACCTCAATATGTTTTGTTCTCTCATGAAAGTCTGGATTTCTCAAAATATATATGGCCGTCATATTATCACAGAACATAGGTATGGGATGATCATAAAACTCTCCCGGATCCAATAAGAGAGTCTAAAGCCACTTCAACTCACAAGCAGTCTGAGTCATGCTTTTATATTCTGCTTCTGCACTTGACCTGACAACTACAGTCCGTTTCTTGCTTTTCCAGCTGACTAGATTACCTCCAACAAAAGTGCAGAAACTAGACATAGACCTCCTATCTTCCTTATCGTCTGTCTAGCTAGCATCAGAATAAGCCTCAACCTTCAGATGTCCTCTTTTCTGAAACAAGAACCTTTTTTCTGGCGCACCTTTTACATACTCTAAAATCTTCAGAGCTGACTGCAGATGACATTCTCTAGGGGCTTGCATAAACTGGCTCACTTTCCCCACTATATAACAAATATCTGGTCTAGTGACTGTTAGATAAATGAGTTTACCCACAAGACGTCTGTATCTGGTAACATCTTCAAGAACAGGAGAATTCTAATTCCAACATTTGTCATCTCCGACAGCCATAGGAGTCTGAGTGGGTTTAGCCCCAAGAAGACCAGTCTCTTTCAAGAGATCTAATGCATATTTCCGCTGTGAAAGAACTATAGAACAAGATTTTCGAGATATCTCAATCCCCAGAAAGTACTTAGGAGACCTCATATCCTTGGTAACAAAATGTTGAAGCAGATGCTTTTTAGTCATGTAAATACCGTTTCTATCATTCTCTGTAAGAAGAATGTCATCCACATAAACTGTAAGAACAACCAGACCAGCAGAGGTTTTGCGGATGAACAAAGAGTGATCTGCAGAACTCCGATCATACTCAATCACAGAAAGAACTTCGTTAAACTTGTCAAATCAGGCCCTGGGACTTTGTTTAAAAACATAGATCGTCTTTCGCAGTTTACACACCTGAGACTCCCCCTGAGCAACATACCCAGGAGGTTGCTCCATATAGACGCTTTCCTGCAAATCATCATAAAGAAAGACATTCTTGACATCCAACTGAGGCATCTCCCAGTCCCGATTGATAGCTATCGAAAAAAGAACACGGATCGTAAAAATCTGAGCAACAGGAGAGAAAGTATCAAAGAAATCCACACCGTAGGTTTGAGTAAACCCTTTGGCAACAAGCCGGGCTTTGTAACGATCAATAGTACCATCAGGAAGAAATTTAATGACAAAGACTCGGCGACAGCCAACCACATCAGCCCCCGAAGGGGTTGGAACAAGAGTACAAGTACCCTGTTCAGTGAGAGTGTTCATCTCTTCATCCATAGCAGGTTTCCAATGAGGAATAATAAGAACATCTTGATAGGAAGCTGAAACAACATTTGCTGATAGAGCCAGAGCAAAACCCCGAGATGAAGGAGACAACGCGCATAAGAAACCACATAATGAAGGGGATGTTGAGTGCATGACCGAACACCTTTCCGCAGAGTAATCGGAAGATCAAGGTCCGTTCGGTCTACAACATTCGTACCATCCGAAGAAGATATAGAAGGCGCAAGAGCTGGTGGCAGCAGCTCAGAAGAAGAATCAGAGACAGTAGGAGAATAAGAAAGAGAAGGAGAAGGGATAGGAGCACGCTCTGGAGGAGACGCCGACACAATAGGAGAAGAAGCAGAGTCATCAGAAGAGGGGAGAATAAAGGGAGAGGAAGAGAACGGAACATCCTCAAAGAAAGTAACATCTGCAGACACATATTGTTTCCGGAGAACAGGATCAAAGCACCGGTACCCTTTTTGTATCGGGCAATAGCCCAAAAAGATGCACTTAACAGAACGAGCAGAGTTTGACATGACCAGAAGAAGGAGAGTGAACAAACGCTGTGCATTCAAAGATATGAGGAGTCAAAGAGAATGGAGTCCCATCAGTATACAAGATAGAAAATGAGTCTTGCCATCGAGAACCGAAGATGGAACCCTATTAATGAGGAAACATGAGAGAAAAACAACATGACCCTAATAAGAACGGGGAACATGCATATGAGTGAGAAGGCTACGAGTCACATCAAGAAGATGACGATTTTTACGTTCAGGAACGTCATTCTGTTGAGAAGTGTAAGGACAAGTAGTTTGACGGATAATGTCGTCATTCAAACAGAATGATGTGAACTGATGACTAAGATACTCCTTGGCATTATCAGTACGAAGAATTTTGACCGGAGTATTAAATTGTGTACGAATCTCATTATAGAATGCAGAGCAAATAGAAAATATTTCAGAGCGATCATGTAACAAGTATAATCATGTACACCGAGAGTAATCATCAGTAAAAGTAAAAAAATACAGGCTGTCATGCCCAACAGTTGGAAGGGGAGCAGGAACTCAAACATCTGAATGAACAAGATCAAAAGGACGAGAGGAACTACGTCCAGTTTTAGCGGGAAAAGTAGAGCGGTGATGTTTCCCATATTGACAGGCCTCACAAGGAAGGGAAGAAACCTCTCGAGGCAAATCAGGGAAAAGCTGGTAAAGAATTCGGGAAGAAGGATGCCCAAGGAGAAGATATCATTGAAGTAAAGAAGAGGATGAGAAAGCAGAGGAAGTATCAAGGTAGAACAAGCCTCCGCTCTCAGTTCCTGTATCAATCGACCCTTTGGAGTGAGGGTCCCGAAAAACACACGTGGAAGCAGTAAAAACAACCTCACAGTTCAACTGTTTGCACAGAGCAGAGACAGAAAGAAGATTGCACAAAAAACTAGGAACATAAAGAGTAGCATGAAGTGCAAGGGAATGAGTAACATGAACTGTACCAGAACCACAAACAGGAGACGGAGATCCATCAGCAATGAGAACCAGAGGCAACCAAATACTCGTATCAAGAGAGGATAAAAGACGAGAATTTCCCGTCATATGAGTCGTGGAACCAGAATCGACGAGCCACCTTCCTGTAGAAGCAGACTGAGCAGCAGCAGAAGGGGCAGAAGTGGCAAGAGAAGAAGAAAAAGTGTCCATAGAGAACAATAACAAACCGCACGGTTTAATAAGACAAACCACGCGAACCAGTCACGCAAACAAACCGACCAAGAACAGGTCGCAGAAACAAGACGAGACTGCACGGTCAAGGTGACAACACACCAACAGCAAGATAAGAGGCTGCGACCAAAATGCGGAGCCCGCAGCGAAAAAAGAAAGCGTGAACAGCCAGAAGTCACGCGAACAGAAGAAGCCGCAACAAAGAGCAACTAACAAAGGCGGCAGGAGCAAAAGAAGTCGCCCAGCAAACCGCGCGAACAAACCAAGGCGCAGAAAGAAACCGACCATGGGAAAGGTCGCAAAAAGGGAGAAACCGCAAGGTCACGGTGTCAACACACCAACGGCAAGGAACACGCCGCAACCAAAATGTGGTACTCGCAGCAAAGAAAAAACAAGTCGCAACAAAGGGCGACAAACATAGGCGGCAAGAGCAAAAGAAGCCGCACAGCAAACCGCGCGAACACCACAAGTTGCGGAGACAAGCAACTCGCAAAGAAGCCGCGCCAATAAGAAGAAAGAGAAAAGCAAGAGCTCGCCCGGTCAAGGTGACATCGCATCAGCGGCTAGGAAGAAGCCGCGACCAAAAAGCGAAACGCGCAAAAGAAGCGCGGTTGGCTGAGAAAACCGGGCGAACAAAAAAGCCCGGTAAGAAGCAAGTCGCAAGCACAGCGAGAAGCAAGGGAGGGAAGGGAAAGAAACCAGACAAACCGGAAGAAGCCGGACGAAGCCGGTGGAGGAAGTCGCACGGTTAAAGCAACAAACCGCGATCTTTTTGAAGCAAAGGATCGGTTCGCTTGGATACCATATGAAAAATGGACAAAGAGATAAATAAACTGCAAATTTTATTGCTCCAAAAAGATAATTATTACATAAGTATGCCCCATTATATATAGAAACTGGGGGAGATGAGAATTACAACAAACGATGTGTGACTAAATACAGTCCGCGCGGCTTGTGCGATTTGACAATATCAAACCGCACACTATACAAAATAATAACAGAACTCTCAACAACACCAAGGGAAACCGCCAATCCGCTAGGGAAGACCGCTGGACAAGCCGCCAGACCGCAACTGCGGGTTGCCATCAGGCCGTAGTTGCGGCTAATCATCAGACCGTTGCTGCGGGATGCCACCTGACCGCATCTGCGGGTAATCATCAGACCGCTGTTGCGGCAAACCACCAGACCATAACTGCGGGTTGCCACCAGGCCGCAGTTGCGGCTTATCATCAGACCGCCAGCTGAGGATCACTATCAGACCGCTGCACCAACCCACCAGACAACCAAACTGCCTGAACAAGCCGCCTGGACTAACCGCCAGACCGCCTGAGCTGCAAGCCGCCCGACAAGAGAGGCAAACCGCCAATTTCTAACAATAGTGTTTGTTTTAAATTGCATTAATTAATTGATAGGAGCGGAGCACCGAGCCTGTCGAGGTATTGTCGCGGCTGTCCGTAGGGGCGAAGATCTGTGTCTGTCACTCGTGTGTGTGTTTTAAATATTTTAAAATATTTAAAATCCACCTGAATGTCTAACACCCCACCTCAAACTCATGATTGAAAAATCATGAATTTGGCTAACTATAACGAACAAGCCAAAAAAACAACTCACAAGAATCAATCATCAAAAATTTGAACAGGACTGATTTTTTTTTCTAAATTGTATGGTTCTTAATGAACAAATCAGCAATCAGTAGTTAAGAATAAACAAGTGATAGTGTGATGAACCAAACTAGTATCATCCCTTGTTCGAAGCCTTGGGAGCAGTCTAATTCGTCTCCGATTTCCGTCTTTCCCTTTTGATCTCCTGTAATCTGTCCAAGCCTTACAGCACTCCACGGTATGGTGGGGTGGGGCCTATCAACATTTTTCGTAGCGGTGAAGTCAGTGGAAATTCATGAAACTAGCTATTGTGAACCATTGGTTCTCAACCTTCTCCCGCAGTTTCCCCGTGTGCTAAGTCACATCCCGACTTGTCGTAATGTAATGGTACAAGACCAGAAGCATTCAGACCCATATCAGTAAAAATTCATAATACGTGAATCGCACCGCCCACCCATGTTAGAATCTACTCATGTGAGGGAATTATTGAAGTAGTTTTGGCCTTTGGAGGAGGGCGCCAACCCAATGACACCACTTGGATTGTCCATAGACCCAGAGAAAATCATAGTCGTTGCAGAGTAACTGATACTACCTTTGTTCGCATTGTCACCATATTCAATGTCCTTATGGAATACTACTGGCGCTTCATAAGTGTGGAATACTACCGGCGCTTCATATGTGACCACAGTAGCATATCTTGACTGCTTGCTGATCTACTCAAAGGGTTTGGCAAACCAACATTTCATATGGTCAGTTGAGGCTCAAGTGGCCTTCACAAGGCTTCAACAAGCCATTTGTTATGATCCGGTGTTCATTAGAACATTCTAGCAGGAGATGTTTCGACTATATGGCACCAAGCTACGGTTCAGCATGATCGACCATCCCCAGACTGACAGACAAACAGAGGTTCTCAAGCACTGCGTTGGTACATACTTGTGCTACTTTTCTACCAAGAAGACCCACCAATGGATTCAGTGGATTGCTTGGGCGAAGTTCTGCCAAGTGCAGGCTTTGGCCACTGATCTCCAGGACCGTGATGAGGCCCTCCGCCAGTTTAAGAATCATCTTCTCCGAGCTCAGCAGTGCATGGTCCAGTAGGCCAACTGACACCTCTGCGACGTGGTTTTCTCATCATGTGAGAGGGTGTTCGTCAACTGCAACCCCACTGCCAAAGTACACTAGTCGGATACCTACACTCAAAGATATATATCCGCTACTTTGGCCTCTTCCTAATTCTAGAGAAAATGGGAGAGGTTGCCTATCGCCTACAACTACCTCACGATAACACCATTCATCCAATATTTCATGTCTCCCAGCTAAACAGAGCGTTGAGAGATCACACTCTCTAAGCCACCCAACCCGAGGAACTGACGGTCGAGTCCATTCCCCGCTACGAGCCGGAGGCGGTGTTAGGATTGCGCATCGAGGATATTCAGGACCAGCAGGTACAACAGTCCTCATCCGATGGAGACTACCAACAAAGGAAGACACGTGGATCATAGAGGGGGAGGTCTGATCACAGTTCCCAAACTTCAATCTTGAGGAAAAGATCATTCTGGAACTTGGAGGTGTTGATACAAGCACGAACGATCCCGTCCCTAGCCAGCGATACGCACATGTATATACACGACGGGCACACTCCATAAGCACGACGGAGGAATGATTTACCTACTTAGTTATGTATTTGTCCTATTTTGGGACCCTCTTATATATAAAGGAGTTTAGTCTTTTCCTTAATGCATTTGTTGCATCTCTTTAGGATTGAATAGAAAGGAGGTAGGCGACCCAGCACCTGCCCTAGTTATTGTGAATCGCTCTTATCATAAGCTTCTCAACCACAACTTCTCAATAAAATACAAGACGGAGTCTACAAATCAAGTGGTCGACTCACCATCACACAAGGAGGAGGCGAGCGACCTCTTCGCCGTTTTACACATGTGATGGTTGGACTACGAGTCCATTCCACATGAGGTTCAACGCGATATGCATTAGACCGCCATCATACGTGACTTAGAGTTTGACCCAAATGCCTGACTACCCTTCCATCTCATCAGTGATTGCTTCATAATCAACTAGTTGAATTCCACTCTACCCCTGTTAGACCCTACTTTGGATCCTACAACACTTACGATGGGTGGGTATTGTCTCAAAAGTGACAAAAGATACAACAGTTCATCGTCGATTGCCTCATATGCCAATGAGCCAAACACGAGGCTCTTTCTCTTACAGGCTTATTTATTAAAGGCCTAAGGTGCACAGAGGCGCAAAAAGATCTTGGAGCCTAGGCGCAGGCGCGCGCCTAAAGAATGAAAGACGTAACCAATTCATTTTAAATAATCAGAATTAAACATCATTTTATCTTCTCGATCAAATTCTTCATCTATTTACTAATTAATCATTTATTATTATCGTTTAGATCTCTTAAATAATAAAATTAATGTGATCACTTGCATTATATCTAAGTCTCAACGCACAATTATCTTTCACAAACACCAAGCCAATCAAAAATTATTGAGTTCTTTATTTTTTTTTCTTTCTTTTGAAAAAAAATTTACAAAAAAATCTCATTCAGACGCGCCTTTTATGTTTTAAAGACGCAAATAAGGCGCACGAGGCACAAATAAAGCGCATGAAGGCGCAAACGTCTAAGTCTGGTGAGCCTTAGGCGCGTCTTTAACAACATAGCTTACAAGTCTCCTCATGCTTATTCCAATACCAAATGCAATCTAGGACATCATTATGCGCCTTCCATGCTTAAATGACTTTGATTGTCTCCTAGTCGTGGTAGATCGGCCCTCGAAATATGACACTTCATTCCAGTGAAACACCCCTACATGGCAACGTCGGTCTCTAGGTCTTCATTCATGAGGTTGTTTGACTACACAACTTCCTGTGGTACAGCATCAGAACCCCAAAAAATGGTGTCAGTGGATCTCGTGGGTCAAACTATGGTACAGTACTGCCCATCATTCTGCGATATGAGTAGCTACATTTTAGATACATGGAATCCCTAGCCTACAAACTCAACGGATCCAGACCACTCCCACCCTTGATGTGTCACTATCCCTGTTGAAGGACATCATACCTATGGATATAATCATAGCACAATCTGGGGAAGTGGATGTCATGTCCCTTCCATTAAATAGGTCTTGAGAAAACATCTCTAGTTGTTGTAATGCAGTTACTACATTGGATGGTGGCGTCCCAAATCACTCACGACATTTGATATGAGAAGGCGCGCCACGACCGACTTGCGTGTATTCCCGCAGGAGGCGGTGAACCGCGGCCCGGACGAAAGAACGGAGTTCGTAGTCACGTCCGGATGTTCGAGTCGAGTCAATTTCATATTTGGTGTTTTTTACTCTGAGATGTATTTAGCCCCCGATCGGTCCAAACAATCCTAGTCGTCCGATCGGGGTGGTTTTAATTCTTGTTGTACTATTGCAGTTAGCAAGCGGTTTTATTTTTATAGGGATTTAAATGGAGGCTGGCGGTTCTGGTGGGATTCATCGTGGGTTTTTGCAAAGTTGAAACCGTCTGATCTCTTCTCTGGTGCGACACCAGAACGCTGCTCCCGGTGTGACTGCGGGTAATCGTCCCTGTTCGCCGCCCCTCTCCGACTCTGCTGTTCTTGGTCATTCCCCTCCATCCCGGCGCCTACCAAAGCACCAAGTCGGCTGTCCTCCTCCATCCCAGCCCCTACGTAACCGACCAATCAATTCCTTCCTAGAGCCGACTAGAAGCGGTCGATCTTCTCCACCCCGACAACTTCTTCCTCCTCCCTGTTCAAATCTGTAGCCTGCATCAACGCCTCCCCTCCACCGTCCTTCACGTTGACCTCCTCAAAGCCCAAAACTTGCTTCCCCTCTCAAGCCCGACGCCTTCCACGACATTTGTTCCCTCCTCTTCCATCGTCAGACCCCCAGTAGTATCACTCCCCTTTCACAAACCTTCAGTAAATCACTTTTTAGCACACTCCCCACCCGACCAGCCCTAATCCCGCACCCTTGCTCCTGCCCCTCCCCTCTCTCGTCAGCCCACTCTCCACCTGACCTGCACTCTTTCCCCCAGTTGTTGCAGTGCCCACTGATGCCCCATCAGTCGCGTCGCCGCCGCCTACATGTGCAAATAGTGGTAGAAAGTATTTTTCCCTTTTCGTTGTTTCCTTTCGGCACTTATATTATGTTGGATGTCTATTTTAATTGTTATTAGTCTCGTCGTTGTGTTACTTGGGTGATTTATTTTGTGCTCGTTTAATTTTACTTGCGCCTTGTTCGTCTGCCAAACTAATATTTTGTTCTCTCTTAATTAATTAATTGTGGTTGTGCGCCCCTGCTAATAATCATATACAAATTAATTATTTGCTGCAATTTTGGAGCGGACTACTGTGCACTTGCATTACACCGCATTGAAATTAGGATTGCATTTAGAAACCCCTTTCAAGTCGACGTGTCACTACATCAAATTGGTATCAGAGCTCTAGGTTAGGGTCATTTGCATGTTACGTAGTGGTAGGGATTATCGTCATTCCATGTCAAGTCAATATCATACCGACGATCAGACCGCTAGTTCACAAATAGACATGACACCCGTAGAGTTTCAACGGTTGGTTCTCAACCGATTTGATCGGATGAGAATCTAGTTCGGAACTCTTAGGGGTGATATTGCAATGGTTAGCACAAGAGTTGATCAATTAGAGATGCCTAAAGGTTGAGCGACTCCTCCCCCTGATGAGGAGCCCCATGAGGGCCCACGAGACGCTACACCTCCTCCGGAGAGGCGTGGTAGAGACATCCCTCGTCGAGACCCCCCTCCCTTTGCGAGAGGGAATTATCATCGTGAATACGAGCATAAGCGAGATCCAAGGAGGGATCACCGTCCACCTGATGAGCCTCGTCCTCCCCCACCTTGTCGTAGAGATCGAGCACGATACGATTATGATTATGAAGATGACTATGGTGATTACCGTGAGCCGCGCCATGGGATGACTCCAGAGGAGGATGACATCACCCGACGCATTCGTATTGATGTGTCTTCTTTTGACGGTCACCTAGACCTGAAGGCATTCAGTGATTGGCTCATGGACATGGATCACTAATTTTGATTGGTTCGAGATGAGCGACGAGAGACAAATGCGATTCACCAAAATGAAGTTGATCGGCCAGGCAAAAATTTATTAGTCCAGTCTGGAGAGGTCTCTAGAGAGGGATGACTATTACCCCATAACCCGATGGGATGAGATGACGCAACGTTCTCAACATAAATACCTCCCAGCATCATATCGAGACAAGTTGTTGGATCAGCTCTACACACTTCGACATGGGACTCTCTTCGTAGCAGACTATATGTCACGATTCGACGAACTAGTAGTTCGTAGCGACATTATGGAGGAGCCCGTTGCTACAGCTTCACGCTTTCATGCGGGGCTTAGAGCTGACATCCGAAGGGAACTAATACCCCATAGGATGGAGACAGTTGAACAGGTCTTCTAGCTTGAGCTTGAGTACGAGCAGTATTTGCGCACCGCGGAACCGAGGTAGGTCAC
The DNA here is from genome assembly GCA_039583875.1 of Platanthera guangdongensis. Taxonomy (NCBI): domain Eukaryota; kingdom Viridiplantae; phylum Streptophyta; class Magnoliopsida; order Asparagales; family Orchidaceae; genus Platanthera; species Platanthera guangdongensis. Next base: position 196,971,265 of record CM077156.1, read on the forward strand.
CACTAGATCTGATGCCACCCCATTTAGAAAGCCCGCCCCTACCACGACTACTGCCACCCTTCGCGCTCTCGCAGACACGACGGGGAAAGTTATTGTTCCTGGAGGCCCCAAGCCTGGGGCGTCCAATGTTATCGTTGTTCTGGCAGAGGGAATTTCGCAGCGCAATGCCCTATTAGGACTTGCTGATTGATGATTCCGGCGTGCCCGGTGCTGAGGCTGAGGGCGTCGTCGTTGAGGAGGTTACTGCCATTGTGGAGGAAGGATGGGAGATTGATGTTGAGAAATCGCTAAAGGTCGAAGTCCTTCGTCGTGCCCTCCACACCCCGCGGGCCGAGGAGGATTGGCGTCGCACCACTATCTTTCACATATTTCCTGAGCGCAGGAGGCCCTTGCAAGCTTGCTATTAATAGGGGAAGTTGCGTCAACATTATTGCTAAGAAAGGACTTGAGAGGATGCAACTGACAGCCGAGCCCCATTCCCACCCCTACCGAGTTTTATGGGTGGATAAATCCACCATTCATGCCACGCATCGGTGTCTGGTTCTGATACGATTAGCGTCTACTGAGAATCAGGTTTGGTGCGATGTTATCCCAATGGATGTCGCCCACGTTCTTCTTGGGAGACCCTGCCTTTACGATCGTGACGCCATGTGTTATGGTCGGTCCAACACGTGTGTATTCTTCGACAAGGGTCGAAAGATTACTCTTACCGCGACTCAGCCCAGGGATCCTCCCAAGGGCAAGGTTGACTCATCAATTAGTACGGGTCATCGAGACCCCTACATGTCATGAGAAGGGGTGATTTCCTGAGAGAGAGCCTAGATACTGGGGTCATGTTTATCGTAGAGGCGACGATGGCGGGCGAGATCCCTATCGAGACTGAGATTACTGACCCGGATGTCCGACAAATAATGGATGACTTTAGAGATATTATGCCCGAGGAGCTCCCAAATGAGCTTCCCCCAATGCATGTGATTGATCTGATCCCTGGGACATCTTTGCCCAATCTTCCGCATTATCGCTTAAATCCGACTAAGCATGTTGAGCTAAAGCGACAAGTCGATGATCTTCTGCGGGATAAGTTTATACGAGAGAGTTTGAGTCTCTGCGTCGTACCAGTCCTTCTTACCCTGAAGGACGGGAGCTTGCGCATGTGTATCGATAGTCGTGTCATAAACAAGATCACAGTGAAGTATCATTTTTTGATTCCCCGCCTCAATGACCTCCTGTACTCGATGACTGGTGCCCAGATCTTTTTGAAGATCGATCTTCGCAGTGGGTACCACCAGATTAGAGTTAGAGAGGGGGATGAGTGGAAGATGGCCTTCAAGACGAAGGACAACTTGTATGAGTGGTTGGTGATGTCATTCGGATTATCGAACGCACTCAGTACATTTATGAGGGTGATGACACAGATCCTACGGCCCTACATGAGAAAATTCTTGGTAGTATATTTTGATATACAGACAGGGTCGCGCCGAGCACTTACGTCATATTTGTCTGGTGTTTGAGCTCCTCCAAAAGGAGCATCTTTATTTATTTATATATAGGCAATGGCCCACTTCAAAGAAAGGAGCATCGTTATATCAACTTGAAGAAGTGTTCGTTCATGTCTACATTCGTTCATCTCTTGGGTTACGTCGTATCGGCGTCTGGTATTTTTGTTGATCCTGACAAGGCCCGAAGTTTTCATGGACTTGCCACCTTCTACTAGAGGTTTGTTTGTGTCTTCAGTTCGATCATGACTCTCATTATGAGCTGTCTTCGTAAGGGTGATTTCGTTTGGACGAAGGCCGCCACTCGAGCCTTCGAGGAGATCAAGAAGAGATTGTCTACCGCTCCCGTTTTACGTTTACCAGATTTCTCCAAACCCTTCGATATAGTATGCGATGCCCCGGGAGTTGGTATCGGCGCAGTCCTGAGCATGAAAGGCCACCCGGTGGCCTATTTTAGCGATAAGTTGAACGAGGTCCGACAAAAATATTCCAATTATGATCGAGAGTTCTATACCATTGTGCAGGCATTGCGTTACTGGCGACATTAGCTCCTGCACAAGGAGTTTATTTTATATTCAGACCATCAGGCACTGAGATACCTCGACTCCCAGAAGAAATTGGGTCACCGACACGCCAAATAGGTGGAATATATGTAGGAGTTTCACTATGTTCTTAAGCACCGAGCGGGTGTTAAGAACAAAGCGGCAGACGCCTTGAGTCGCCGAGTCCGCATGAGCACCCGATTTGTGGGATTTGAACAGTTGGTTCACGATTATCCAGAGTGCCCTAATTTTGGGGACATTTATGCAGCGCTTTCGAGGGACCCGCTCAATCTCCGGGAGGGTTATTCGATATCTGATGGGTATCTGTTTCTGGGCTCTCGCCTCTACATCCCTACAAACTCCCTTCGAGATTTCCTTGTTTAGGAGCTTAACGCAGGCGGAGTTGCGGGACACTTTGGTAGGGATAAGACGATTGCGTTGGTTGAGAATCGTTTCTTCTGGTCCGACCTGAAGAAAGATGTCACCAGAGCAGTCAGGCATTGTGGAGTCTGTCAGACGGCAAAGGGGACTCGCCAGCCTACGGGACTATAAACTCCACTGCCCGTCCTTGAGAGGCCTAGTTTGATATTAGTACGGATTTCATTCTCGGGCTCCCTCGCACTCTGAGGAAGCTCGATTCGATATTTTTTGCAGTGGATCGTTTCTCTAAGATGACCCATTTTAACCCCCTGCCGAAAGACAGCTGACACCTCCCACGTGGCGACATTATTCTTTAGGGAAGTGTTTAAGTATCATGGTCTCCCCAATTCCATAGTCTCAGATCGTGACGTACGATTCATGAGCTATTTCTGGAAAACCTTATGGAAGAAGACGGGTACGACCCTAAAGTTTTCCTCCGCCTACCACACGCAGACGAATGGGCAAACCGAGGTGATTAATTGTAGTGTTGGGACATTTCTTCGTTGCGTTGTTGGGGATAGTCCAGCTATTTGGGATTCTGTTCTCCTTATAGCCGAGTTTGTGTATAATAGTTCTGTCAATAGGACTACGGGTTTGAGTCTGTTTCATATTATGTTAGGATACGAGCCTAGGAAACCTACTGACAGAGTGGATATTCTCATAGGGGTCAGGCTCAGTGAGTTAACTGACTCCTTCATACAGCATGTGCATGCACTACACGAGTCAGTTCGTAAGAACATTGCAGCTAGTAATGATTATTATAAAGATCAAGCATATCAGCGCAGACGTGAACAAATCTTTGAAGCGGGACAACAAGTATTGATTCGCATTCGATCTGAGAGGGTCCCACAAGGACCAGCAAAGAAATTAAGTGCACGCAATATGGGCCCCAATACAGTCGTACAGCGGATTGGTACAAACGCATATGAGATAAACACCGCTCATGGTATGGGCATCATTCGAGTAATCAAGTTAGAGGATTTGACTCCTTACTATGAGGGGCATGTGTACGTGGACCCATTTACCGCATCTCTACCCTAGCCTCCATCTCCCATAGCCCCTCTACCTGAGCCTTCACCTCTTATGGCCTCCACCAGTCCCTCCCTATTGTCACCCGCGGAGTGGCACCATGCAGATCGCATTGAACCATCTTTGATTTCCCCGACATTGTAGTCAGACGGAGAAACATCACTGCCAGACAGAGATACATTAGTGTCATCAATTTATACCGACGATGTGCTTCAGATTATTGGTAACGACATTTATACCGCGGGTGGGCAAGATATTGTATGCTATCTTTTTCGTTGGAGCGGTCGGCCCCTGCACGATGCTACATGGATTTCTTCAGAGGAACTTGAGAGACTCGCCCCACGGCTACACAGTGAGTACGACAACCTCCACTCATCGGAGTTGGGTGCTTTTAAGCCCGGGAAAGTTGACGGCGCGCCACGACCGACTCATGTGTATTCCCGCAGGAGGCGGTGAACCGCTGTCCGGACGAAAGATCGGAGTTCGTAGTCACGTCTGGATATTCGAGTCGAGTCAATTTCATATTTGGTGTTTTTTACTCTGAGATGTATTTAGCCCCCGATCGATCCCAACAATCCTAGTCGTCTGATTTGAGTGGTTTTAATTCTTGTTGTACTGTTTCAGTTAACAGGCGGTTTTATTTTTTTAGGGATTTAAATGGAGGTTGGTGGTTCTGGTGGGATTTATCGTGGATTATGGCAAAGTTGAAACCGCCCAATCTCTTCTCTGGTGCGACACCAGAACGTTGCTCCCGGTGTGACTCTGGGTAATCGACCATGTTCGCCGTCCCTCTCCGACTTCGCTGTTCCCGGCCGTTCCCCTCCATCCCGGCGCCTACCAAGCCAACTGTCCTCCTCCATCCCAGTCCCTACGTAACCGACCAATCCACTCCTTCCCAACGCCTACCAAAAGCGGCCTATCTTCTCCACCCCGACAACTTCTTCCTCCTCCCTGTTAAACTGTAGCCTGCATCAACGTCCACCCTCCACAGTCCTTCCCGTCGACCTCCTCAAAGCCCAAAACTTGCTTCCCCTCTCAAGCTCGACGTCTTCCACGACACTCGTTCCCTCCTCTTCCATCGTCGGACCGCCAGTAGTATCACTCCCCTTTCACAAACCTTCCGTAAATCATGCTCCCTTGATGCCGTCCCACCCTCTCCCGTCATCCGTTGTTTACTTTCAGCACTTATATTATGTTGGATGTCTATTTAATTTGCTATTAGTCTCGTCTTTGTGTTACTTGGGGGATTTATTATGTGCTCGCTTAATTTTACTTGCGCATTGTTCGTCTGTCAAACTAATAGTTTGTTCTCTCTTAATTAATTAATTGTGACAGTGCGTGCCCCTGCTGATAATTGTATAAAAATTAATTATTTGCTGCAATTTTGGAGCAGACTACCGTGCAGTTGCATTACACCGCATTGAAATTAGGATTGCATTTAGAAATCCCTTGTGAGCCGACCTGCCACTGCATCAATATGTCTTCATACCGACAGCCGATCATGTATCTCACTAAAGAGAGAAAGTCACCGAACTAAGTGGGAAACCAATTATGGATGCGGGTCTCCAGCCGACGCCTCCAAATGCATCCATTGGGTCACATCATCCTCTGGGTGCCTGTGAGTGTGGGAGCGTCGAACTTTTGTGGGCCCTTTCGGTAGAAATGAGAGATTATCTATGAAACAAATAACAGTTCCAATACAAATAATGATGAGGCTATAAACTCAACGTCCCCTCCAAAAGTGGATCATAACCCTGGGAGTGATGAATGTTTTAAATTTTTGATATTTTCTGCTCAATATTGTCAGTGTACAAGATTTCACGGTTTTCTTCTTTTGTGGTAGTCTCGCCAGCAGTCAGCTAGAGAGCACAAATGCAACAAGAATGTATCTTAGCATTGAAGTCCTCAACAGCTGTGAATCTTTTAGAATTGATGGAGGGAAAGATGAATCATCTCCGTTAGGACAAGGAATACTCAAGGTGAAATATTTCTTCAACTGACAGTTAAAAGCATTGGAGGGCTAGACAATGATTTGTTGAGGAGCTCTGATGTTTAAAACTTACTCCAAGATAGAGTGAACTAAAAATGGGGATGTTGCTCATCATGTAAGGAGGGCGAAAGATAGTGTGCATGCACTGAGATAAACTGACATTATCCTCGTCAATGTTGAGAGCAAGACTAATTTTCACTCTGATATGCCAGATGCACAGTGACTGTATCACATTGATATTTCAGATGGATAGTGACGTTGCTTTGCATTCTACAGTATATGTTTGATAGGTACTTGCTCAGTATTGAGTATGTCTTTCGCAATTTAATAGGTACATGCTTGATAGGTATTGTTGGATATGTCGCAATGTTGGTATTGAGTCTTTATGTGTGTATGGGGTTTAGTCCCACATTGTCTGTTCATGTGTAAGAGTTTTTTGTAATGTTATAAATAGCCCCTTACGTGGATGAATGAAAGCAATCTCTTCTATTTCAATTCCCCCCTCTTCTAACATGGTATCATAGCCACTCATCTAAAACCCTAAAGTTTCTTTCCCGTAAGTGAGCCGCCCCCTTCATCTCGGTTGGTCTCTGGCTCGCGAGCCGCCTCCGACTCCCGGCCGCGTCTTCCCCTCCTGCTTCCACTACCACGACAGCTCGCGTCTTCCTCTTCCAACACCGCTCCCGTCGACGGAATCGACGGCGGATTCCATCGGCGGGAGCGGATCGTGCCCCCCCCCCCCCCCCCCCCCGCGCTCTGCGCTAACTCCCTCCCGTCCGGTTGTTGCTTTCTCCACGACTTCTATACTCCCGTCTGCGTCGACGACGATGGATCCAGTCAAGATTGTCGGCTCCATCCTTCGTCGCTGCTCCCGCAGATATCATTGTTGCTGCTCCAGTCTGCTTCCTGCGCCGGTATTAACGATTGCTTCCTTCGGTGCTTCTCCCGCAGAGATCGCTGGCTCGGTCTACCTTCCGGAGAGGGCTTCATTGTCGCTGATCTCGTCGAGCTTCTCCCCCGCTCATTTGATTGTTCTTGCTGCTGATCCGGGGCCGTGCATCCTACCTCCTTCCAACAAGATCCATCAAATATTGTGGAAGAAAAAAAATTTGTTTTGACGTAGATTTCAGATTATGGGAGTGTTGAAAATAAGCTTCATCTACTTTGTTTTGTTTTTCCTTGTCAAACAAGGGTAGCTTGGTCCTGCCAAATGATGCAGCATGGAGTAAACTCTGTCCAGATCTGTCATTCCTGAAAAAGTCAATGCATGCGAACTCAGCAAAAAAAAATACAATCCTAATCCTGCTGAAAGATGTATTGGAATGTTGTGCCATTTGATAAGAATATATGTAATATTCTAATAGTTGTATAAGGTTATATAAAGCTGGTTTTACCAATGCTTGTCAAAAAAAGAAAAAAAAAACAGAACATGTAAGAACCATTTTGCAGAAATGTAGTTGATTGGAGCTTCTCCCCCAGCCCTCTCTTCTCTTCTTTTTTATTTTGTTATGTTATTTCAGTTTTATGTAAGTGTTTTGCTATTTTCTTCATTTTTCAACATGTTATCAGAGGGAGGTTGGGTTGGTTGGTCGTTCTTGCCAGCGAAGTTTTTGTGAAATCAAATCTCGGCGAGACCACGACGAGAGGGACCGAAAAAATGTGGAATATCCCTCGGTGGCGTGTATGATGCTTTGTCCCGCATCGTCTGCATCCATTGCCGTTATTTGATCTGTCCAAGCTGAACGGTCCCCCCTTCAGCTTGAGGGGGAGTGTTGGATATGTTGCAATGTTGGTATTGAGTCTTTATGTCTGTATGGGGTTTAGTCCCACATTGTTTGTTCATGCCTAAGAGTCTATTGTAATGTTATAAATAGCCCCTTATGTGGATGAATGAAATCAATCTCTTCTATTTCAATTCCCCCCTCTTCCAACATGATCATAACGTATGGCCATCACCAATAAATCCCAAAAAATCTTATGCAAAACTAAGTCAAATCAATTAATAGTAAACTGAATCAAAATCCCCATGAAAATACAATTAACCGATATTTCATGAATGAAATAATTGAAGAAGCTTACAACTCGTCGATGCCTGCAGGAAGGAACTTGTTGGGCCCTAGCAACAAGGAGGAAGAAGACATTTCCATTGTTTCCTGCGGTGTCCTAGCAGAAACAACGGCTCGACAGAGGAAGCAGCGACACGACAAAAAATGAGAATGAAGAAGAGAGCAGTAGCAGAAGCTCAAAACCAGCGGCAGAATTTCCCTAGACCGGCGGCAGAGGCTCGGCGGCACAAAGTCGACGGCACGGAATAGACGCACAGGGCAACAGCTACTACGAGGAGTAGAGGAAGAAGAAGAATCCGGGAGCGGCGGTCGAATTTCAACGGCAGAGGGAAAAAAACGGGATGCGCAAGAGAAGAAACGGGCTCGGCTCGGTTTTAATCGCAACAGTAAGCATCCAGCGGCACAAATCAGCAAACAATAAAACGAAGTGTTATCAAAACAAGCCCAAATCACACGACCAACCTACACATGGCTAGCACAACATTAAAATTCAATGTGTCAAGTGCATAAGCTAGCACAACACCCAGCTAACACAAGCCATCACAACATGCACTAATGGCAGCCCACATGCACTAATAATCATTTGTTAAAAACCAAAAGAAAATGAGCCAACACAACATTTAGCTATTGGCACCCCCAATGGCTTTTATTTTCTTACTTTGACACACCAATATAATGTTTAATGTTTATCGTTACTAAATACGCACAAAATTTCATAAATACATTTGTACTTCTTGCTGCACAAAATTTCATAATTCGTCGTTGTTTTGATTTCTCTTTATCCTGAAGTTTGGGTACTTACAGATTAGAGCATTGCAGATTTTGGAGACATCTATTCTGAAATCTCGCAATCACCCCGCGGTGCCGACTCCGTGGAATCCTAGGTGATGACTCTTAGGTGCTCTTCTTCCTCTCCAAGGAATTATCTAACTCTAGCCTTCATTTCCACCCCTAATCCCTCTACCGCCACCCAATAACCCCCCCACCCCGACAGCAGTCGCCACCCTTGTTGTCTATAGCAACCGCCCCTTAGAGAAACCCAACAACCGCCGCCCCTTGCAGAAACCACCTAATAGCAACCGCCCTTGCTGCCTACAGCCGCCGCACCTTTGCTACTGCCGCCATCTTTCATGGAACCATAACCAACCCCCTCCTCTACCTGATCGGCCTAGATCTGTGCAGTCCAGCCCAAATCGAGCCACTCACGTCTACCTGATCTACACCTAACAGCCCGGATTCGCTTCCAAACCGCCAGATCCACTCTCTCGCAGTCTGGATTTGCCTCCGTATAGCCGGATCTACCTCCCCACCGCCCGGATCCGCCCCCAAACAGCCGACTCTACCTTTACCAACCCGATCCCACTTCCCACCATCAGAATCTGTTGTCTCCCATGTCGTCCCGCCTCCAGTTCTGCCTCAAATCGCCGCCAAAGAGCGTCCTTCTTAGGGATCTTCATTGCCTTAGACAGCCCCTCTATTCGGTGAGCCACTTGTTGTATTGGATCATTATTTTCAGCACTATATTATCATTTTGGATCTCATGCTAGCTTAGATAAATTGTTTGTGGATAGATCGTTCTCGAATCGCTTGTGATTTGCAGGTGGGACTTATGCTGCGCGATTTGTTTTGACCCTCCGAGCGGAGGAAAGTCATTAAATGTTTTGCTAACTAAATGTTTTTTTCCTTTTAAATATTGTTGCATAGATTAAATATTAATATTGTCTGTACTGATTTGTCGCCATCTGTTATGACTGCATTGCATATAGAATAGGGATTGTACGTCAAGTTCTCATCCCCACCCCTAGTAGTCTTGGATTTGTGCACCAACTTAGTCTACCCTACATCAATGTTAGTTTCTTATTTTAAAATAACTCAATTTAAGTTAAAGTGTAAATTTGAAAACCCATTTAAAACTTTTAGTCTTTGCCATCATTTTCCATTCAAAACTCTAATACAAGTGGGTATCCTCTAAACATAGGAAACTCGGAGAAATTTTGGTAATTTTAAAAGTGGAAGAGGAGCTCTCAGTAATTACGCAGACTCATAGGGTAAATCACTATAATTAACCCACCTAAAAAAATTAGAGAAAAATCCTATTAGCAATTTACCAGCATTGCAATACACACCTTCAAAGCACGGATACTTGCAACGGTTTTACATATCATATCCGAAATGTTTCAGAGTTGGAAAACTCTTGAAAACTCGTCACTAAAACTCTTGGAAATTTTTTATCCTAATTTAAAATAACATAGTTTCATATATTCTCAAATACTCTTGGATACTCTCGAATATGCTCGAAAATACTCAAAATTTGTGTATGTTGTGATGATGATACGGAGAAAACATATGTCTGGATAATAAGTGGGGGTGTCAATTGATTACATAGTTTCATTAAATGATACGGTTTGGGACACAAACTGCCTTAAGTTTAAAAAAATGATGTGAGATATAATTATTGAAAAAAATGAAGATTTTAACTCGTATTTATATTTAAATAATTATATTTGGAAAGGTATCCCGTATCCTACTTTAAAAAAAACACGAATCTCGTATCCGTACTGTGTCGTACCTCGTATCTCGTCTCCGTCCTCGTGCAATATAGATACACACTACAAGCAATCAATCTACACCCAAAATAAAACGATTAATGCATGGATGGTAAGAGAACCTGATTCATACAATAATCCCCACAAGGACAAAAGCCGGGAGTGCACTCTGTGCTTGTCAAAACATTCAGGCAATGTTCTCCGCATGCACTCTCTTGATCATTTGCATTAAACTGGCAATCACAAATGACTATATCCTCCCTCTTTTGCTTTGTATGCCTGAAGTAAATAAGAGATAAAAAAGGGAAAGAAACCATGTAATAAATACACTTCTCAGTACACTACATGACACATGGGACAATGAATGCATAATATATTGATATGAATGTGATGCAAAGACCAGCTACTCATGTACTAACAAGTTCATTTGATGGGCACTGCAAGTTCATGTACTGACAAGTTCATTTGATGTACAAATTTTGAACATTTAGAGATAACTGATTCACCTGCATCATAACAAGCCTCCCAGACCATTTTCCATCTGCATCTTAGAATAGTAAACACCATTAATTTATATTTGAAGTTGCATTTCGTTCTTATTGTTAGCTAACATAAACTTTTATGAATAACTTCTCAAGCTATCTATCTCCACCTTCGGTTAACCTTTATAACATTCTCTCATCAAATGAATCTTCTGATATTTCTACTCTATTCATCAGCTTATAAAAAATGCAGGTGTCTTCATAGTAATTTGGCTGCCCAATGATGGAGGTACTAGGTGTCACTATATGCACTCTCCTGAGTGTCTCATCCGTGTAATTAGCCTCACATTGTCAAGAATAATTTATGCTCGCTCTTTGTATTTATATATGGGCATGTAATCTCCTCAAATATATATATATATATATATATATATATATATATATATATATATATATATATATATATACATATATACATATATATATATAATTTATCATTTATACATGATGTTAGAGTAGGACGACATTTTTTCTGCCACACTGAGTCTCCCGACGAGTATCTCTTGGGCGAAACCGACTCTGCTCTCCACCGTAATCCAGCTCTGTGTATGCATTCTTGAACTTGTTTGGTATGTCTATTTCCGGCATTCATTCCAATTCTCATGAGCTCCTCCCACATCTCATTCATGTTTACAGGAGAGCTCACTCGGTTCCGGCGAGTTCATCCCTCGATCCAAAACTCATGAGCTCATCCATCGATACCATTCTCGCGAGCTCATTTTTGCACTCTCGATCCAGCCCACGCGACTCGCGAGCCCCCCTCCTTCAAGTTACTAGTATGAGCTCATCCCCTCCTTTCAATTAGTTGTGCGAGCTCATCCCATCCCAATTAGTTGTGCGAGCTCATCCCCTCCTTCCAATTAGTTGCGTGAGCACATCCCTCCTTCCAATTAGTTACGAAAGCTCGCCCTCCCCCCTCCTTCCAGCTACTCGTCTACGACTGTCAGCTCCCGCGAGCTCATTAAATCTTGTGCGGTTGTGAACTCGCACAATCATGAGCCATTGCACACGTGAATTCGCAACATTATTCTAGCCACCGGCCTACCACGCTCTTTGTTGCGCTTGTTCTCACCAGACAGAACTTATCTCCTCCGCACGCTCAACTGATGCTCTCACTTCTTTGTTGCTCCCGCACTGGCTTTCGCTCTCACTGAGGAGATAAGTTTGTTTTCATGGAGAACAAATCCAAGTCAACTCGTGATGAATTCAAGGTTGACATATGTCTCATCAATATTTATCTCACCAGGGGCACCAACTAATTGTCCTGGTCTAATGTTGTTGAAAGTTCTCAATAGGCAAAAATAAATATATTCATCGCCACTTAACAAATATGTCTCCGGAGGCTAAGGATGTTACTTATGAAACATGGTTCAGAAACAACAACAAGGTGATCGTGGGTCTCTCAAACTATATGGACACCAGATGCCCATCTTTCATGTCCCAACTGCCAAAACCGTGTGGCCATATATCTGATCATTATACTCTTCTGATGACAACTTACATAAATTAAAGACATCTTTCAACAACTGACGCCCCCCTCTCAACTATGGATATTCATAATTTTGATGCTCTATTTAGCGGCCTCCTAAGTTATCAAATGCGCAAGGCGCACCGAAGCGCAAAGGGCCTCTGGAGCCTAGGAGCAAGGAACAGGCGCGCGCCTGAGGCACGTGAGACGCACAAATGGGGGAAAAAGAAAATTGAGCAAATCGGGCGCTCAATTTGTTGAAATTGGGCGAACTGGGCGCCCAAGTTCGCTCAATTTGTTGAAATTGGGCGAACTGGGCGCCCAAGTTCGCTCAATTTCAGCGAACTGGGCGCCCAAGTTCGCTCAATTTCAGCGAACTGGGCGCCCAAGTTCGCTCAATTTCAGCGAACTGGGCGCCCAAGTTCGCTCAATTTCAGCGAACTGGGCGCCCAAGTTCGCTCAATTTCAGCGAACTGGGCGCCCAAGTTCGCTCAATTTCAGCGAACTGGGCGCCCAAGTTCGCTCAATTTCAGCGAACTGGGCGCCCAAGTTCGCTCAATTTCAGCGAACTGGGCGCCCAAGTTCGCTCAATTTCAGCGAACTGGGCGCCCAAGTTCGCTCAATTTCAGCGAACTGGGCGCCCAAGTTCGCTCAATTTCAGCGAACTGGGCGCCCAAGTTCGCTCAATTTCAGCGAACTGGGCGCCCAAGTTCGCTCAATTTCAGCGAACTGGGCGCCCAAGTTCGCTCAATTTCAGCGAACTGGGCGCCCAAGTTCGCTCAATTTCAGCGAACTGGGCGCCCAAGTTCGCTCAATTTCAGCGAACTGGGCGCCCAAGTTCGCTCAATTTCAGCGAACTGGGCGCCCAAGTTCGCTCAATTTCAGCGAACTGGGCGCCCAAGTTCGCTCAATTTCAGCGAACTGGGCGCCCAAGTTCGCTCAATTTCAGCGAACTGGGCGCCCAAGTTCGCTCAATTTCAGCGAACTGGGCGCCCAAGTTCGCCCAATTTCAGCGAACTGGGCGCCCAAGTTCGCCCAATTTCAGCGAACTGGCCGCCCAATTTCAGCGAACTGGCCGCCCAATTTCAGCGAACTGGGCGCCCAGTTCGCTCAATTTCAGCGAATTGGGCGCCCTAGTGTGCCTAGGGGTGTCTCGGGTGAGTCTGAGATCATGTTTTTGCTCATCTCATATTTTTTTAAAAATACACCTTAAAAGGCCCAGGCGCGCCTGAGGCGCACGCCTGGGGCACATTGCTCGCCGCAGTCGTGCTGAGGCGCGGCGGGCTGCGCCCGACGCCTCAAGCGCGCCTAGATACGCGCCTTGACAACTAAGGCGGCCTCAATGAACAATGGAATGTCTTCCAACTAATCTCCACGGATCACATTGTCTCTAGACTCCAGTGAGAAGCTCTTGTTGGTATTTTACTTCTTGCGTGCCTGTCCAGTGCCTATGATGTTGTTGTTGGGTTTTGTTATACGTTACAACACTTGTGCGCGGCGGAAATGGAACAAGAAAATCCAAAATAGTTTTGATCTAGTGATGAGCATTGATTAAGAAGTAACATAGCCATAAATAAATTATACCTTTGAGGGATTGAGTTAATACTCAACCAAGGTGCTCCGAAGAAATCCAACGAATGCCAACGGCCGGAATTCCAAGCGTAGAATAGTGTCCACGCCTCTACGGATATCCACACGAGCACGGAGAACTCTTAGACTATTGTCGTACAAGATCTAGGTTGGAAGAAGGTTCGCCCTCAACGTCTCCACGGACTACTAGATCCGTTAAAGGAGAGATGTCAATGACGATGAAGAAGCCTTAGGAAACACTTTCCGGCGGCAACTGTAGAATGGCGAACGGTCGGCGACGAGAAGCAGAGATCGCGACCTAGCGGAATAGTTCCGTGGGGAGGAAGATCGTCTCGCTAGGTATCGCACGATTAGGTCAAAAGGAACAGTTCGGTATATATACTGAATACCGAAACAGTCGATACCTGCAGACCATGCCGAACCGGACTTGAATGAATTAAACCGGATGAAACGGAATTCGTCGAGTATACACGTCGATATTCGACGAATCAAAAGTTATTCGTCGAGTATAAAAGGGATATACTCGACGAATCAGAGTCTAACTCGTCGAAACTGTCATGACGATACTCTACGAATCAAGTCCAATTCATCGAGATAACATTACGATACTCGACGAATTCAAACAGACTCATTGAGAAGTCACGACTATACTCGACAAATTCAAGACTATTCGTCGAAACCTTAAGACATACTCGACGAATTTCCCTTGAATTCTTCTACCCACTTACCTGATGACTCATATTCACAATATAGGTCCCGGAATGAAATTCTTTCGCATCCAAAACGTCATAGGTTTGGTCTTTCACCCATATCACATATGAGCAAAGCCAACACAAACCTTTCCAACTTCTTCAATGATCTTATGTGCGACCTCATAGACTCATATTGTGTTGGCAGTGAGACTTCATGTTTGATCACTTACATATCACCATGGTAATACCAACAGTTGCATGTTCCCTCATCTTCGCCCACCATAACTCATCCCCATTGACGGTCACTTTGTCCACAATTTATCGTCTTACCTCGTGAGTTACTTTGACCGACGTCATGTCCCCTACTCTAGTTGCATGTGGTCAGGGGCGCTTTGACTTCTCGAGACGTGGCAATGTTTCTAATGGTCGAGGCTCCACTAAGAGCCACATAACCTCTCCCCTTTGGGGTCGTAACCAATCTAGACGTGAAGAATTATATTGTGGTTGGTGTGGCAACACCAATAATCATGAGGAAAAATGGTAGGATGGATAAACATTGCTATCCAAAAGACTTCCCTATAGCACGACATTCCTCTACCCCATTTGCTAAAACTCTTACTCCTCTCACCGACTCCATGGATGGACAAGGTCACCTTTATGTGGCTAAATTTACTCGGTTGCATCTACAGATCTCATATGCAGTACCGTTAATCTATCTCTTTCATTGGGCACATCCCTTTTATCTCACTTTAATTCGTAGACCGCTAACTCGGGTACTTCCAATCATATGTCTAAATATAGTCACCAAATCTGCATCTTACTATAAACTTATTTCTATTGTAGGGGATCCGCAAATATCTCTTGCTCATGTTCCTGATATTAGTCATAACCTCCTTTCAGTTTGACAACTAACACATGATCTCAAATGTTCTGTAACATTTTTCTTTCCATTTTGTGATACAAAATCTGTTGACGAAACAAATGATTAGTGGAGGACGAGCAAAATGGTTTGTATTATGAGAATCAAATTCTCGTACCACTTTAAGCACATCAACCATCCAGTAGCACGGACTCCTTGGCCATTCACCTTTTGTCTTCATTATGTTTTATGCTACCTTGTTTTTCTTTTCTTTTTTCATATTTCAAATGTGAGCCATATATCTTAGGCAAACATCATCGCTCTACTTTTTCTCCTTGCTCTTCTAATCATTGCAAATGCATCTTTGAAGCCTTTTCTTTCTTTGAACGACCGGGGAAGTCTCTAACTGTCTATTGAAAAAGCCCCTTTACGGTCTAATCACTAGGCACATGGTTTTTCACAAATTCAGTCTTGTGCTACAACGAATTGACTTTATCAGAAATGATTTTACACATCCCTCTTCACTCACAGGAGATCTCAACGGAATGTCATCTTGTTTATGCGGATGGTACTATCATCACCGAAGATGATACTGCATGAATCTTAAAGGTCAAAACACATTTGTCATCAAAATTTCATACAAAGGACCTTGGACATCCCTACTATTTTTTAAGCATTGAAGTATTAAGAAAATAAGAAGAGTTATAATTATCTCAAAGGAAGTACATCGATCTTCTAGACATCAATCTCTCTCGACTACTAAGTTATTAAAGGCGCAAGGCACACCGAGGCGAAAAGGGATCCTGAAGCATAAGTGCAAGGCGCACGCCTCAGGCACGTAGGCGCAAAAATGAAAATAAGACAAATAGAGTTTATCTGATACTAAAATTCAAACTTTATGATTTTAGAATCTCACATAATAGAAAGAATAACTACTAAACTACTATTTAAACAAATTTATAACAATCCATAAGAGTCCTAAAATTTAGATCATTTATTACAAAGAGCAATTGAGAAAAAAATACTAACAACTAATAATCTCAGAGGAAGTACATCGATCTTCTAGACAAAATAGGGCATCTTGGATGCAAACCTGTAGATACACCAATGGATTCTAACATAAATCTCTCTAGACACCTAAGTTATTAAAGACGCAAGGCACACCGAGCCGCAAAGGGATCCTGAAGCCTAGACGCAAGGCGCGCGCCTTAGGAACGTGAGGCGCAAAAATGAAAATAAGACAAAATAGAGTTTATCTAATAGTAGAATTCAAACTTTATGATTTTAGAATCTCACATAATTGAAAGAATAACAACTAGACTACTAGTTAAACAAATTTATAGCAATCCATAAGAATCCTAAACTGTAGATCATTTATTACAAAGAGCAATTGAGAAGAAAAAAAAATACTAACTGATAATGTAATAAAAAACTCATTGAACTGAATGCAAAAGATTCAATATGCATTCATTTTCATATGCTCCGAAAGAAAGACATGAAATGAGTGAACTGGATGCCCAATACATTGTTATTCGGTGAACTGGGCTCCCAATTCACTGAAAAACGGTGAATTGGGTGCACCGTTCACCGAAAAACAATGACTGCTAGGAGGACTAAGAACCGACGGTGAGAGATTTTCTCCGGCGAGAACAAACAACAAGAGGATCTATTAAGAACAGCGTTGTAGATGTCGGTCGACATGTCCGACATGTCAGCCGACATAAAGGTGTTGGGCAGAAAACGCCACGACATGGATGTTGAAGCCAAGAAAAATCTCAACCTCAGAATTCGGACCAATGTCGCCTAAGGTTACCGGCTCAAGGGCAAGATCAGACGGCTAGGGTGACTCGGATGAAAAACCAAGTCAAACAGGACCCCAGATGTTGCGGCAGGAAGGTCCCACCACGTACCCAGATGCTCGAAAGGAGCAGCCTCTTCTCAACCAAAGATGGCCGAACTGGGTACGAGGGAGACTAGCTGACGAGGTCGCAAGGTCGCGACTTGATATCTAAGGAAAATGAATCCAAAGGCTTGGGTAGTATCCCGAAAATGAAGCTCGCGAGTATCCTGCAGAGGATTTCAAGTGTCTCACCTCGTACCCTTGGGGTCCTATTTATAGGCAAATCCAAGGAGTGGGGTCATATTTATACCCCACCCCCCTGGCGACTAGGCGACTTCCAAGGGGAGCTCGCACGGGCTGGGCGAGTATCTCGCCTAATCGCCTACCTAGCGAGTATACGAGGGGAGCTCGTCATACTCTCTCAGGCCTTCCGCGATCTAGTATGCTGACTTTGACTCCTGTCTTGACTTGTTGACCTTAACTTATGCTGACCTGGCCGTGGTAGGACCCACCCTCGACGAATACGGGTTGTACACAATCCCCGCTCTTTCTGAGTGACGTAGGAGCTCAGAAAGAATCATCAAACACTTATTCGGCGAGCTGCTATGCCGAGTATCAAACTTGCTCGCAATTGATGACTGCTTGCCGATCTCTATAAATAAGGGAGGTCTGGCTCTTCAAACGGATCGCCAGAGCTCGCGCACAATGTCGGATGCCGAGAAACTTCTTCAAGACAGTCTCGCCGCTCTCACCGGCATTCTCGGCATCGCCAAGTCCAAGAGGCCGCGTGAAGAGGACGCCTCCACCGACTTACCCCCTCCTAAAAAGAAGAAAATCAAGGCCAAGAAGAAGCCCGCCTCTGACGCGGTTGATTCGCCGCCGCCTCCTGCGCAAGTCGCGGCTTCCGCCAGCAATCCCGTGCGCTCTGCTAGCACTCAGAAGCTACTTAGCGATCTCGGGCTTGACGACATCCCCAATGTAGTCGCCCCTGACGCGGGCCTCCTCGGCTCGCGGGACATCCCGGAACTCGCCACCACTCTGGCGTCGCAGCAGGTCGAAGTCGTCTCCCTGTCAGGTCGCCACGTTGCCGAGATACTCTTTTCTACATATGTTGGTCGTTGTTACACTTCTCGCTGACTCTGTTCCTATATTCGGAGATTCTCCAACGACGGGCGCTGACGTGGTTTTGAATGTCGCCCCGCTGAACTCCACGCCGCTGCTCGCCCTCTCAGCCGAGAGACCAGTCAGGACCACGCACACGGTCCGGATCCATGTTGGCGCCAAGAGGGTATCTGAGGCCTCGATTCCCGCGGCGAGCAAGGAACCGTCGCTGAAGGATCCTCCGTCAAAGAAGGTGGCCCCGGCGAGCAAGGAGTCGTCGCTGAAGGATCCTCCGCCCAAGAAGGTGGCGCCGGCGAGTAAGTAACTTCCGGCGAGTAAGGCCCCGCCCGCCCCTGCGCGAGATCCTGCGCCACCACCTGCGAGCTCCCTACCGCCGCCGTCGTCGAACGTCGCTGCTATCCTGGCGGTGAGTGTCTCTTTGTCGCCGCCGCCTCTTGTCGCGCCTCCACAAATTGCTACGACACGACTTCCTCCGCCTCCTCCGCTGAAGACACCGCCTCAACCGGCGAGTTCGTCGCAGCCTCCGCCACCTCTGTCGAAGTCTGTGGTTGGGAAGCCGGTCAAGCCGCGGCCGAGCTATTTCCCGCCGAGAGTGGGGGATTCCGGCCATGGGGGTCGCGGGCAGGGCAAGGCGGTCGAGCATGCCGGTGGCCCATCTTCTGACCGACAAGAAGCTCCAACTCGCGGCCCTTCTCGTCGATCAAGATCTCCTCGTCGCGGTGAGTGCTTTCACTGGTGCTGCTTTTGGCGACTAAGTGTCCTATTCCTAATCTGACGACTTTCTTGTTTTGACAGATCGCCCGGCGACTCCAGGGGAGGCCTTCATCGACGCCATCGGATTGTCAGGCAGCGAGTACCGCCACGCCGCTGCTCGCACCTACTTGGAGTTGAAGAGCAAGTTCGAGCAGCTGGCGATCTGCGAATCACATCGGCGGATATCATCTCTGGAAGTGCGGGTGGCGAAGATTGAAGAGCTCCGGTCTACCCCGGAGAGCTACGAAGCCCGCTTCCACATGGTGAAGGAGAATGATCGCCAGCTGGCGATTAACAATCATCGCCTCCAGCTCGTCTTCGACAAGTTGGCCGGCATCCGCGCGAGTATGGGCTCCGTCGGACGGCTGACGAGGATGGAGGAGCAACTGCGACTTGGCGACGATGCGATGTCGCTGGCGACGGAGCATTATCGGCTGGCGCGAGAGATGGGCTGGGCTGGGCGACATCCTCATCCACCGGAGAGGCCTCCTAGGACTTAGATTTTTTCCTTCTTTTACTTGGAACTCGCCCTGTGCGACTATTGTAATAAAACTATTTATTTGTTGTAATAAGCGAGTTTGTATCTCGCGTCTTATTCTTATCTTGCTGTCTTCTTTGCTGATGTTTTGTGATGTCTGTTGTTTATGCGATGTGCCGAGTTTATCGTGCAGGTTATGATAATCGTCGCGATGTTCTTTTTCTTCGTCGCGCGATGTAGATGTCGAGATCCACATGCTCGCTCAGATCGCGACTTAGGATGATATTCGTCAGGGCAGAGATATACCCCCCCCCCCCAGCCTTCGCCTATAAATAGAGGGGGTAGGTAGGACATAAGTACGTTGTTGCAAATTTCGATCCCTAGCTCGCGAGTATCTTTCTCTGCTCGCACGCTTCGATCTCTCTTCCTTTTCTCGCCCTTCTTCCTTCTTCCTTCTTCCTTCTTTCAGCTCGCCAAACTCGCGAAGATGGTGGGAGACGATGTCAGTGCTCGCCGCCAAGCCCATGCCGCTAACTTTGCTGACGCAGCCTTCAAGAATTTGATAAAAACAGAGCGAGATCTTGAGAATTTCAGGGAGAGGCTTCTGTCAGAAGGATACTCGGCAAGGCTTCCTAGTCGCAGCGAGCGACTTAACACCCACATCGAGGGTGTGTTGGTCTTGTCGCTCCGTCATTTTGACGCCGGCCTGCGACTTCCCCTGTGGCCGGAGTATTGCGAGATCTTGAGATACTTCGGCATCGTCCCCGCGCAGATCAACCCCAACGGTGTGGCGATCATCATGGGGTTCCTCTGCTACTTGCGGGAGGAGAGGGTCGCTTTCGAACTTTCTGTCTTCCGCAAGATCTTCGCCTTCGCCACGACCGCCGAGGGGATCGTATACTTCAGCAGCCATGTCTGCACCCTGGTGGGGACGGCGAACAAAGTCCACCGCTGGAGCGAGCTACTAGTCGTCGTCCAAGGTGACTTCGCGGGCGTTCTGGGAAGGCCGCACCAACCCGCCGATGTCGCCTTCCTCCCGCCGATATTGGAGGGCGTCCGCGAGCAGTTGGTTGAGTCGTTCTGTGGTCGCCGGTTCGACGTCATCTTTTGGCGACTAAACGTCAACACCCTTCTGGAGATCCACCCCAACGAGGGTAAGATTCGAGCGAGAATCACCTCTTGCATACTCGCCTCATTAGTTGTAGCTTGATACTGATATTCGCTCGACATTATGCAGTGGCGTGCGAGCTCCCGGAGAAGCCGCTCCCTCCGGCGAAGGAAGTCGTCACCTCCCTCCATGAGTCCAACCCTCCGCCTGATGTCGGCGAGAAAAGGAAGCTCGCCAAGGGGAAGGCGAAGGTTAAGTCGCATGGCCCTTCGACCAAGAAGGGGAAGGTGCCATCGCCGCGACCTTAGGACCAAGAATCGCCGCTGGATGCTCGGCCTCCCCACTTCCACCCCAACTTCAACTTGGGGCGAGGGGCGGTGGACGCGTACGGCCGGCCACTCGTGTCTTGGTCGGAAGACGAACACCTGGTGACGCTGAGCACCAACCTCCCCTCCTGGTCGGCGGACTGGGAGGACAAGAAGGAGGTCTTTGCCTTCCTCCACGCGATATATGGGCGAGCTGACGCCGAGTCGATGCTGGAGCTCAGCTCGGAGGACCTCGCCCATCAGGCCTCAAGCTCGCTCGCGTGAGCTGTCGAGCTGGGACACTACTCGGCGAGGAAGCTGCAGGAGACGACCGCGGCACTGAAGGTCGTCACCAAGAAAGCCATCGACCTCGGCATGGAATCGGTCCGCTGGCGAGAGTATAAGGTAAGTCGCTTCCTGCGTGCGACCTTGCTGGTGTTGGACTTGGATTCATTTTGCTGACTTTCTGTTCTTTGTCGCAGGCTGCCGAGATCGAGGCCGCCAAGAAGCTCTCTGAATGCGAGGCAAAACTCGCTAAGTCGCAGGCGGAGCTGGAGGCGGCCCAAGTCCGCGCCGCCGAGATGGAGAGTCGCCTAACTGCCCTCGAAGGCGGCGCGAGTTATATCCACTTGGCGCGTCGACGATGATAAAACGACATCGGATCGACGTCCCGCCGAGCGTAACCAGAAGTTTCACTGCTACTTCCACCTCTTTCTACTCTCCTAAGAAGCCAAAGAGAGGTTCATCTGCAGCCTGGACCCGGGACGCTTCCACCTGAAGCCCGACAAAGGTTCTCTTGAAAATGACATTCACCGAGCTCTCGTTATCCGCGAGGATTCGGTCGACGGTGAAGTCTTCGATGACAGCTTGAACCACCAAGGCGTCGTGGAAGGGGCTCTCATTCCCCAGCATACCCTCCTCCGAAAAGGTGATCTTCTCTAACGGCGGCGGGTTCTGTGACGTCGAGGCGACGTTCTTCTGATAGATTTGGTGGAGACTTCCCTTGCGGGAAGCTCCGAGTCCGGCCCCTCCGTTGATCACCCCTACATGTCCGCCTCCCGGGCCATGTATCACCTCTTCTCGACCTCCCAAGTCGACGCGATCTTCATTCCTCCTCCTTACTGGAGCTTGGAATGTCACTTGCCCCACCGGGGCCTCCTGCCTCTACTGCTCTCTCTCTCCGTTGCTCCTGCTTCCAACCTCCTCCTTGCTTCCCAGAACTCCGGGCAAGCCAAGGTCTCGTGCCCCTCTACTCGATGGATATCGCAGTAAAGGGGAATCTCCGCCTCCTGGCGCATCGCCCGCTGCTCCCTCCGGCGCCGTTTGTTGTCTTGGCGGGCGATGACCATAGTCTCCCTTCTTCCTCCTCCTCGGCCTCTCTCCTGCCGATTATAGTTCCTCCTCTCCTCCTGGAAGTGTTGTCTCATTGGTGGTCTCCACTGGGGGCGATTCTCGGGATATTGGAATCGTCTATCCCCCCCTCTTCCTGCCTGGGCCTCTGCTGGCCTCCTCTCTTCTTGTCTTTGAGGCCTCTCATGCCTCCTCTCCTCAACCCTCCTGCTCTCTTCTCTCGTCCTTCTCTCCTCTCTTCTCGACTCTTCCTTCCTCCTCCCATCCTGCTTCTCTGGCGTCCTCCTTGCCTTCGCTCCTGAAGGTCCTGCTCTTCCCTTCTCCCTCGAATCCTCTCCATCCAGGCTCGTCAAGAAGTCTTTGTTCTTCTCCTCTCCGCGAACAAAGGTGTTCGCCCTCTCTATCATCTCTTCAAAAGATCTCGGGGGATTAGACCACATCTTCATGCTGAACAAACTTTGTTTCAGCCCGAACTTCAGGGCCACCATCAAGGTAAAGCTGTCCACCTACTCTACCTCCAGGATCTCCTCCTGGAAACGGCCTGCGTAGTGGCCCAAGCTCTCGTGCTGCCCCTGTGTAACCTTGAAGAGAGCCGTCGCCTCCTTCTTCCTCTTCTTCGATGTCACGAACCTCACCATAAGGCCCCGACGCAGATCGGAGAAACAGTACACAGACCCTGATGGCAGTTGATGGAATCAGTCTCTGGCATTTCCTTTAAGGGTGAGGGAGAAGAACCGGCACTTGAAGGCGTCGGACATGTTGCGGATGGAGACGACGTCTTCGAACCATTGAAGATGTCTGACAGGGTCATCCCTGCCAGAATAGTAGGTGAGGACGGGCTCTCTGAACCCTTCAGGAACTGGGGCTGCGAGGATCTCGTCACAGAAGAGGCTCCTCCCTCCCTGGCAGTGGCAAGTTTCATCCTCGCTGGAGACGTCATACTCGCTGCAGTGTCGAGTATCACGGTATCTCGCCGGCGACATCGGATCCCGAAAGCGGACCCCTTGACTGCCCGCCGGATGATATCGCGACTGCATCGGTCGCTCTTCTCTCGCCCAAGCGGGCTCCTTTCCAGCTCACCTCGGCGGCGCTTCCTCCTCCAATGGTGTCACGTGACAGGGAGAAGTCGCTGTGACATCGGGGCGATGAGCAAACCCGGCGAGAATGGTCTGCTCGATCCTCTTCGCAAACTCTTCAAACGCGGCGACTGTCACATACTCGCCACCTCGCGCGGCATCTCCTCCTGTCGAGTTGCCGACAAACTCTTCATGCTCGCCACCATTGGCCATCTTACTAAACCACTAAACTTTCCTCCTTGGCTGCGATCCACGCTCACCACACCAAGTGTTGAAGCCAGGAAAAATCTCAATCTCAAAATTCGGACCAATGCCGCCTAAGGTTACCGGCTCAGGGGCAAGATCAGACGGCTAGGGTAACTGGGATGAAGAACCAAGTCAAACAGAACCCCAGATGTTGCGGCAGGAAGGTCCCACCACGTACCCGGATGCTCGAAAGGAACAGCTCCTTCTCAACCAAAGATGGCCGAACTGGGTACGAGGAAGACTAGCTGACGAGGTCGCAAGCTCGCGACTTGATCTCTAAGGAAAAGGAATCCAAAGTCTTGGCTAGTATCCCGAAAGTGAAGCTCGCGAGTATCCTGCAGAGGATTTCAAGTGCCTCACCTCGTACCTCTGGGGTCCTATTTATAGGCAAATCCAAGGAGGGGGGGTCATATTTATACCCCACCCCCTCTGGCGACTAGGTGACTTCCAAGGGGAGCTCGCACGGGCTGGGCGAGTATCTCGCTTAGTCGCCTACCTAGCGAGTATGCGAGGGTAGCTCGCCATACTATCTCAGGCCTTCCGCGATCTTGTATGCTGACGTTGACTCATGTCTTGACTTATTGACCTTGACTTCTGCTGATCTGACCGTGGTAGGACCCACCCTTGACGAATACGGGTTGTACAATTGACATTTTAAGCAAAAATGTCATTTTAAAAATAACTCTGATATATCAACCTTCAAGCCCCGATATAGCGGTTTTACCGGATATTTTGTGCGATATCTTTAGGACGATATATGACGACTATATAAAATATATTATTTCCATTTTTTTAGCGTCCGAGCAGTAATATTTTGTTTTGTGATGTATTTTGTGCATCTCTCTGAGCCAAAATTTGACTTATTTCTCGTGTCACACTAATTTGCTGTTATTTATGTCATTTAGTGTCGTCAATGCTTCTTTTTTTATAATTTATAAATATACATTATGCGTATATATGTTTATTATACAATTTAAAAACATACATTATGTTTATATATGTTTATTGTGTAATTTATAAAAAATACATTATGTAACTGCACGTATTTACAGAAAATGTTTATATATATGAATACATTTATTTAAATATTAAAATCCAATATTGTAAAATATTTCTGATATATCACCCGCAATCTGATATACGACATTTCAAACTCAAACTGACATGAACCTGACATCCTACATCTGCAATCTTGACTGCCAGAACTTTTGAGCGAACAATAGGAGGCGAGAACTATCGAGCGGCGAGAGGGAAAATGAGTGGGCTGGCTCAGTTAATGGAGTAAAAAGAAATCAAAAACCCTTAAAAGGTACTTAAACCGAACCAGTTAAAACCTTTAAATAGGAATTTGGCTGAGACGCGTCTAAGGTGCGCCTGGGGCGCACCTAGGCACACCTGAGGCGCGCATGGGGCACATCGTCCGCATTAGCCTTTCCGAGGTAAGGCTAGGTGCGCCTCAGACGCACCGCGCCTTTCATAACATAGAACGGCTAGAATCTCCTTCTGATCCCCTCCATCTGATTCAGGTTAGTATAGAGAAACTCATTTATTTCACTATTTCTGGACCTAATATAACATTTGCAGTCAATACATGCAAAGTCTTTTCACCTCTCACATGAATGATGTAAACAGAATTCTACGTACCTGGAAAAAACCTCTAGACAAGGACTTCTCTATAGACCATTGTTAAAATTGTCGCTCACAGTCTTTGTCGGTGTAGATTTTGCTAGATCAATTGATGATTGAAGTTTTACGAGCGGTTGCATGATATTCTGGAAGATAAACTAATGATCTGGCGTAGTAAGAAACAAAAATTTGTAACTTGCCCCTCCGCAAAAGATGAATATAAATTCATGGCACAAACCATCTGAGCTAGTATGGTGCAACTCTCTCATTATGGAACTGGGAATTCAGACAACACCAACTATTCTCTACTGCCACAATAAGGTTGCAATTCATATAGCTGAAATCAAAATTTTCATGAAAGAACTAAACATATTAAAATTGATTGACACTTCATTAATGACAAATTAACTGAAAAGAAAGTAGTCCTCCAACATTTACCATCTACAAAACAGATTATTGACATTCTTACAAAGACTCTTCCCGGAGTCCATTCATATGTTTTATACTCAAGATAGTAATGATCAATGTCTATGCTCCAACTTGTAGGAGAGTGTTGAAGTTCAATGAAGAAGACCCATCCTAAGGGTCCATTAATATCTCATTTGTGTATATAGATTAGTCTCACATTGTCTATAATAGTTTATGCTCACTATTTGTGTGTGTGTGCACATATATATGCATATACATATATATATTACCATTCTATAAGTATATTATACAAAAGGTCGTCTTACTAACATCAATAACCCTATCTCAACTATTTGGGATTGAGTAAATGAATCTTCATTTCCCATTCGTTCATATTGAATGATGCCCAAGATATTAAGTCTTCATTCATTCATATTGAATGAAGGATGCCCAAGATATTAAGTCTACATTACGCAAATCATTTTAAACAATTCTCATCTATTACCTTTGATGGCGACGATGCTGATGCGGCCGTGGATCTACGACATCGAGAGTTCGTGGATTGGGACGGTCGTTGCCGCAAGCTCGAAGATGAGAGTCTATCACGATGTTTCTTCGCCAACGCCACCACCGCTACATGTTTTGCTCGACGTCCGCCGCCACCAATAAATAAAATATATAATTATAAATTACATAATTATAATTATATATTTTATCAATTTTTATTTTAAGCAATCTATTTTAAAAGTACTTTATTTCATGCATTTTATTTAGTTAGTGAATTATTTAATTTCATGTATTGTATTTTCATTTCATGTATTATGATGGGTGCATATAACCATCATAATTTCTTTTTAAATTTTGAATTTTGAATGGATGATGATTGAGTGGTGTAGGCTATATATAGCCATGGTTATGAAGGAATAATTAGAGAATGAAAGAAAGAAATCCTAAGAATTCAAATTTTGAATTTTCCCCCTCCTTTCTCCTTCCTCTTTGAGAAATTCTCCCCCTTTCTCTTCTCTCTTGGCCGCCGGCCTTCTATCTCTCCGACTCTTAGTGGCTCGGCCACCTTCCCCCTCCCCTCCTCCTCCTCCTCTCCAAGGGTTTGTCAAAAGGAGAAAAACGGCGAGCGTCTTCATCGTCCGGTGCGGATCCGAGGATTTCTGCGTGGAAATAGAGAATATACCACCGTCAACGTGTGTTCCTCCACTCATCTCTGTGGAAGGTTTTCTTGGGATTTGGGTAACGATTCATACACCTCTTTGTGTGATTTCTTCTAACTTAATTTGTGAGGTTTTGGTGGAATTAGAAGGCTAGTTTTTAGTCCGGATTTATATTGAAATTAGCGCTTAATAAAATCTGAATTTTCAATCATATATTTCCCGAATATTTTTCATATAACTTGGAGCGGGTAGATCTCGTGAACACTTGAAGAAATCGGGTTCATCACCTTTGATTTTCCTCTTGTGCTCAAGTGATTTGGTAAACTCTCATTTTAATTAATTTGGGATTGAAATTAGGACTTCATTTTAATCACTAATTTAGCCTGGAACTTTCTTTATTGGAATTGTGAATTGCTTACGCATAATTTAATTTGAATAGCTAACTGTCCGGATCGTGTGGGTCCTTTTCGCTTGAGCGAACATTGGCCTATAGCCCTTGTTCAATCTATAAAAGGGGTTGCGTCACTTTGCGTTGATGATTGTGGAATTTTTGTCTCTTAATGTTTGAGTATTTGATAGTACTAAGTAGAGAAACCGTGCACTAGATATTTAATTAAATTGTCGAACAGAAGAACGCGTAGTTTAATCTGTCGAAACCTTAGGCCTGCATTAATTTGGTATCAAAGCGAGGTTGTGCTAATTTCTTAATTAGTACCATCCTAGGAAATATTTCTTTAACACGCCGACACGCACTTGCCCGTTTCATTGCACAACATATAAATTAATTTTTAAATTTGGTCTGCCAATAGCGGCCTATATTTTTATTTTTTTAGCAAAAAAATATCAAAAAAATATTTTAATAATCTCTCATTTATTGTCAGTAAGAAAATCACAAAAAATATTTTCTTGTCTTAGTTATTAAGCGGGAATAAATACATCTATTCCATTTTATATAGGGTCAGGTTCATTATTTATTGGTTGTGCACCAGTTCCGGGTGAGTTTTCTCTCTGGTTCTCATTATTATGGCCTACGATGTTTATGCTTCCCGTTTAGATTACTGGTATGTTAATCTCATGGCTAAACAAACCCCAGCCTTGTCTTCATACCATGGAAATACCAACCGTCCACATGCTCATCCTCCCACTAGAATTGAGGCACCTACTTATAACGGTTTGGGGTATCCCCAAAATTTTAGAGACTGGCTTAAGGGAATAGAAAATTATTTTAATTATCACTTATGGGACGACCACCAAAAGGTTAACATAGCCCGAGATCGATTAGTAGGTCAAGCCCGCGTGTTTTGGCTAAACGAAGAGCGTCGTGTTGGTAGTTATAAACATGCTTGGCCGGCAATGCGTAGCCTACTCTCGGATCAATTTGATCCTGCCTACCTCCGCACTACTAACACCAAGCTTGTGAGTGAGTATCATTATGGCGCTATTCCCATACCTGCCTATAGGAATGATTATATATCTAATGCTAGATCATTTGTCCCCAAAGGTCAGCCTGCTCTTAGTGTACCTACTAGCACCTTTAGGGAAACCATTACTAATAGATCTTATGCCTTGGACTCAAAAGATGTTACTTCTAGAATTTTGACTCCTTTATCCTCGACGACTAAGCCTCCTGATGTAGTGACTGATAGCCATGAGGATGCTGATGTAGATGTGGTATCTCTTGATCTTGAGGATAACCAACTAGGTGAGTGTATTCCATCATGTACGTTAGTGCCCGATGATTCTACTGAGTCTGAAATTGAGATTGGATACCCTAGTGATTTGGAAGATGATGTATGGGATGATTACATTTCATTCTGTGAGAGTATTACGTTTCCTATTACGTGCCCTACTAGCGTTGTGTCTGTTCACCCTAGTATTGAGTGCCCTCTCCATGATACGATCCCCATTGCGTTAGATCCTACGATTGCACCCACTGAGATTATATCTGAGTTACCTGAGGAGTCTGAGAGTGAGGATGTCACAAGTGTTATTGTGGATGAGTTACCATCTAAGGAAAGGGTATTTTTGGACGATTCATTGGTTATACACCCGGATGAGAGTTCTTTGATGTCATCACCATTGGGTGAAATTTTTACTAATTCGGATTTTATCCCGGGTTTGATTTTATCGACCCTTCCCCCTATTTATTTGTCTGTCTTAGATGACTTTTTAGGACGTGGAATCGGTATCCCTAGTCTGAGTTGTTGTGTCACGCCCACTTTATTAGTTCCTCATTGACATTGACTCAGTGTGTAGATATTACTATGTTACGCGCACTAGTATTTGGACTATTCACCGCACCTCATAGTCATGACTACGTGTCACTTTTGGCAGCTCCTTTTTCTGCGTGTCCGTCTACGGTTCTGTCGCCTACTACAAATGACTCTATTTCTTTGGCGACTGTGCCTCTGGATGTGGTGTCCCTTATACATACTTATATACCACACCCGATCGCACGCATTTACCCGCCTCCATTTGATGACCCTCATTTCCCCACGTTAGCGACTGTAGTTGGGTCTCTTGAGATGTTTCGCTCGCATACATTTGCACATTCGGGGGCATCCAACTATATTGGTTATGATGCACGATTCTCCTTGGCATATATTCATGTCAAGCGTGAAAATATTAAAATTGAAATTAAGACTGCGGTGTCGGAGCCCATAAAAATTATCTCTGATTACAAGTCTGCCGTGCCACCTGACTTACCCCCCTTATCCTCTGCTCTTGGGTTAAGCCATGTAGCACATGGATTCTCTCCTTATGTATCTAGGACATTAGTGATTCATTTTAAGTTTTATCGCATGCACTTCTACTCCTTTTTGAGACTGTCTGATGCTAGATATAGTGATTTGGGTTTAGTCTGGTCAGTCCCCGAGCGGATGCCTTCTGGCTCCGTTAACAAATTAATATGTAGGAACGCCTACCCATCCGTGATTATGAAGAACGTCGGATTTTAGGCTTTTACTTTAGATTTTTATATAGCACATGATGTTTCACTTTATTTCAAGTTTCCGGACTTTTTACTGTACGTCTCTGTTCCACTTGAGCGCCTTTCTCCGTCGTCTCTTCCTACCACTAAATATTCTCTTGGGATGGGGAGTGTTAGTACTGTCGTGTCTATTTTCCATGTTGACTCCTTGGTTCTTGAACCGGTCGGTAAGATTCTTGTTTATTTTCTTTTGCTTGACACCCTTTCGAGTTTTCTCGAAAGTCTTGTTGTTTGTGTGCCAGACAGGTTCTCAGTGCTATGGGATGTTCATGCTACGAAGACACGGATTGTGGGGCCATACTTGCCCCATGTTGCTGCTGCTTTAGACGGTTCCCCCCTCACGGGCCACTCATCGGTGATGAGTAATTTTGAGCGGGGGAGGATTGATGGCGACGATGCTGATGCGGCCGTGGATCTACGACATCGAGAGTTCGTGGATTGGGACGGTCGTTGCCGCAAGCTCGAAGATGAGAGTCTACCACGATGTTTATTCGCCAACGCCACCACCGCTACATGTTTTGCTCGACGTCCGCCACCACCAATAAATAAAATATATAATTATAAATTACATAATTATAATTATATATTTTATCAATTTTTATTTTAAGCAATCTATTTTAAAAGTACTTTATTTCATGCATTTTATTTAGTTAGTGAATTATTTAATTTCATGTATTGTATTTTCATTTCATGTATTATGATGGGTGCATATAACCATCATAATTTCTTTTTGAATTTTGAATTTTGAATGTATGATGATTGAGTGGTGTAGGCTATATATAGCCATGGTTATGAAGGAATAATTAGAGAATGAAAGAAAGAAATCCTAAGAATTCAAATTTTGAATTTTCCCCCTCCTTTCTCCTTCCTCTTTGAGAAATTCTCCCCCTTTCTCTTCTCTCTTGGCCGCCGGCCTTCTATCTCTCCGACTCTTAGTGGTTCGGCCACCTTCCCCCTCCCCTCCTCCTCCTCCTCCCTCTCCAAGGGTTTGTCAAAAGGAGAAAAACGGCGAGCGTCTTCATCGTCCGGTGCGGATCCGAGGATTTCTGCGTGGAAATAGAGAATATACCACCGTCAACGTGTGTTCCTCCACTCATCTCTGTGGAAGGTTTTCTTGGGATTTGGGTAACGATTCCTACACCTCTTTGTGTGATTTCTTCTAACTTAATTTGTGAGGTTTTGGTGGAATTAGAATGCTAGTTTTTAGTCCGGATTTATATTGAAATTAGCGCTTAATAAAATCTGAATTTTCAATCATATATTTCCCGAATATTTTTCATATAATTTGGAGCGGGTAGATCTCGTGAACACTTGAAGAAATCGGGTTCATCACCTTTGATTTTCCTCTTGTGCTCAAGTGATTTGGTAAACCCTCATTTTAATTAATTTGGGATTGAAATTAGGACTTCATTTTAATCACTAATTTAGTCTGGAACTTTCTTTATTGGAATTGTGAATTGCTTGCGCATAATTTAATTTGAATAACTAACTGTCCGGATCGTGTGGGTCCTTTTCGCTTGAGCGAACATTGGCCTATAGCTCTTGTTCAATCTATAAAAGGGGTTGCGTCCCTTTGCGTTGATGGTTGTGGAATTTTTGCCTCTTAATGTTTGAGTATTTGATAGTACTAAGTAGAGAAACCGCGCACTAGATATTTAATTAAATTGTCGAACAGAAGAACGCGTAGTTTAATCTGTCGAAACCTTATGCCTGCATAAACCTTCTTTTACACAATCCTTGCACACTAACTTCTCTAAAGATCAATTGGTGCATTATCTAACATTCATCGTACATGTACAAACACCTAAATTTTTTGTAACATTTTATCTTCAACAAAGTCACTCGTACAATTTCTCTAGGAGAATCATTTCCTTGATCTATCTTTTTTTAGTTACTACACATTCATCTTAGCATTTGCATGTCTACCTCGCACAACGACTTCATTACAGCCCAAGACCTATATAGCATTAGCCTAATATAGGTTTTATCAAATTTACTTTTAAATCTACGGTATCCCTTTATCATCTAGTATGCATGCAACTCTTCTCAATTTTAACTACTTCGTTTTAGCTCTAGAGTGAATATACCCTTTTATAAAGCAATTCTTCTATATTTTTATATTCTAATAAAATAGAATGGCAATTAGTAACTCCACTCCACTAAAATTGTATAACATGTACATGGTTGTGCGAACCTACTTGCGAGGTTCGAAGCCGGGGTTGAAGAATCGGTGGAGTTGAGGATTTCAAATCGAAAGGGGGGCATGACATGACTCCATCAGTGGCGGGCATGACATGACTCCATCAGTGGCGGGCAGAGAAGGAGGCGAAGCTGACGAAGATAAACAAAATCTTGGCATGGCTACCAGAGAAGAGGTGCATGAGGGGGAGCTCCAAAACCATTTACCTTAACTCTTTGAGAACTGAGAGAGGAAAAGGAACTCCAAAATAACTTTTTCATCTCCCCTCATTCAGGAGCCCAAGGGTGTACTTATAGAGTTACATAAGACAATGGAATAGATCATAAATAAGTTAAACCTAAAACTACCCAAAATATTAAAATACCCTAAAAGGCAACGACTCAAAATAAGATGCATAAATATTGATCCGTAATAAAGACAAGTAATAACGGACATAAAATAAATATACATAACAAATCCACCCCCCCCCCCCCTTCAGTTCGAGTTCGTCCTCAAGCTCGTACGGGGTCCACAATTGTTGGAACATCAGGTTCTTTTATTTCACGTCAAGAGAACATCTTATATAAGTTCGTTGCAGCAGCGAAAATGGTCCTCAGGGTGTACTGTGATTGGAGTAGATTGTCTGGGTGGCTCGATATTGAAAGTCGTCGTGGAGGGGGCATTGTGCGCAAATCATCGGGGTAGACAGTGGGGTAAGTTGAATGGTAGTAGTCGAGTGTTGTAGCTTCATTGTTGGGCTCACAAATGATGGAAGGTTCTACCGGAAAATAGTCGCAAGCGGAGGCGGTGAAGGTGTTGTGACTGTCGAGGAAACATCGAAATGATGAGTTAAGCTCCACGTGCATTATGGTTGGAGGATTTTGCGTCTTACGAGGGCGGGCATTGTTGGAAGGAGACAATACGGGAGGGCAGTTCTGTTGCGTGACAAGCATAAATTGGTGGAGGTTATCGATTCTTTGTTCGGATCAGGCCCCCAATAACTATTAGCTCCCCCTGATTTGTCCATAGAATCCATTAATGTTGGTGGCAAACTACGAAATTGTGACGTACA
This sequence comes from Platanthera guangdongensis, assembly GCA_039583875.1. Taxonomy (NCBI): domain Eukaryota; kingdom Viridiplantae; phylum Streptophyta; class Magnoliopsida; order Asparagales; family Orchidaceae; genus Platanthera; species Platanthera guangdongensis. The sequence goes on from CM077156.1 coordinate 197,004,223, forward strand.
TTGATGTCGAAATATCCAATAACTTCTGGAGAATCAACTTATGTCATCTTCCTCACCAAAATTCATCTCCATGTCGAATGAATCAACTAATTAATTAATTCAAGATCGAAGTAATCAATTAATTAAAAAACAACTAATTGAAAAGGTAACATTCATTGCCGCACTGCTACAGGTCAAAATTGTGCAACTTTAGGGTTATGGGAGAGGTTGTTGTATCAGGCTCAAATTTGTAAAATGCGAGAAAAATCATATGCGCGGTCTTGGTTTGTCGTCGGCTTGTTGGCAAAGAGATTGACGCAATACGAAGCACCAGTAATGCAAGATCTGCAACGGATGATTCAAGTGAAGCTTACAGTCAGCTAAACAGGGAAAACAACGAGGCTCACAGAAAGATTATTTTCGCCAAGTCCTCATCTTCCACGAGCATTGTCAAGATCGTTTGGAGTAAATGGTGGCACAAACTGGAGGTCAACTATTTTGGAGATGCGTCGACTGTCGGATGGATGCAAGTCGGTTGGCATGTTGTCACTCAACACGAGGGAATGCTTTCGTCGAGACTAGAAGGGGGTAAAACACTGGCCAAGGAACAAAATGGATCGGAGGTTCGATCGAATTGAGACTTGGACTCACTGAGAAATTTAGTGGTTGGATTAACAAACGATTGTGGATCTGAGGAAGGGAATGCTCTAATACCAGATGTTGCAAATATCAAGTTCAAAGTCGGGGTTGAGGAACCGATGGAGTTGAAGTTTTCACCTCGAGAGTAGAGCACGGCGTTACTCTGTCGGTGGCGACTGGAGGCTGAGGCAAAGCCGGGAAAATAAAAAGAGCCTTGCCATGGTCACTAGAGACGACGTGCTCGAGGAGGAGCTCTAAAACCCTTTTCCCTAACCCGAAGAGAATTAAGAGAGGAAGACGAACTCCAAAATAATTTCATTTTTCTATCCCCTCATTCATAATCTCAAGGATCTATTTATAAAAATCCAACCTAAAACTACCAAAAATATTAAAATACTATAAAAGGCATCGACTTGAAATAAGATGCATAAACATTGAACCATATGAAGACATGAAATAACGAACTTAACATAATGATGCATAGCATTGGTCTTTGTCATGCTAATTGTCATTCTTCAAAATAATAACTTTATTATTCTAATTCTTGACGACATATTTCAAGGAGGGCATCATTGTCCATCTAGCTATTGATGATTTTTTCACATCATCTCCTATTTCTCATTTCACGTTTTTACCCTGGTGAGTTTGGACAAAAATGTCACCATCATAGAATGTGTGTTTGGCATGACAACGGTTATGACCTCCACCAAAAAATAAATAGTTTTGAACATAAAACTGAAAGAAGTTCCGTAGATGAGGTTGGGCGTTCATGAACAACGATTCATAACCACCGCATTCATGACATCCAATGTCATGCCAAACGAACCCTAAAACTTCTTCAGTGTTGGAAAAATTAACATGCATTTCTCAAATCAATGCAAGATGCTTGTTTCACTACCATACTAGCGTAGGTGCCGAAATAAGAATGCTGCCTAAATAATACAAGGTAGATGGAGTGATGGAATAGCTGCCCACGGGGGGTGGCGAGCCGCTGCGCTCGGCTAGTGGAGTTTGGAGCACGTGGTCGACGCGTGCTTCAAAACTATCAAGTCAAGCGAGTATTTAAACGATGAGATCTTTGTCAGCAGTCGAGAATGGAGCAGACATCTTAATTAATTAATCACTAAATTAATTCAAGAGGAGAATTAATTAAGGACGGAAATAGAAAGAAAACATTTTTTAGAAGAAATTTAAAAAAAAAAGCGTGCGGTTTGGGATAGAATAGGGTGTTTGAGTGACTTCAGAAAAAAAGAGAAAAAGAAAGTCGTGATACGAGAGATGGGATTGATGTTACGGGAGGCAATTAAAAAGGACAGTCACGTTGCTTCGATAGGATGCTGGCACAGAGGATCTAGTCTCGAGAGAATGAGAAACGCAAAAGAAGCGTGCGGTCGGGGCGTCTGGCAGGAGGAATCCCGCGTCGACCAGGTCGGAAGATGATCACGACTACAAGAAGGTAGGTAGCGGCTCGTCGTAGAGGTCGATGGAGTGACGAAGCAGCGTGAAGGCTTCATCGAGCTTGACAACAGAGAATCGGTGTGGCAGAGCAAGAGTCGACTTGGGGATGGAGAAGCAATGGTTGTGGCGTCATAGAAGAAGCGGTTGGATGGCTCGGTTGTTATATGGGGTTCAGCGAGCCTGAGGGGAGGAGGAAGGAGTCCGCGGGGGTTGTAGAGAGCTACTTGGAGTCGTTGAGGGGCTGAGGAGTCAGAGCAGCGCTGGCTCGCTTGCGGAAACAGCGGAGCAATGATGTAGATGGCGCTAGGGAAGAACCTTGAGGGTCTGGAAGGGAAGAGCAACGGCTGACCGCGGGGAATGCCTTGTAGACTTCTAACAGAGAGTGTGCGGGGGCTGTTGGCGACGCTTGCTGGGAAAACTCAATGGCCCTAGGGGAGAAAAGACCCTCTGATACCAATTTTATTACGTGCATGGATGGTGATCGTTGAATGGCAGCGGGAGGTGCAGATGGTGGTGGAGATACAAGGGTGTTAGCCCTAAAAATGGTGGAGGTGAGAGAGAGGTTGAAGCCCTAAAAGGGAGGGGTGAGAAGAGAAGTGTTTGAGGGAGAAAAGGAGAACTTGATATTTTCTTGCACGTAATAAAATTAAAAAAACGCCGATGGCATAACTGTAAATAACACAAACATACAACAAATATTAAAAAAACTTAAATGCTACGACGACTATGACTCAATACAACACGACTTGATACAGTGACTCGACTCAACATATAAATGATAATAATACAATATAACTGACGGAGGATCTGTAACACCTCGCAGCATCATTATCGCACCTTGTTGACCTATCACGACCTCACGGTGCCTCTTCAATCTCGCAGTGTCTCGTCAACCTCGCAACGACTCCCACTCCACTCAATGGTAATTCCTCAGCACTCATAGTGGCATGGTCATGCCTCAAAGAGCTCGTGGGTCTTCGTAGACCTCACAACAACTTCCTATCCACTGGAAGGTGCCACGCCGGCCAAGGTTTCTTCCATAAGGTCGGTCGCGTTTTAACATTACTGGATGGTATTAATGTGCTTCCTGACAATGTAGTCCACTCTGATGGCTTCCTCTTCTGATGATGCCCTCTCCGACAATGTATGTTAAGTTGTTATTCACTCTTTCTTCGTTGAGTTCAACATCTGTTGAAGATCCTCTTTCAACCTAATCAGTGAGATTGCCCTCTTCTTTCAATGACCAGCGCTACAATCAACTCCATGCCATCTTTCGGGATTGCTTCAGTGGGTTAGCACAAGTTGAAGATTTCCCAGATCTAAATCATGATTACTAACGATACCAATTACCAGGCATGACCTCGCTCCATTCTATTGCGATTAGACAATGGCACTTGCTTGGTCACATTGATTGTAAAATTTTGGAGCAACCACATGTCCACAACTTAATCCCACTTAGAAAAAATGAGATGCAATGAGTTAATGATAATGTCATGGCACTTCAACTCCTTGGACAGTTCAATAAATCAAAACTATATTCTTATGAACATTACAACAAACATCTAGGTCCAACTCAAGACTACACATTCCTATCAGAAGAACTACGCACAAATTTACCAATTACGCATAAGTTTACCGCCTGGTTAGTTGAAGTGAAATCACATGTTGCACAATAATACTCAGAATTTGTCAAGTTACATGGAAAGCTTGATATCTTTGATCTAAGGGTCCCTATATGTGTTGATGACGGAAATATTTCTAGAGCAAGATGATGGAAATTGTATTGTTGTATGGCTTCAGAGAATAAATCAAGACTTTGATCTAATTACGGTATAGATTTTGAGGTGACAATATATCCCATCTCGGCCTCTCCGACAGAGACTATTCTTCAGGATAGCTCATGTGTAGCTACGACTGGCCCTCGTGCACAGGATCACAGCTCCTCGACCGGTCCCTCCATTGCAAAGAGTTTTTGTAATTACTATCATAAACCTTCACACACACAAAACCTGTTACAACTTACACGATCATCCTCAGAACAGTGGTATCAAACAACACATTTGAGGTAAGTGCGAAACTGGCATACTCAAACACTAGGGCTTGCTTTTCTCTCCATTGCCAACCTTATTGGCACCTCTTCAATCACTAGAGAAGATACACCAAATCATTCGTTGGGGCTTTCTATTGCAGAACTTCAAGACGTGAGGAGGTCCATACAACATATGAGTGCCTACTACACTAATACACGACATCTTAACACTCCTAATGCCATGTCTCCAAATAAGTCAATCATTGACTATGATGCCGCTAATCATATGAAAGGTTCCTCACAAGTTTTTATTTCATATAACCTCTTTCTTGAAAAGATAAGGTTAGCCTTGCTAATGGCTCTCAAATAGCTATTTCCTTTGTAGACTTACTCTTCAGCGTTAGTTCTGCATGTACCTACCTAGCTTTCCCATAAATAATTTGAATTGTGTTACCACTTTTTACCCCAACCATGTTTTACTTCAAGATCTTAGTACGAAGTAAGTCATCAGCTTTATAACGATGAAAGATGGTCTCGGGATTCTAAATCGTGCTACTTCTTGTGCCTTGGCTTCATCTGCATCCAGTTGCCTCAAGTGTTGGCATCACTGACTTGAACATCCATCCACTAACAATATGAGACATCCCATTCTTTTGTGCTTTCTGCTACATTTAAAATTTTTCATTGTGTTGTTTGTATTTTTACCCCACCTTAAAGTTTTTTCTTTGATACGGATTGGCGTGTAAGGAGCTATCACACTCTGTTTATAGAAATTGTTGGTTTTACGAATAGGGTTTAGTCTGTTACTTCTGTGGAATATCATTCTCGCACTATATGGGACTTATGACTGATGCATACAACTCGCTTTCAAGTAGTTCTTTTTGTGTGGCATTGATGTGCCATAACATTACGAGTTCACTGAGCGAGAAAATCTTCGTTGTCAATGGTTTATAATAGTCTCAATGATTGTATGATAAATGAGAATTGGCCAAAAAAATGATCAACAAATGCATCAAATTGCATGCAGCATAAGCATGAAATGACGACCTCTCCTAAGGTGTTAATGTGGAAAAGAGGTTACAAAACAACAACACTCAAACCTTTATCTCACCATAGTGGGATCAGTTATATGGATCCTTTGTCGCCATTGTGCCCTCTCTTTAGTCATAATCTCACTAATGCCCCATCTTTCCTTATAGTTTCATTCCAAGTTTTTATTGGTCTACCCCACCCCCGTTTAACATGCCCTATCTTTAGAAAAGAGATTGAGAGGAATATTATATATGTATTTTAATAAGGGGTATTACAGCCACTGGCACGGCCCTAAGGGGAGTATACATGTATACTGAGTGAGAAACTAAAGTGATTGATTCTTTTTCCATTGTATCTCGGACAAGTGATTTTAATTCAAAATAATGATACTAATAATAATAGCAATACTAATAGGCTGGATTAAAATAGGATAAAAAGGAGCACAAGTCACATAGACTGGTACTTATTAATATAGCCAGACGTGTTGGGAATGTGCAAAGGCATCTTATTTGAAATTCTTAAGATTTATATGATGTATACAGAATCCTTTGAATGGTTTATTTCCAAATAATATGGAAATGTAGATTTAAATGAACAAAGTTAAGTATGAAGTAAAAGTGTAAAACTATGAAAAATACATTAATAATACAACAATATCAGTTAAAGATTAAAGGATATATATACATGTATATATATATATATATATATATATATATATATATATATAGAGTTACAGAATAAAATACATTTAACATTAACAGCTAGTAAATAACCTATTAAAAGTTAAAAAGTAAGGGATGCTTAAATACGCACTGTTGGAGAAAGAAACATAGTGCTATAAAATGCGAAAATGAATTACAAAAAAGGCTAGATAGGCGTACAGGTTGAGAATTTACTTCCGATATGAAAATTCATTTCTCTGGATATGTTTATATGGAGGAAGATATTCACTTTGTGGACCCTGCAATCAATAGACATCTATTCACATAATTTTTCACAAACCATTTGTGATTACAGTACAAAATGCCAATAAAGCTAGCTCAATCAACTTAGATATTCCGATGTAGAAATTTAATAAGACATCAAGATAAGCATAGTGAACAATTAAAAAGAGTGAATGGTACCGATGCAAGAAAGCTATGGCATAGAGAAAAGAAGGAAAAAGAGTAAATTACAATAAAATATAGAAACAAACGTGGAAAGATAGTAAAAGTTGGAGTGCCACTTGTTGTCTAAATCATCTAGGGTTGGCTACTTTCTATCTCCTGACATGTCTTACACAATCACATTTTTCTTCATTGAGTTTTTCTATTGAATTAGAAGAGGAGCCTTGGCGCACCGGTTAAGATGTTGCCGTGTGATCTTGAGTCCTGGAAGCAGTCTCTGGCAAAAATGCAGGGTAAGGTTTGCCTACATTTCACCCTTGAGGCGGGACCCTTCCCCGGACCCTCGCTATGCGGGGATCCTTTGTGCACCGGGTTGCCCCCTTTGAGTTTTCCTATTTGATTGTGCAACACAACAAAGGATATGGGCATTCTATATCAGGCTTTTCTTACTTTTAAAAGAAGGAACGAACTGATATAGAATCAAAGGTTTTTTATACAAGTTATTTCAGGCACTTAAATAGAGAGAAAATAAAAGAGAACAAGAGACAAAGTGCATAATTCAGGACGTCTCATTTTGACCAACTTAATGCATCAATCCTACATAGCTACATCAGTGCTCTTTAAAAAATCTATGGAATAATGAATTTTTTTATATTTATTTAATCCTCTTTCTCTATAATCTTTTTCAAATTATTCTCTGTTAGAGCTTTTGGTGTCCGAGCAGGCAGGCGGTTAGTTTTGGCGGTTTGTCTTAGGCAGTCGAGTCAGGGCGGACTACTACTTCGTCTTGGCGGACAAGTCTTGCAGTCTGGCAGTTTGGTTTGGCAAGTCCTGGTGGTTTAACAATCCGCAGTTCAGTCCTGACAGTTTGGCAAACTGCAGTTGAAGTCTGGCAGTCCGCAGATCAATAGGGACAGTTTGTTAACCTGCAGTTGCGGTCCGGTGGCCTAACCGCAGTTAGAGCTTGGCGGTTACCGGGGTTTGAAGTTGTGGCCTGGTGGACAGAACGCAATTGCGGTCTAGTAACAAGACCTGTAGTTGCGGTCTAGTGGCCTAACCGCAGTTGGAGCTTGGAGGTTTCCAAAATTTGAAGTTGCGGTGTGGTGGACAGAACATAATTGCGGTCTAGTATACAGAACGCAGTTGCGGTCCAAGTATCTAGCAGTCGTGGTCTAGTCGCCTGACCGCAGATGGAGCTTGGCGGTTTCCAGCAAGCCATCGGATAGTTGCTAGAAGCCGCACAGAAGCTTGTTAGTCATGTGGTTTAATCTATTCAAACCGCATAGCCCGCACGCTTTGTATTTATTCTCACACTGTCTGTTGTATTCTTCCTCTCTCCCCTGTCTTCTATAAATAAGGGGGCAAACTTTTGTATTATTCACCTTTTTGGAGCGATAAAATATTGATATTTACCTGTTTTCTCACATGGTATCAGAGCTAACGAGTCTTTTGCTCTGATTTGTTATTCGGTCTCCTGGCAGAGCTCGTGGTCTCTTTTTGTTCTAACCACTTGCCCTTCTTTTTGCGGTTTCTTTTGTCCTCCCGCGGTCTCCCTCTCACCCTCCCTTTGCTAGTCACACCTGCGATTAGTTCTCTTCTTGCGTCCTCCGCTTTGTTCGTGCGGTCTTGCTCTATTCGCACCTTCTGTGATTTGTTCTCTTCTTTATCGGCCTCTTCCTCTAACCGTGCGGTTAGAGTCTCTTTGCCGACTTTTTTGTTCTTTGTGCGGTGTCTCCCTTTGTCCATACGGGTTGCCCTTTCTACCCGTTCTCTTTTTTCTATGGAGATGTCAAATTTCTCTTCTTCCTCTACTCTATACGCGCCTCATGTTCTATCCGCTCTTTTCTCTGCTTCTGGTAATTTGGATACATCTTCCAAGCTCAGTGGACCGAATTATCCCAACTGGAGTGTTTCCTCTGTTTTTTTGCTACGCTCTCAGCGTAAGCGTCATCATATTACGGATGACTCTCCTGCATACAGGTCTGCAGCTTTTGATAACTGGGATGTCAATGATGTTTTTTGTGAAAACATGGCTTGCTAACAGTCTGTCTGACGAGTGTCTTCCCGTCATTCGACATAATGTCACGGTTAAAGCAATCTGGAATCATCTCGTTGCTCTATACTCCAAGGGTGCACAAACTTCTCACATATATACGTTATATGCAGATCTTTTTGATCAACCTGTCATGACTCCTGTTGCGGCTTATCAGGAAGTTCAAGCTCTTGGTGTGAGAACTTTTTCAGCACCGCCCCTTCTCTGCTGATCTCGCTGAGCAACATAAAAACTTTCAGGAGCTTCTGGTGGTGTGCTATTTGTTTCGCTTGTCTGAGTCTTATGATATGATTCAGCAATAAATTCTTGGAGAGGTTGATACTCTTAATCTGGATAATGTTGTTGCTCGCATTTCGACTGTTAATACTCCTTCAACGGCCTTTGCTTGCCTCTCCGCCTCCTCCTAATACTGTTGCTCATCAGGGTCGTCATGATTTTCCCGGTAGTAGTGAAAGTTGTTCCGGTGGATGCGCTTTCTCTAAGTATCTCTGCTCTCACTGTGGTAATACCGGACACCTTGTTCATTGTTGTTGGGTCAAATATCCTCATTTTCAACCCGTTGTAGGTGATGCTACCTCGAAGAAGTCTGCTTCTTTGACTACCTTTTCGGGTGCTGCTCATTTGGCCACTAAGGATAGGTGGCTTATTGATTCTGGTGCAATTAGTCATATGACGGGCAATCCTCGTTCTTTCTCTTATCTGGACAAACATAATCGGTTACCTCCGGTTTTTATTGTGGATGGCTCTCTGTCCCATGTGCGTGGATTTGGAACAGTGCATGTCACTACTTTTCTTCAGCTTGAGGACACTCTCTATGCCCCAAATTTTCCTTGCAACTTGTTTTATGTTACTTCTTTGTGTAAACAGTTAGGTTGCATGAACTCAGGGAATGACGGGTCGGTCCTTTATTTGGAAAGTTATGGCTGTATTTTAGAGGAAATTTTTGTGTTCGGGCTCCAGACCACCTAAGCCAGCCCGGGGCCCGCACACAAAAATGCATCTCAGATCAAGTCATGTTCACATATCTCAGAGGTCCTCATAAGGAGCTTTGCTGCAAAAATGGTATCTGGTGTGTCATGGTGTGTCCAAAGCCCGGACACAAAAATTCCTCATATTTTAGTGGATCCTATCTACCTTCAATGTAGACTTATTACAAGCCATATAAATCAGGTCTCTATTATAATGCTTGATCACGTTTAGGTTAAGTTCACATTCGCCGTATTTGTAATAGTATAGGATCAACTTTGCTTAGAAACTCTCAGGGAGGAAGAAGGCCAAGAAATGATAAATGTGAGATTGTTAATGTAAATAATTCTTCACAAAACTCAAACAAATAGTTAGGGCCAGATCAGCTTCTGCTGAGAAACTCTCTGGGCGGAAGGAAGTAAAAAGTTTATAGCCCAAATATGTCCAAGAGTTAATCCTGAGTATTCTTCTCCCTGCACGTAATATGAACAACAGATAACGGTTTTTCACACAGCCATGGTTTCTTCAGCAGCAATTGAGTACAATTCCGTGAACAAAAGCTAATTGCTAAATTTGAAGTTTCAATGCAATACAAATAAGAATCGGCAACTGGCTATTATTACAAGTAGGGTGTTAGAAACCCTAATCTACTTCCCTGGTAGAAATCATGAATGTTTCATAGAAAAGAAATGGAAAATGAGACTTATAGATGCTTAATGACCATGTTTAGCGAATCAGATTGCGGATATTGAGTCTTAAGTTTATGTTTCAACTGCAAACCAAGGAATGTGGAGGTGAAGAGAAGAACAGCATGCCTCGGAGTGAAGCATCGACATCGGAAAACTGTAAAGCGCAGTAGAAGAAGCCGAGGGCCTCGGAATGCTGAGCAAAGGAGACGCGCCGAGCAACCAACGCGAAAGGGACGGTGGAGCGATCTCCGCTGGAATCTCGTCCGTGAGGGCGCCGGTAGTTTTGAATCGAAGCAGCGAATTGGCTTTGAAGCAGAGACGAACCGGAATAAAGAAAAAAAAAAGAATTAAGGGCCCGTTCGATTCAACTAAGAATTGAGAAGGAATTGGAATTGACCAAACATATGTGTTTTTAAAAATGGACAACACAGTCATTCATAGATGCAAAGATATAATATTTTTACACATTTTGGTTTCGTTTGGCATGGTGGTAACGAAAATGGGGAGTTAAATTGTCATTCGCTAACGTCCACTTAAGAAACTTCATCCACTTTTATGTGATCCTCAACGAACGAATGACGGTTTAACCCATGCATTTATGACCGTCATCACCGTACCAAACGGAGCCTTTATTTTGTCAAATTACACTTAATACATGGGAATTAGTTAATTTTTATGCAACGATCGTGTTAGACTCCATTTGTTTGCGCATTTTTTTCTCGTTTGTGTTTTTCCGAGAGAACTCTAATTCTACTTTTTACCGCTTGAATAGCTTTCATTTAGAACCATCTGTCCTCAAAAATCCCGATTTATGCCTCATTCCAACCAAAGGGGGAGAGCTCTACACAATAACATTGTTTTATCTTCATCCCCAACTGCTCCATCGCCACAACCCAGCCAAACAGACGAACATGCAAAAATATTTAATTCCAACAAAGTCGGGTGAGACGGATCCGCTAAAGGGTGGTCCTACCTTGAGGTTTACTTGGTCGTGGCTCCACAATGCCAATAGTGTCATTAGTTTGTGAAAATATTTATATTTAGAGTAATGTTACAAGCACACCAATTTATGCTATTGACAGCCAAATTTTATTGACACACCAGATTATTTTATTTTCACACAAATACGTTATTGGCACACCAAATTTTAAAATTGTTATTGACAAAAAAAATGGATATGATTCTACTCTCCTTTTTATACGCTATTTTCACCAAAATTACTATTGATTAATAACATAAAATCGTTAATAGTTTGCATAGTTCAAAACGGGAAGACTTCAATCTCTGCAATGGGAGGAGATATTCTGTTTCTTACACAATTTGAGAGCATTTTAGGACTTATAAGTTAGAACCACCATTTTTTAAGTAGATAAGATGCTTAACTACAAACAAACTGATAATTATAGCGGTATACTACTATTAATTTTCTCCATGTCAACGAATAGAGCTCAACTGAGATAGAGGAGATGAGCCGCCGTCGTCGGAAACCGACATCTCAAACGCCGCCTACTCAAGAACCCGCCGGAAAACAAAACCACCGCCTAAACAATTTGGAGAAAATCAAAAACAACACCGTCTAATACGAGCCCGGCAAGTAAACGATATTAGCACGTGAATATCGCTAGCGAGAACCTGAATCAAACTCTGAAGAAAATTGCGGGGTCGCGAAGACAAGATTGGAGACGGAGCTTTGAAGCTGCTCGGCAATTCAGGAGAGGAGGAGAGTTAGAGCCGAGAGATGCGATCGACGCCGGCGCTGAAAATCGAGTGGGAGTTTACGAGGATGCGATCAATGTCGTGCTGGGAGGAGAGGAAGATCGGGGATTTCCGAAGGTCGGGCTCAGCATCGTTAGGTGGAAGCGGAAGAGAGAAACGAACCGGTGTGCTGTTAACGGAGTTGAGTTAGGATTTTTTGTATTTTTTTAAGTTAGAATTGATGTGACAATAGCGTAAATTGGTGTGCTTATAACATTGCTCTTATATTTATTACATCAATGAATGTGAGCCCGGGCGCAAGGGAGTTAACTCGACGCCCTTTCGGTGAACTGCGATCGACGAATATGTAAATTTTGATGTATTAAGGTCGAAATTCGAAAACCATGCTTTCCGATATTTGTTTATCATTTCTAGTGATAAAAAATTTAAAAGCATTAATAAAAATAATTAAAAGAAAGGAATAAAAGAAGAAAAAAAAAAACAGATTCACAGGAGGTGATGGCAGACCCACTGCAAGAGAAAAGTCTCTTTGTTCTCCTTTACGCTTCCTTCTGTGTTGAGTAGCTTCCAAGCAAATATCCAATATTTTCCCTCTGCAACAAATAATGCAAACATAATTAAACAGATTTATATGATTTCATGTAGCTTCATATATTATACTCAATAAAAAAGGAAATTAAGCATATTTATATGATATGCTGTAGATTCATATAAAGTATAAAAGGGCAGCCCAGTGGACAAAGCATACCGCGCAGAGAGTCCAAGGAAAGTCCCACCACAAGGGTGAAATGAAGGCAAATCTTACCCAACATTTTTGCAAGAGGCTGCTTTCAGGACTCGAACTCATGACCTCAAGGTCACACGACAACGCCTTAACCGGCGCGCCGAGGCAAAAAGAATTCATAAACTATAACAACAACAAACAACACTTAAGCCTTTATCCCACTATAGCGGGGTCGGCTATATGGATCCTTTGTCGCCATTGTGCACTATCTTTTGTCATAGTCTCACTAATGCCTAAGTACATCATGTCTTTCTTTTTAGTTTCATTCCAAGTCTTTATTGGTCTACCCCTCCCTCATCTAACGTGCCTAGTGACTAGACTCTCACCATGCCTAACATGTGCCTCTAATAGTCACCTTTGTACGTGTCCAAACCATCTTAGACGAGCTTCTCGCATCTTCTCTGCAATTGGTGCTACTCCTGTCTCATCCCTGATACTTTCATTCATAATTTTATTCAATCTCGTGTGTTCATAATTTTTTGCTCATGTACACAACTCACTGCCCAACACTCAGAACCATAGAGCATCGCGGGTCTAATTGCAGTACGGTAAAATATATCCTTAAGCTTTAGTGGTAGTTTACGATCACATAAGATCCCTGATGCGCCTCTCCACTTCAACCAACCCGCTTGGATTCTTAAAAAGATTTCATAAACTATAAAATGAAACAGATTTACATAATATCCTGTAGATTCAGGATGGTTAAGATGAGGTGAAAATAAAACCTGCTAAAAGATTTCACCTATCAGGAGAGAACAATCTATATATTCAAATGGAGGTATCTGATGAGCCTTCTGTTCTTATTTCTTTTGATTCTTATGGGTTTACAAATAGCAAGTTGATAACCCCTACATCAAGAATTTAAACATGTGAATTAGACGAGTAAATATATAGTGTTAGAGCGAATGATTACACGGATGAAGGTTGTACAAAATCATCTGCATAGTTCAAGGTAGTCCCACATCGTATCCGTGACAACATACTTAGGGTCAGTTTGGCACGGTGGTGATAGTCGTGAACGTTGGTTATGAACCATCATGCATGAACGCCCAATCTCACCTAAGGAACTTCAACCACTTTTATGTTAAAAACCAGTTTTTTTTCTTGGTGACGGTCATAACCATTGACATGCCAAACATAAATTCTATGACGGCGGTGTTTTTGTCCAAACTCACCGGAGCAAAAACGCAGCGCCAAACGGAGCCTCTACGGTGCAATGTTTATGAACTTAAAGCGCCCAAACAAATAGAGCCTCAATCTAACACATTGGGCAGCAGTCGATGGAACGAATCGATAACCGGAATTTAGTTGTGATAAGACAATTGATGCATTTTGATGGATTTACAATAATATAGCTTCTACTCCAAGACTGGAATCACCTTTATACAACAAAAGATGTTCTGAATTCCAATAAACAATGGGGACAAAAAACGAAGTGTTTATCAAGTTCCTGCGCTGCCTCACAAATCTTTCTACACAAGTAAAGTTGGTTGGGATAAGGGTAATGGAGTGAGGAAGTGGTCACCATATCTATCATGAATCCAAAAGAGAGTTATAAAGAGTACCTCTAAATTTGCAAAGGAGAGATGAGGAAAAGGAGGAAAAAATATGAAAAAAGGGAGACGATCTATGGAGGAAGAACCAGATGCCAAGTTTCTCGTTTGAGAAACAGACAAGTAATCAATATAAATTCTGGGATTCGAAGAAACCCTGTGGAGGATGACATAATGATCTATTCTAGCCTCCTGCTCTCATTGCCTTCTCTATATAGGTGTGTCCCTTTTCCCTTCCATTGCCTCTCAACAAGAACATGGCTTTGCAAATGCTACTTGAATTATGTATGTGTGTGTGTTTGTGTACACATTACTACTTGAATTATGTACTTCTGATGAAACATTTGAATTCTACTTCAAAACAGCGTGAATTTTAGAATTGTGCCGGCCGTTTATCACTCTCCATTGCCCACGAAATATAAATCCTTACCTGGGAGAATCATCAAGAGACATTCGCGTGTGATGATCTTCTTTAAGAGAAATGAAAGAAGGTAGCAATTCAAGAAAAGGGGAAAAGTTTCCTTTAAATCAAGTGCATTTTGGTTTATTTTTTACACTATTGCTTCTGTGCTCATCAGGAATGAGATTACTTTCACAAAATTCTAAAAAAAATTACAACGCAATCTTACAAATTCAGGAAAATCCTAAAAATTGGCACATATAGCCTGGTTGTGCAAATTCCGAGATTCAAGATCGAAAAAAAATCCTACTTGCTCAATAATCATCAATTGATGACTGCCAGCATTCTATTAGAAACTTAAAATCCAATCCAAATATCAGTAAGGTTCCGTTTGGCGGGGCATTTTTGCTCCAGTGAATTTAGACAAAAACGCCACCATCATGGTATGTAGGTTTGACATAATAACAGTTATGACCACTACCAAGAAAAGAAAACTAGCTTTGAACATAAAAGTGAATGAATTTTTTAGATGAGGTCGGGCGTTCACGAACGATGGTTCATAATCACCATGCCACCGCGTTCATGACCGCTACCGTTGTGTCAAGCGGAGCTTAATTTATAAGCGGAAGAACCTAGGATCTACATTAAGTATACAATGCTACAAGAAGTTTCTTGACGTGAGACTAAACTCTCAACACATCCTCTTGAGTGTAGGGTCTTGTCCAGTAATAAGTGTTTTTTTATCGGGTGATGTGAAAGTGGGTCATTAATGCTACCCTACTCCAGTACCATGTTAGAACCTAAGCATCTAACACAAAATCACTTGGTTATTGGTGGAGAGAATAGAGACCCATGGTCTACATTAAATCCATAAAGCTACATGAAGTTACCCAATATGGGACTAAAATCTCAACTGTGCCTGCTACAAAATCGAGCAAAAATGGCAAACAGACAAGTAAGAACACAAGGTTTACCCCAAGATCGACTATGTCCGCGAGCAACAACGATCTGATGAAGAGCTGAATGACAAACTTTTGGAAATCTGCAGATGGGTTAGAAATTTAGGCATATAACTAACATTGTCTATAGAAAATTTTATCAAAAGACTAAGCACTGCGCTACTTTTGTACAAACGAGATAAAAAAAATATTCAAACTAAAAGCATCTCCAGACTTGGTATAAACCCACTGCTCAAGTATTTATTCATAACTAATATAGTCCTAGTCAGCATTCTTAATGTTAACCACTGGAGTTTTCAACAAGCATGAGGCTTAAATATTTCGCAGACAACAAAAGACGAGATGACCTGGGAAAGCTAGACTAACACAAAATTAATTATAACATTAGAGAGAACTCAGATCGAAAGGAAACATAGTGTCAAATAGATTATATATCAAAGAGATGAAATTTTACTCCTGTTGATGCTCATACTGCTCTGTTTCACTGAAGTTTATGTATGTCCCCTACCTTCATAATGCAGGATTCTATAAGGCAAACTAGTAGTGTGAAAAGAATGGGGAAGAAAAGCGGTTGGATCTCCATTTTGAAGAAGGCATTCACCCCAAAATCGAGAGAAAAGGTAGACAATGTAAGCATTTGAAGTTAATTATATATTCAACATCATATTCTACCACCTTGTGTTCTTTTTAGATATGTGAATAAATCATATTTCTAATAATTATATGCCCAATATGGCAATATATACAAGGATTTCTACTAAATTATATATATAGTAATAGCTCATTAAATTACAATTTAAGTGACTTGCATCAGAAATTTTACAATTACAAGGCGGCTATTTCATAAAAAGATACAAATAATCAAGATAAAGGGAGTGGAGCGTTGTGTAAAACTTAAAATCTTGTGCTAAAGAAGATGAATTTGGGCGCAGGGTCCAAAAATTATGAGAAGGAAAAGCAGCAGGAACCACGGAAGAAAAGACATGGGGAGGTAAATTCCTTCATCCCACTTTATAGGGAACCAAGCAGCATAGAGAAAATCTTGGGTGACGTTGAGAAAGAGCAGCAATACAGAGCCCATCAAGTGTCGCACCAAAATGTTCAACTGCCAAAATCTCCAATAAGACGACAACATACCAGTGCTAACACAGCGAAAATTGTAGTTTCAGATAAGGAAGAGGTGGTTTCTTCATATAGGAAGACCGGGGCTCAATATAAGGCAAAATCCATCATTTCAAGTAAACATGAAATCACCCGCTGTGGTAAATTCATAGCATCAAATTCCGCTCAGATTTCTGCAATTATGATTCAGGCAGCTTACAGGGGTTATATGGTAAGGAAAATTACAGCTTTCATGTTTTATCCTATAATACATTAATCTAATCATGAGGTCAGAAGTATATTTCTGTTATTCATGTAGAAAGGAAGTAAATCTTAAACTCGCAAACTTTACAATCAACCAAGTCAATAAATATCATGTAAGAAATTCTAGTTTTGTTATGCAGCACGTGCAAGTTACAAGCAAAGAAAGAACATATGGACCAGTCCTTTTAGAAATAGCAATTTATAAATATGTGTGTAAACTTGTCATATTAGCTAGAAAGATAAAGGCATATGAAGCTCCAAGATAAAAGGTAAACTGTTATGGAGAATTAGTGTAGATGTATTAATTAAGATCACACCAAAGTGTGACCTTAAAAAATGGCAGAGAGTAAGTTGTTGTAGCTGCATAGTTCGATGAAAACTAATAAGGTTAATTACTGGGACCTCTTATGGGACTTTAGATAATTACAAGGACCTCCATTCTACTTGAAATTTAAAAAAATCAGCCCTACGGCTCTCCGAGGTTACAGTTATGGGCCGCTCATTCAGGATGGGTCTTGAACCCTTCACCTCGGTCGAGCCACACAACAGGGTCACTGCCCATACACTCCAACCAGCTCTCCACACCGAATAAAATCAACGCAGTAGGTTGTTGAGGTTGGGGCTTGATCCCCAGACCTCCTTGAAGAGAGTCCTCATCTTGATTCCCTTCACCAACCGAGTCATGAGAGACACTTAACGCTTGCCCTCATCACCAATTGTGAGGGCAAGCGTTAAGTGACTCTCATCAAGGAGGTGAAGGGTTTGAGAGCCGGCTTCAACAACTTGTTGCACCAAGAACAGGTGTGGTGATGGGTTGGGGTGTGTGGGCCGCGGCCCTGTTATGTGGCTCGGCCGGGGTTCAAAATCTGAATGAGCACTTTTAATATAAAAGTGCACTTTTATGTTGTGGGATCTTTGTTATTCCCACCAATTGAGTCGCGGATCAGTTGGTGATGAGGGCAGACATTAAGTGCCTCTCATCAAGGAGGTCTAGACATCGAGTTCCAGCCTCAACAACCCGTTGCGCTGAGAACACGTGCAAAAATGGGTTGGGGTGTGCGGGCCGCAACCCTGTTGATGGTAATAACAAAGAGTCCGCAACAGTTACCGTTAGAGAGGAGAAAAAGAAACAAGTGCTCCATATTCATTCTCAAAGGGGCTTTAAATAGGAAATACATAGACTCATAAAGACGCGACACACGGTGTGGGACTAAACCCACTCACTACACAAAAAACTAATAGACCGACGTCGCAACATCTCCAACGGTTACATTGTTAAATTTTAGTACAATAAGTCTCCCTTTGGGAAGCATGTACTCGTAATGCATGATAACTAAGATGACGCGTTTTATAACATTGTAAACTCAGAGAGGAGGTTCGTGTAATTATGCATAGTGTCAAAGTATGATTGGGAAGTGATGATGCTAGTAACTAGTAAGACTGCAGTAACAATCATGATTGAAACTAAGGTACGGTCGAGAAAGTAAAAGTAGATCACCTGTTTTGAAAAGGGTCAGATCAGGAAAAAAAGTGCAAACAAACTTGCAAAAATTAGAGTAAACAATCTGTGTACAATTCAGGAAGAACGAATCAAAACAAGAATTCATAAAAATCCACCCCCAGAATTTAGGAAAGGCATATTTAAGAAAAAATGAGATGTTGAAACGCATAAGCCGAGCAGATACTCCTCACAACTACAAGAGCACAGAACTCTCATTTCAAAGCAATGGAGCTTACCACAATATTTAAGGATCATATGTATTTTCACTATTTTGTAAAAAAATAAATTAGTATTATTTAATTAGTGATATTAATTAATATTAATTAGAAATTATATTATTAAGCACGTCTTCCTCACATATATATGGGAAGGCCTACGTGTGTGTTAGGTATCTTTTGGATCACTATTCTCATGGCTCTCATTTGGAGAGAAGCTCTTTGGAGGGACCAGCCTCCGAGAGTTGACTGGAGCTTGTCTTTCAATTGTATCTTGTTCATTTCTATTGTGTAACGCAATGTCATTATTGAGCAATGCCCATCCATTTCTCTCCAGAATCCGAGCAAATTCCCTGCCGGTAACAGATGTAGTAATAGGATCTCACCATATTAGCCAGGAGCATGATCATAATAGCACACAAAGAAAGTAAATATTTTCATACTGTGCAATCCATGTCATAATTTGTCACCGGCCATAAAAAAATATATATAAATCATCATAACCATCAACCATCTTCATAAACATTCAGACAACAAAATGCTAATGAAATAAAGAGATTTTGATGATGAAACAGGCCAGGAAGAGCTATAAAGCAAAAAAACGTATAATCCGTCTCAAAGACATGATGGAGGGGCCGAGGGTGAAGCGGCAAACGACTAATACAATGAGGAGCATGCAGCTTCTTGTGAGAATTCAAACCCAAATACACGCAAGGAGGCTTCAAATGATGGAGAACCAGAATGCACATCAACATCAGATATCATGGAAGAGCAGCAATGAAACCTTTGGTAACCTAAGCAAGTGGAATGTTACTAATCAAGTAAGCTTAACCAAATCCTTTCGATTTTGTGGTACCAAGATGTTCGAATAAAATCACCTTATTTGACTTGACCAAATATTTTTAAAATTCCATTCTGTTCATTTGCCTTTTTCAAAATTCTATGTTTTGGTAATGTATGATTGTGTTTTATTTTGTTTCTTTATCTTCTTTTTATGTTTCAGCTTCCCCCCACCCCCACCCCCCACCCCTAAACATAAACATGTTTGGATGTTTTTTGTATAACCCTTTCATAAACATAAAACGTTTAGTGTATTTGGATTCCTCTCGTCGAGGCAACGAATTTTGACTACTTATACGTCAAAAACAGTGGCCAGATGAGGGAGAAATAACTCTGATAAGATGGACACGTTTAAAAAAAATGAAGTAGATGACTGACCCCCCATGTTAAAATTTTTAGAACCCAGTGACGTATTCAAAAAAAATTTTGTGCATCCCCATTTTGAATTTGTGCACCCTCATTATTAATTTTCTGGATCCGCCACTGACTGGCTACATGAACATCCATACCTGTTCTAAAGAAGGCTGAGCTTTTAAGTTTTCTAGGCTCTCCGTTTGTTTGGGCATTTTTCTCCCTTTTTTGAAAAAACACACACAAAAGCTTTATTGGCCTATTTGAATAACCTTCATTTGGAACTACTAATCCCTCAATTCAAGAACATTATTTTTACTTTCATCTCCAACCGCCCACCGCCGCCCCCTCAAACATGCCCAAACGATAAAGGATTTTAGAAATATATTTTTAAGTGCTTTAAAAACATGTGTAAACACCTCAATAAGCGTTTTCATATTTGAAACATCCTATTTTGCTCACAAAAGAAAATTAATAAATGTAACTCCCCAGACATATTTTATAATGAGTAATTTTAAAAAACTTTTAAAAAAACTAAAAACAATAAATATAAACACAACCAAACATCAGTATCAAAAATTTGAAGCAAAAAAAGTAATAGCTTTTTTAGGGGAGATGATTGATTTTGATATTGAATTTGGAGCAGCTGGAGAGCGAAGCCCAAGATGATTGGGATGATAGCATGATGACAAAGGAGGAGAAAGAAGCTAGTGTAAAAAGAAAGGCAGAGGCTGTCATGAAGAGGGAAAGATCTTTAGCATATGCACACTCCCATCAGGTAATGCTCCTCCTCCCATGAAACCAATTGGCAAGATTTTGTAAGTATTCACTTTTAAATAGTATGCGCATTTGAGCCAAGGCCATACATTCTATCTATAAATGACAGCATTTTGCTAAAAGAAGACAAAGATGGCAGCAGTATCAAGAACTAGAAGCGATCATTAATTTTCTGCAAGCTGTTGTGAATAGGATCCCCACATGCACCAGCAGCTATAATACATTTGTCGCTCGCAGCACCTTGTGTGCAGTGTGTGACGGTGATCGCACCCTCTGTGGTTGCTCGATGCCCCCTCACGTGGAAAAAACATACAAAACCGGAGACAATGCTTCTCTTTATGGAAGATGCTTTTTCCATGCAATGGGACATCAAGCAACGACCGCAGGTACATCGTTAGTTGTTGCCGCACATTGTGCACGTGTACGGTGAACGACAACAGTACTATTGTTGTCAGCAGACACAACAAAAGGGAACCAGTGCATGGCTATTTATCTAAGAAAAATAAATTTACATGTTAGTACAGTACCCCGCTTTTGCTCTTCGTCATGCATCTTATGTTCATTGTTGTGAATCATCACCTGTGGATAGGGACAGCGAATGAAAACTGGTTACTGTTGTTGTCGCATACTATGCAGGGGGTAACATGCGATAATGGTACTGTTGTGAGTGTTGGGGTTGTGGAACACTTCCGGTCCTCTTGTTTCTCACACCGGGTTCGCCCACGTGAGCTTAGAGGAATCGAAGTGTGATCCCCCCTCGACATCTCTGGGACCCACGACAGCGGGGGTCCGGGGGCGGCGATCGGCCTTTTGGGTCGACGATCGATGTGAATTTTTCTGATGTGAATTTTTTGGATCGGCGATCGTCGAACGCTGTGGTTCGACGATCGACGATCGTCGACCGGCCTTTTGGTTCGACGATCGTCGATCGTCGACCGGCCCTTTGGTTCGACGATCGACGATCGTCGACCGGCCCTTTGGTTCGACGATCGACGATCGTCGACCGGCCCTTTGGGTCGACGATCGGGGTCGCGATCGTCGACCGGCCTTTTGGGTCGACGATCGACGATCGTCGACCGGTCTTGCTTGGTCGACGATCGTGGTTGCCGGCAGACGTTTATATACGTTGTTTTTCCCGATTTAGGGATACGGATTCATTGCAGTCTGTGGCGGCGGATTCTTTTGGAGACGATACGAGGTATCTCGTTGAGATCGATCCAGAAGGTATTCTTCTTTGGTCTTCTTGTCCAGAAGAGAGGAGAAGAGGTAGGATCGGATTGGATCCTTGCAACCTTTGTAATCTGTTTCTTTTTGGGGAATACAAGAAGGAAGAAGAAGGGGAGAGAGGACGTAGCCCGGTTTTGGGTGAACCTCTGTAACATCTTGTGTTTGTGACTGCTCTGTTTTTGTTCTGTGTTTGTTATTCGATATTCGGATTTCTGCTTCTCGGCACCCCGGATTTCCTACAGTGAGCACATGGGGAGACTACCTAACTCTCGAGAGCAGTATAAAATATACTTTGTTGATAATTCATAGATTGGTGTTGACAGAGATCTGAATTGGATAATGAGATATGTGCCAATGGATCCTAAAGATAAGATAGTATTGTATTGAGGACTATTAGAAAAGCCCATGTAAAAGGCCCATTTGATGGCCCATTTTTCCTCTCCTTCTTTAGTCCCACATCATGTATAGGATTTATTCTTCTCTCTTCTCTCCTATATATTTGTATTCTCTCCTTGTATTCTCTCTTTTTATTTACATACTGAAATAATATATACAAGCTTTGGGCTCTTCCAACTTGGTATCAGAGCCAAGTTGCGTCTAGCTGCGGACTGCCCCTTTTTTGTCCGCCCGGTCTCCTGCGGACTGCCCCTCTGCTTCTGTCCGCTCGGCTACCCTGCGGACTGCATTCCTGTCCGCTCCGATCTCGTGCGGACTGCCTTCCTGCATCCGCTCCGGTCTCGTGCTCTCGTGCGGACTGCCTTCCTGCATCCGCTCCGGTCTCGTGCGGACTTCCCTTCTGATTCCGCTCCTCTTCTCTCCCTCCGTGGTTCCACCCTCCTCAGGCTTCTTATAGCCATCTTCTGCTCTGACTCGTGGGGCCCACCTCTCTCTATCCGCTCCGGACGATCAGTCCTGTCCGCTGCACTCTGTTTGTGTCCGCTCGAGCCTCTTTGCTCGCGGACTGCTCCCTCTAGCTCGCTCTATTTCTGTCCGCTCGAGCATCTGTGCTCGCGGACTCTCTCTCTCTGTAGTCTCTTGCGGACTGCTCCTGTCCGCTCGCGGACTCTCTCCGCCTTCTCTTGCGGACTGCTCCTGTCCACTGCGGGCTCTTCTTGTATCCACTGTGCTCTTCTCTTCCAGCGACCTGCCCACAGTTCGCCGCGACCTCTGCCGCGACCTGCCCCCAGTTCGCCGCGACCTCTTGCGGACTGTTCCTGTCCGCTGCCGCGACCTGCCCCCAGTTCGCCGCGGCCTCTGTCGCGAACTGCTCCAGCTCTGCTCTCACCAGCTGCGATCTGCTCCACTGAGCTGCGGCCTCTTCCAACTCGCCGCGCCCTCCTCTCGCGGACTGCTCCTGTTTGCCGCGGCCTCACTCAACTCGCCGCGACCTCCAGACCGCCGCGACCTCCAGACCGCCGCGACCTCCAGACCGTCGCGACCTCCAGACCGCTGCGGGCTCTCCTTTCTCCCACTGCTTGCCGCGCGGGTTGTTCTCTCCGAGCCCTGCTGTCTGCTGCTCTTCAGTCGCCATGTCCTCCAGCGACTCCACTACCGCTCAACCCCCTGCCGACCACATGGCTCCTCTCAAACTCCGCGATGAGCTTCGGATTACTACTATTTCTCTCTCTGGCAAGGCCAACTTCATTCCCTGGGTCCACTCTGTCCGCCGGGTCTTACAGGCCAAGGGTCTTGCCCGTCACCTTACCCAGGGCCCACCAACTCCTTCTACTGATGATTGGCTCCGCAATGACGGTCGTGTCCAGACCTGGATCCTGAACTCGGTCGAGGGTGAGCTGTACCAGATGATCATGTATCATGAGACTGCTAAAGCCATGTGGGATGAACTTCATTCGTTGTACTCCGGGAAGGACAGCCTTCAACACCTTTTTGACATCCTCACTGATCTTCAAGCCTTGGATGTTGGCAAAGCTCTGGACATGACCTCCTTCGTGGCCCGTGCTAAAACTCTCACGGAAGCCTGGATTCAGCACCAGCCCGCGACTACTGATCTCGCTGCCCAACGCGCCCAGAAAGAGTCTGTTTGTATTGCTATGATTATGGCTCGCGTCCCGCCACACCTGCACAGTATTCGGGCCCAGGTTCTGGCTTCGCCCACTACCCCTTCCTTCTCTGATGTCTGCTCGATGTTACTTCGTGTACCACCTCCACCGGAGGCTCATGCACCACCCTCGCCGGCCCTTCTTCAGCAGGCCCTTCCTCCTCTTACTCCCACAACCCTCTTTTCCTCGGGGTGGCCGTACGGGCTCCCGTGGGCGGGGCCGTGGTGGCCGCGGACGGCCCAAGTGCACCTACTGCGGCCGGGATGGTCCATACTGAAGCCGTTTGTCACAAGAAACATGGCTACCCCCCTCGCCTGCCTACTGCTGTTGTTACCGATAGCTCTCCTCCGACTGGTACGGATCTTGAGGCTCTTTGCCTTCAGCTGCAACAACTCCAGGGGCTCCTCAACCCTCCTTCTGCTTCCCATGCCTCCACCTCCCATGCAGGTATTGTCTCCACCTCCGCTGCAGGTACTGCCTGTCTCTCTTCCAGCTCTCGCTGGATCCTGGACTCGGGAGCCACCCACCACATCACTTCCATGCGGCCGCCCCAGTTCTCTGCTGCTGCTCACCCCCCGTCTATTACTGTGGCCAATGGTGCGCTTGTCCCGGTCTCCGGCTGCGCGGATCTCCTCCTTCCTCCCTCTCTCTCTCTTCGCTCCGTTCTTTATGTGCCAGCCTCGCCTTTTAATTTACTCTCTGTTGGTCGTCTTACTACTGATATGAATTGCTTTATCACCTTCAGCTCTTCTGGTTTTTTGATACAGGATCGGCAGACGCGGATTACCATTGGTAGGGGTCGGCTGCAGAACGGGCTTTACCTCCTTGATGTCTCTCCCACATCCCTTTCCTCCGTTTCCTCGTCTGATTGGCATTGTCGGCTTGGGCATGCCCCTCTACCTATCTTGCAGAAGGCGCTTCCCGACCTTTCTCTTCCTGTTTTTAAATGTGATTCTTGTATTATTGGCAAACAGTCTCGCTCTTCTTATCCAGCTCATTGTACTAGGAGCTCTGCTCCATTTGATTTAATACATTCTGATATTTGGGGACCCTATAAAGTTACTAGCATTTCTGGTTATCGTTATTTTCTAACATTTATTGATGATTACTCTCGTACTACTTGGTTGTATCTCCTGCATGATCGCTCTGAGCTTCCTCGTGTCTTTCAGGCGTTTGTGTTAGAGACTCGTACGCAATTCTCTACCACCATTAAAACTTTCCGCTCTGATAATGCACGGGAATATACTAGCCACGAGTTTGCCACTCTCTGCGCAAACTTCGGTATTGTTCACCAGACCTCTTGTCCCTACACCCCTCAACAAAACGGGGTCGCCGAACGCAAGAACCGCCACTTGCTCGATGTGGCTCGCTCTCTCATGCTTCACATGCACGTTCCCAAAGTCTTCTGGAACTTTGCGGTGTCCACAGCATGTTTTCTTATCAACCGTCTCCCCTCTCCCGTTCTCCGGAACGCTACCCCCTTCAGCCTTCTTTTTCCCTCCACACCCGCCTTCCCCCTCACCCCCCGGGTTTTTGGATGTACCTGCTTTGTCCATAACCTGGGCCCCACTCTTGACAAACTGGATCCCCGTGCGGCCAAACACATTTTTGTCGGCTACTCCCGTACCCAAAAGGGCTATGTTTGCTACTCTCCGGTCACCCGGAAGGTCTCTGTTTCGGCTGATGTTACTTTCCGGGAGGATCAACCCTTCTTCCCTCCTCCTTTGCCACCACTTCTACCACCACCTCCTACAACACCCTCCCTTCCCCGGCCGGTGATCCACGTCCACTCACCTTCCACCATTCCTCCGCCTCCTCCCACCGTTGTCCCTCCTCGACCCCCAGTTATTCGGGTCTATGCTCGTCGCCCTCTTCCTCCCGTTGCTCCTCTGCAGTCGGCTTCGACCTCGGCTTCTCCGTGTTCTGCTGCTCCGGTGTCGGCCTCTACCGCTCATCCAATGGCGGATTATGTTTCTCTTCCATCGCCTCTCTCCACCTCTTCAGGCCTTGGCTACTTCGCTCTCCTCGGTCTCTATTCCTACTTATGTCCAGGACGCTCTTCAACATCCTGGGTGGCGTGCGGCCATGGAAGAAGAGATGGCTGCTCTTTGGGCCAACCAGACTTGGACCCTGGTGCCCCTTCCTCCCGGCCAGAAACCCGTTGGGTGCAAATGGGTTTTCGTCATTAAACATGCTCCTGATGGGACCATTGATCGCCTCAAAGCTCGGTTGGTTGCTCGTGGCTTCACCCAGCAACCGGGGCTGGACTATGACGAGACCTTCTCTCCGGTCGCTAAGCTCAACACGGTCCGCATTCTCCTCTCTGTGGCTGTCCATCGCCAGTGGCCCTTATTTCAACTCGACGTCAAGAACGCTTTCCTGAACGGCGACCTTCAGGAAACGGTTTACATGCAACAACCTCCCGGGTTTGAGACCACGGGGGAGTCACGGGTTTGTCATCTTCTCAAATCTCTATATGGTCTCAAACAATTCCCTCGGGCATGGTTCGACAAGTTCAGCAAAGCTCTCCGGGACATTGGCTTCACTCGCAGCTCGGCTGACTTCTCATTGTTTACTCGTCACCAAGCCACTGGTACGGTTCTCCTGTTGGTATATGTCGACGACATCATTATTACTGGCAGTGACTTGGACGGCATACAGGCCGTTAAGCTACATCTGAGCTCTGTCTTCCAAACTAAAGATCTGGGTCCTCTTCGGTACTTCCTCGGTCTGGAAGTGGCCAGACGGTCAGATGGGTTGGTTCTCTCTCAGCGCAAATATTGCCTGGATCTTCTTCATGATGCAGGCTACTCTGGTTGCAAACCTATTAACACTCTCATGGATGCAAATCACAAAATATGTGCTCAGGGCTCAGATTCTGATTCGCTTCTACCAAATCCAGAATATTACTGTCGTCTAGTTGGGAAGCTTATCTACCTAACAGTTACAAGACCTGATATATCTTTCGCTGTGGGACTTGTGAGTCGCTATATGCACTCTCCTCGAAGCTCTCATCTCTAGGCTGTGGAACGCATTCTCAGATATCTTAAGACAGCTCCTGACCAAGGACTTGTATACAAAACCTCATCTTCCATTCCTACACTAGTGGCATACTCTGATGCCGACTACGCTGGCTCCCTCGACGATCGACGATCTACTAGCGGGTTTTGCACTTATTTTGGAGGACATCTGATTACTTGGCGAAGCAAGAAACAAGCGGTGGTTGCTCGATCCTCAGCAGAAGCAGAATATCGGGCAATGGCTGCTGTGGTCTCTGAACTAACATGGATTGAGAGTCTCCTTACCGACCTTGGAGTTAAACTACCTTCACCAGCTCTCCTCCTTTGTGACAGTCAAGTTGCCATACATATTGCTAAAAACCCGGTCTTCCATGAAAGAACGAAGCATATTGAGGTAGATTGTCATTTCATCCGAGAGAAAGTCCACATGAAGAAGATCGAGCTCAAGCATGTTCCGGGTACTGAACAGGTTGCTGACATCCTCACCAAAGCTCTACCTAGTACCCTCTTCTATCAGTGCCTATCCAAGCTTGGCGCATACGACTTGTACGCTCCAGCTTGCGGGGGAGTATTAGAAAAGCCCATGTAAAAGGCTCATTTGATGGCCCATTTTTCCTCTCCTTCTTTAGTCCCACATCATGTATAGGATTTATTCTTCTCTCTTCTCTCCTATATATTTGTATTCTCTCATTGTATTCTCTCCTTGTATTTACATACTGAAATAATATATACAAGCTTTGGGCTCTTCCAACAAGGACAATAGGAAGATAGACAATAATCTTCACATAATCAAGCTCTTAAGTGCCACAGTGACCGCTATCCACTAATCTTTTCAGAACATTGTTGCACAAAGACCATTTGATCACAGATCATGATGTAATAGTTGGAATAAACAGAAGATATTTTTTAGGTACATACTAATTCTAACAAATTATAATAAATAGGAGCTCTCTTTCAGGGTCATAACGAGTTTAATAAGTATCTATTCACTAAACAACTACATTTAAATAATAGGTAGAAGGAAGAGCAGCAAAAACAATGAACACACCAGCTCTGCTTGGTTTCAAAATAAATGAATGGGAGGAAAGGATAAGTGAAACTGAAACTAGTAAAAAAATCAAATCAAAATTTAGTTATTTACTTGTTTTATATGTAAAAATTGACCTAAAATTGAGCTTTTGTATGTTTGAAAGAGGAACATGAGTAGCAAATAAAATTCATTAATTTGTTTCTCCTAGGAAGATGGTTTGAGATCCTCTCCATTTGGCCCAAATAGAGGGGATTCATTTTACGGTCTAGATCAGCCCTCATTTATCCAACAATGCACAATAGTTTGTCCATCGGGATAATAATAAAAGAATAAGATTACTCCGCTCATTGGATAAAGTAAAGATTGATCTCGACCGTGAAATGGACCCCGTCCATTTGGGTCAAATAAAGGGGATCCACCTAATTGCATCATAAACAAACAATCAAGATAAAATCCTGAAGTAAATTGCATTCTCTTCAAATTTTCATTTGAGAAGTCTACTTATTCCAACTATCATGGGACTTCAAGAAGAAGTCTATTTATCATAAACTCAACAAATACAGAAATATGATCACTTTACTACTTAAACTATCTGATAATGAGGAAAACAGATCATAAAAAAAATCATTCAATGTATTTTTTTCATCCATTTCTATTGTATGAAGGGAAGCATTGGCACATCGGTTGAGGTGTTGCCGTGTGACCTGAGATCACGGGTCCAAGTCCTAGAAGCAACCTCTTGTAAAAATCCAGGGCATAGTTAGCCTACATTTCACCGTTGTCCTGAGACCCTTCTCCGGCCCCCTCTGCGTGGGGATGCTTTGTGCGCAGTCACGCTGTGATGCCCCCTTTAGACCGCCTCCAATTCCCATTCTGGCCATCCAATGGAGTTTATGGCTAGGATTAATTAGGCATAATGTCACTGATTTTCATAGCTAATCATAGCCATCAAGTCTAACTGCCAAGGATCAAATCCAAGTTTCCACTTTCGCTAAGTATCCGGTTTTGATGTTCATGCAGCTGCTAACAATAACGCCCAAGAACGCCCATTCGGCGCTCAACGATGCTAGGACCGGCGGGCACCCATTGTGGTGGAACTGGCTCGAACAACAGATCTCCTCGGGCTTCCACCACGCCAAGACCCCGACTCTTCCCACTCTCAGAAACCCGTCAGCCACCGCCGCCGCCGGCTTCGCCCTTCACCCATCCAGCAGCCGCAGCAAGACAGTAAAAAGCCCTTTTGATGCATCCACCCCACGATTCTCCAAGCCACTTCACACGGACAATTCGTCGAATAGGCGGCGTTCAGTTCACGCAAGACCAATCGCAAGAGACGACGATAGCCTCACAAGCTGCCCGGCCTTCACGACGATAGCCTCACAAGCTCCGAATTACATGGCTCCGACGGTCTCTGCTAAGGCGAAGGTAAGGCCCGCCGCGACGGAAGGTGGCGGCGGAGGAAAGGTGGGTAAGAGGAGGCTTTCGTTCGCGCTGAGCCAGAGTATCGGATCACTGAGGATGTTCTATTCAACAAAGGAGGCGCCGCCGGTGAAATTATCCGGCGGGAAGCATCGGCCAACTACGTCCGTCGGGGAACTGAGCGTGGATTCCACCGTCTCTCTCCCGGCGGGTTTGTTGAGGAGACCTTTCAAATAAACCGCGGATGATCATCCCACGTCTGTGTTTCTCTCTTTTTTTTTTCTATTGGTATCCTCACAACACTTTTGGATGTCTTCACTATGTTTACTTCTATTTTTTTCGTGTTTTTTGAAAATACTCCTTGTACATGCATTTTTTGGAAAAGTGTTCAACACGAAAGTTGTAGATCTCGACGAGATCTACAACTTTCGTTTTGAACAATTTTTCTAAAAATGCATGTACCACAGGTACATTACGAAATACACTCAGATTTCGCGTCTTTTAAAAATACGCCTTATACATGTATTTTTAGGAAAAGTATTCACAACGAAAGTTATAGATCTCGTCGAGATCTACAACTTTAGTGTTGAACACTTTCCTAAAAATGTATGTACAAGGAGTATTTTCTAAAGGCGCAGAAAATAGAAGTGAACGTAGTGCGAATATCCAAAAGTGTAGTGTGGATATCAATCGCCTTTTTTAATTAACCCATGTCAGATATTATAATTTTTTATTTGCTTCTTGTTTCAGTGCTTATTGGCTTGAGGTATTCATTTAATTTTGTTTATTGAGCAAAAATATATAAAACATTATTTTGAAACAATTTGATTATATATAGAGAGAGAGATCTTACCTCAAGTTTGTGTAATTACAGCTTGCATAACTTCTGAAATTATAATTACCCCTTCAATGTTTACATTTCATAACATACATGAACAAAAAGACACTGCTGAAGATTAAGGTTTTGTTTGGCGCGGCTTATCATTACTTATTTGTTTCGATGAGGCTGTACAAAAATGTCATTGTCATACCAAAATCTTATGTCTCAAACTTATTTTTTTGTAACATTTGTCATACCAAACATACATTCAATGACATTGACGTTTTTGTCCAACCTTACCGGCACAAATAAGTTGTGGTAAGCTGCGCCAAACGTAGCCTTACTCAAAGGAAGTACTTTTGTGCATGGATGTTATTAAATGTAAACATTGAAGGGAGATTTTTGTAATTTCAAAAGGAGGGGTGTGTGCAAGCTATAATTACACAAATTTCGAGGGGAAGACCCAGCAATATATTTAAATCTATTGGACAACCCTTGTAGTGCATCTTAGTGATGGATCATTAACTATTCAATTAGAAAATATCATTTACTCATAGTTTCATTCATAATTAAACTCATGGATCAAAGTGATTTGAAACTTTAAATATTAAAGACATTTAATAATTATATTCAATGCATAGCTTCAATTTTGGAGCTAGCAACTCATGTAATAAGTATAAGAGCAAGAATTATGATTATGAAAGAAGAAGAAGGTAATCCTACCTGTGAATCTATTTAGGAGTCCTAAGCAGATTCACTGTTACAAGTACTCCTTTAAGGGCGAGATTAACTACTTTAACATAATTAGGTGAAGACCCGCTGTAGTTTTAAAAGTCGGTGTTAAACTCTCAGGCGATGAGGAAGGTCCTACGACATTATTATAACTATGTCCTGAAAGAGGGGTGAGGGCAACTTCATCATAGTTTTAGAACATATACGAATTACTAAATTCTCAACAGATTGCAAAGGTTAGTCATAAATTATAATTAACGAGCCACATGATCAGATTGATGAGTATTTAATCTAACCTTTATTTCTATTGCCTGATAAAATATATGGCTCGATGTTTGTGTGGAGTTTGGCAATACTTCGAAGAAGTCAAAATGATTCTATGTTCATCTCAATTCTTTTCTTTCCTTATTTATCCCTTTGAGAGAAATTTTGGTGCAGATATTTTGTGGCCGGCGCGATGATAAGCAAATGTTAATGATGTTTAGTTGTCTGTGTTCATGGAAGTATAATGTTACATACCATTTTCATTGCACACTCAGTTTACCTATTTTTATGCACTCCTGAATTCTAGCTATGCCTTTAAGAACAGTTGGATTTTATAACTCACTTTTCTAAGCTACAAAACATAGCTAGATTCAAAAAACTACATTGAATTTTCACTTGATGAAGCAAACTCAAAACAAAAACAGAGAGATTGATATTACAAGAGAAGAGAAGACTTAAAACTTAGAGTGGATGTATTTTGGGAAAAATCTCTCATATACAAGGAGTCTTGTAAAACCGGAAGACTTATAATAAGTGATTTTATTTTATAAACAAACTACTATTTCTTACGTTAATACATCAATAGAAGCTTCACATAAAACACAACTACAACAGATAAAATAATGACAGTTAAGAAAAAAAATTGTGAACCAAATGCATAAATAATATCACGGGTACATAATCGCCAAATATAGATCGACAAATGTTAATGCAGTCCGAGAACGACAGTTCATAATTTCACGGTAGGGGAACAAAGATTCACTATTGCACGCTGTGATAGGCAAACGACAATTCCAATGCACACGGCGAACATCAAGTAGCATTCAACTAACAGTGAACAGCAGAACACTTAAAAACAATGAAATGATTTTGTATGAAATGAACAATTCAATTATTCATGTATGTGCGGGTGAGTTTGCGGGCGTATGCGAACTTCAAGTTCTCCTTATATAGTTATATGATTTATATATGCAAATAAAGTAAAGAAATTTAGCAATACCAGACTAAACACATTCATCTTTCATAAAAAAAATTACCTCCAAATATTTAGGTTCTCACCAAATGCATGTGTTTTTCAGAGCAAATAATGTAGAACCCAAACACCAAAGACCATAAAAGTTCTATGAAAAAATTATGAAAGAATAAAATGCTAACAGTATCCTATAAGAGCATATCTGGCATGGATTATCTTCAAATAAGACAATCTGAATCTCAGTATTTGAATACAGTAATGCTTTATTTGATAGAGTGGTTCCAGACCAGCGGCAGTTCAGAATAAACGCCCTAACATCAAAAATTCAGACCACAGTCGTGAACATTTCAAACGCAGATAAACCAACCATCATTTCGCTTACTACCACAGCTCCAATTGTCATCGATCAAACATCACAGCTCCCCCAAATAGAGCCTAACTTTAATATGCACATGATGCCGCCTAGCATTGATCCACATCGTGTTGGGCTAACCCGAATCAAGAACAACGAGTGAGAAAGGTTTTTCGATTATTCGGAACAGTAGAACAGGAGATCTGTCAAAGCAAAAGGTGGGAACTTCAACTATGAATAGAAGAAAACAAGAAGGGCAAACTTGATCTGCAAACACGCAGAGGTGGAATAGAATTTACAAGTAATGGTGTTCAGGCAGAAAACTACAATGTGAGAAAGAAAGAGAAGTATCTTCCTCTTCATATTCAGTAACATCACCATCAAAAAAAAACATTTTTTTTGGTTTGCCAGAATTTTTGAGTTCTCTGGTCAACACCGGAGTAACCTCATTACAAAGCTGACTAATTTGATTCTCATGAATCTATACAAATCTACTTTTTAAAGTACATAGATGAACCTCAGAAGCTTTCCTTTGCCCGGCGAATCATGACCAATGCTTCCGCTTCGCTGACGGCATCAGGAATGCGCAGGCTGCGTCTAATTTCCGTACTGGTTGCCCGCAAAAATGGGTTGCAATCCTTCTCCTTCTTGACTGTTGTTGGAATCTAAAACACCATAGAAATATGATAAGAAAATGTGTTGTGCTTGGGCTCTGTTTGGCACAGATTTTTTGGTGCAGCGGTATGCCCTCCGACCACCACCGCCACCGGTGGCCAATACACGGAGCATGAAATAGTGAGCAACTATTTTACGCACACAATTCGGGCTGTTGAGAGCCTTTGCAAAATCCCAGCCAGACGGCCTCACTCTATCCAAATATTCTTTTTTAAATAAGGGAAAATACATTCCCCGCGCCTATAAAGGCATCTGAAACCCTCACTTTTAATCTTTGTTTGGGCGTTGAGAATGAGAGCAGCAAGAATGGAGTGGTGAGAAATAGACGAAGGGGCTGCGGTCTCAAATTAGACTAAAAAGGACATTTTTGAGTGGTGACGAAGGGAATGAGAGGTTTACCAAATGATTTTTTTGAGTGATGACATTTTCCTACCACCAGCGATGGAGCAAAAATTCTCAATCAAACAGAGCCTCGGCAAAATTTCGAACAAAAAATTAACGTTATCCAATTAAAAGTTAATAAGATGGCCGTCTTTTTAAAACTACAAGGGTTCCAAATATCTAAAATAAATGAAAATGTGCTAATGCCATGCAGGTAAATAGTTAAAGAAGAAAGCATGTTCAGCCAATAAATTTTATTCGAGGACACTGGCGGTTACCGTGGGAAGGTTCTTGCGGCGGAGCTGAGTGACCTGGGAACCATACTCGACGAGTTCTTTGTTTTGGGGTTCTATGGACAAGGCAAACTTCAAATTACTCTGCCCATAATTTACCAAAATTAAAAATAAGAAATGATTGTAAAATAAGTTAATTTCAATATAACTCTTAATTCTAAGTTCTCACAGAAAATATATACCAGCGTATTTTCATGCCCACAGTAAATGGCAGTATCATCAGGCAGGGACATGATTCTTTGAAGTGAAGCAAGCATCTGAAAGAAGAAAAATGTATGAATTGTGTCAGGTGGAAGGAAATTTATTAATTTGGCATCAGTAAATAAAACAAGAATGTGTAAATCATCAATGATAATTCACCATAAAATTAAAATTAAAATTATTTATTGTGCAAATATACATTAAAACATGTTAGGAGAGAAAAAATACAAGAATGCATGGTGCAGCTAATTGTTCGAACCTAAGTATCCAACCTAGAACCAATTGGTTTTATGTAGAGAGGCCAAGGAATTTCCCAATTTGGGACTATTTTCAGATCTAAAGCCAATAGGTTGTATCCATGATCGATAATAATGCAAGATTCTAAATGAGTTTCTTGGTGTGGGATTATATTCCCAACAATAATTATTTGTTTGTGATGGTGGGTTTTCAACTCAAAATTGTTATAACCGAGCGAACTTTACATTGAGTTTACTTGATGTTGCTCAGTTTTGTTTGGCTCGACATTGATTATGACATCGTTTGGCACGGTGGTAGCAGTTGTGAATGCGGTGGGTATAAACCGTCGTTCGCGAAAGACCGACCACATAAGGAACTTCATCCACTTTCTTGTTCAAAACTAGCTTTCTTTTCTTGGAAGCGGTTATGCCAAACACACATTCTTGTAGTGGCGTGTGTCCAAACTCACCGGCAAAAAAATGATGTGCCAAACGGAACTTATGTCCGCATTGTTCAAG
The DNA here is from genome assembly GCA_039583875.1 of Platanthera guangdongensis. NCBI lineage: Eukaryota > Viridiplantae > Streptophyta > Magnoliopsida > Asparagales > Orchidaceae > Platanthera > Platanthera guangdongensis. The sequence continues at coordinate 197,038,837 of CM077156.1, forward strand.
AAATGTTCCAAAAAATGAAGGAGCTATTGACATTCCACAATATTCTAATGTTGATAGTAAATTAATGATTTGTAATTGTTAAGATGAGTTTATCTTAATTATTTTATTTCCGCAATAGTAATTGTTTAGTCCCCCATTTCCAATCTTCCTTTGTGTATTTTGCTATGAAGCCCGGATACTGGTACGTTTCTGTTACAAGTATGTGTATTGAACGTGTTGATACGACGCAAGTTATTAACAAAATGACGGGCATGTCTCTAGACTACCTGGAGATTGAAGATGTTAATCTTCAACAATGAAGTCGATCTCCAACAATGAAGAAGAAAAAAAATACCGATGAGTAGACTTAAGTTTAAGTTAATCACTTTTGGTTAAACATATAAGATGTTAAATTTTGTAATATTTACGAATGCTTAGTGTTTGAAAACTTCATGTTATGTTGCATTGATTTGTGTACTTGTATTTCAAGTTATGATTTTCTATTTGATGTTTCGATGTTTTGAGAACTATTTATAGCACTTGTGATATATATATATATAATATTTGTTATAGCGTATCATGTAGTATTCGTATCCTTGGTTTTTAAATTGTCGTGTCGTCGTACCGGCTAAGTATCATACCCGTACCCGTACCAATGCTTCCTAGGTATTTTGTAACCCTTTATATATCCCTATATGGATGAATAAATTTTAAGTTCCTTTTTCCCCACAATTCAACATGGTATCATAGCCTTAGAGCATCCTATCTAGTGTATCCAAACCCGTCGTTTTAGCATCCTACTATGGGTGCAAACGAGTCGAGCTCGAGTCGAGCTTGGCAAAATTTCCAAGCTCGAGCTTTTCATTTCGAGCTCGAGCTCGACGAGCTCATTTATCCCAGCTCGAGCTCGAGGTAAACGCCAACTTATCGAGCTCGAGTTTCGAGCTCGCGCGCTCGAGCTGCTTGCGAGCTTTTTAGCTCATGAGCTTTATTTTCTTAAAAGTTTTTTTAAAAATGTATAAATAAAAAGCTCGTGAGCGGTGAGCCGGCTCGCGAGCTCATGAACAACACTAGATCTCGAGCTCCAGCTCCACAGGCTCGAGCTCGAGTCGAGCTTTTTTCGAGCTGTCTCATCGAGCTTTCTTGCCGGCTCAACTTAACTTGCACCCCTACATCCTGCAACCCGTCCCGCTCCGTCGCTTCCATCCGGCAACCAGTCACGTGTTCCGCTTTTGATTAACCGCCGCCTCCAGCAGTCCCGTCCCGTCCCGCTCTCCAGTCGGGCGTCCCTCTCCGTCGTAGAACCAGATGCAACCTCTCGCAACCAGCCGCAGCTTCTGTCCCGCAACCAGCAGCAGCCTCCTGTAACCAGTCGTGCGTCCCTCCCTCCAGTAGTCGGTCTCCTCATCAGCCTCCAGCAACCCCCAGCAGCCCGTGTAGTCCTTCTCCAATGACTCTCACAGTCTCCTCAGCTAACCTCCTCTTCTTCCTCCATTCTTTGGCCCATTTTCAACGGATTGTCGCTGTTTGGTTCTTTTGACACCAAAAATGTGACTCTAAACTGATGGCATTTCCGGTGTCGACCATTATTGGAGTTTTTGTGGTGCTTCTTATGCTTGTTCTTGCACATCATGTCGGTGAATCATGGATCTACTACTCTCTCTTCCGATGCCGGAATTTTCTCAGCTACCTTGCCGTCTGGTGGCTCAACTCGGTTCAATCATGACCACAAATACTCCTCAAATCACCACTATTAGATTGGATGGTTCCAATTTTCTTCTGCGGTCTCGGACTATTACTCTTGCCTTGAAGAGCAGATGTTTGTTTGAGTATGTTATGGGGACTATTCTGACACCGACCAAAGATTCTCCAGATTGGCTACAGTGGGAGTCTGAGAACTCTCTTGTGATGTCTTGGTTAACGAACTTTATCATTGACTTGATTGTTTGAAATTACCTCTTTTTGGAGACTGTAGCGGATATTTGGAAGAGGGTTGAGGCTGCTTACTTCTATGAGGGAAATGCTACACAATTTTTCAGCTGCGGCGGAAGATCTTCCTCCTTCGTCAGGATGATCGCCCTTCGTCTGTCTATTACTTTGAGTTCACTCAACTTTATCAAGAGTATGATCACTTTGACTCCCTCACTCTTGAGTTTCCTGAGGATGGCCTACATCGTGACTTTGATCTGATCAGTGTGCAGATTCTTGAGTGCTCTCCTTTGTCGTCCCTTCCTGAGGTTTTCAATCTTGTTCAGCAAGAATTTGATCGGCGAAGGACATGGACCCCTGACACTGCTCTAGAAGGTTCTGCCCTGGCTGTTCAGTTTGGCAGTAGAGCTCCTCGTGATTTCAGGCCCAAGTCCACCGACAAAGATCACTTGCTCTGTGATTACTGCGGGAAGTCCCGTCATACTCGGGATACATGTTTTTGTCTCCATGACTTTCCTGCACCCCGCGGGGACTCAGCACCACGAGACGGACGTGGTTAAGCTCGCTCAACTCAGCCTCGCTCTGCTCACTTGTCTAATGCCTCCGAGGAGACACTTCCTTTGACTACTCAGTCTGCTCCTCCTTTGGCTTTGTCTGCCGATGAGATTCATGCCTTCCACCGTCTGATGCAACAATAGACTTTGGAGCCTTTTGTGTCCTCATCTTCATATGCTCATCAGGGACACTCGGATGCTCATAATGCGTCCTCTCGTCCTCTTACTCACAGGATTATTGATTCTGGAGCAACGGATCATATGACCGGCTCTGCTACAGGTTTTGTTCCTTACCTCCCTTTGTCTGGTCGAGATAAAGTGAACATTGCGGACGGTTCCTTATCTCCAATTGCTGGGAAAGGAACAATCCCATGCTCCTCTTTTACGCTTTCTTCTATTCTTCATGTACCCAAATTTACTCGCAGTCATCTCTTAATTAGTCATCTAACAAACTCTATGAACTGCTATGTGACATTCTTCCTCTTTTCTTGTGTGTTTCAGGACCTGAAGACGGGGGAGGTGATGGGCTCTGCTAGTCTTGACATTGCCGCCTTGGACATCCCTGTTATGTCTATGAAACGTTTATTTCATGTTTTAGCTGTTGTATTAGATGATAATTTTCATTGTAATGCTTGTGAACTTGGTAAATATCATTGTGTTTCATTTAATCATGTTCCATCCCCTAGTTCTGCTCCTTTTTATCTTTGTTATTCACAGTGATGTTTGGGGGCCTTGCCCTACTTCTATTTTGGGGTGTCGTTGGTTTGTCACTTTCATTGATTGCTTCTCTCCGTACAATATGGGTTTATCTAATGAAGGCTAAATGAGGTTTTCTCTTTATTTCAGCGTTTTCACAAAATGATTCTTAAGCAATTTGATACCTCTACCAAAATCCTTCGCACTGACAATGGTCGCGAGTACATGGATTCTCAATTTGACTGTTGCCTTGCTCATCATGGCATTATCTATCAAACGTCTTGTGTTCACTCTCCTGCTCAAAATGGGGTGGTCGAGCGCAAAAATCGTCATCTCTTGGAAGTTGCTCGGTGTCTTCTTCTCCAAATGCACATTCCAAAGTACTATTGGGGGGATGTTGTTCTCACGGTCACCTATCTTATTAATCGTATGTCCTCCAATGTTCTTGGTTATAACACTCTCCGTCACACTCTTTGGGATGCCTCCAACTCTACAACCTCATATATTTGATTGTGTTTGTTTTGTCCATATTCACCAAAGGACTAAACTTGATCCTCGTGCTCACAAGTGTGTTTTCATAGGCTATGCTCCTACTCAAAAGGGTTATAAATGTTTTGACCCGGTTCATAAGAAGGTCTTTGTTACTATGGATATCACGTTCCTTGAAACTGAGAGCTACCACGCGCTCTCTCTTCAGGGGGGACCTCTCCTATGTTGGAAGTGAGTTCCTTGACTCTGTTACCTATCCCTCTATTATATCACTATCACTTGACACTGTCTCCTATTGCTCTTGTGTCAACTACTACTGCACCTTTGGTCAAGCCCCTGCAAGTTCACTCTCTTCGTCCCAAGGGAACAAACTCACCGACTCCTATCAGAGTCCCAAAGCAGACATCTGATTCGCCGTCAGGTTCCATTGCTCTAAGGGAAGGTACTTCTACACAACACTCGTTATCTCAATTCGTCTCCTATTCGTCCTAACGGCTTCTCATACAAATTGTATCTCTTCTTTGGCTGCTACTTCCACTCCTACTTCATGGCAGGATACTCTTTCTAATGACAGGTGGAAGGAGGCTATGCTTGAAGAAAATCATGCCCTAGACAAAAATCATACATGGGACCTGGTACATCTGCCTGAAGGAAAGACTGTTGTGAGATGCAAGTGGGTGTTCTCTGTCAAACAGAACACCCACTTGCCTCAAGAATGAGTGGTGCAGATCAGCTGACACTCCAATTGAAGTTAACTACAAACTTGGAAAATGTTAGAAAAGACTAGGAAAATGATATATTAACTCATGTAGGAGTTAGTGTTTAGTCACAAATTGTTTTTCGGTATTCAAGAAGAATATACAAGGTTTGGAACTTTCTCTACATGGTGTCAGAGGCATACGGTTCGGCCTGTTTTTTTCTAACCGCCTGCTCTGCCTGCTACCAGACGGCTGGTTCTTCGATCTAGCTGCAGTGTCTTGCGGTCTGCTCTCTTTCTACCGCTTCCGGGTGGTTAGTTTTTCTGTTAACCGAGGCTTCCCGCGTCGTTATGGTAGTGCTTACCGCTTCCTCTCCCTCTCTCGCTCCTCTCTTCTCACTTCTCGCTCTCTTCTCGCTCCCTCTCTCGCTATCCTCTCTCGCTCTCTCTCTCTCTCTCTCTCTCTCTCTCTCTCATCTCCTCTCTCTCCCTCTCTCGCTCCCCCTCTCTCGCCCCCTCTCCCTCTCCCGCCGCTCGCCTCGGCCTCTCCCTCCCTCTCCCTCACCCTCTCCCTCTCCCTCTCTCCTCTCCTCTCTCTCTCTTCTTCTCTCTCTCTCTCTCTCTCTCCTCTCTCGCTCGCTCTCTCTCTCTCGAGGCTCCACACCTTCTTCTCCTTCTCTCTCATTTATAACATTTCTAACAGGTGGGGCCTTCCCTCCCATGTTTCCTCTGCCCGCGCAGTTTCAACCCGGCTAACCGCTTCCCTCTACTCGGTGTGGTCTCCCTGTCTACGCGTCGAGATCTTCCCTTCTCGCTGCTCTCCATCCTTCTTGTCACGACTTCTCTTAGTCGCTACTCGTTGCGGTCTCCTTGTCTACCCGCCGAGTTCTGGCCTTCTCGCTGCTCTGATCTCTGCTCGCCGCGACTTGTCTTTAGTCGTCGCGTCTTCTCTTCTCGCCGCGATTTGTTCTCTTAGTCGCTGCGGCTTCCCCCATCCCGGCGAGCTCCGCATCTAGGTCGCAGCATCTTCCCTTGCCGCTGGTGTGCTCACCGTGACCGTGCGGCCTTATCGACCGGCTTGTTCTCTGCTTAGTCGCTGCGACTTATCTCCTCGAAGGCGGCTCCTCTCTGCTGCGGGTACCGTTTTTTTTTGGTCGCGGCATCCTCGTTGCCGCTGGTGTGCTGACACCGAGACCGTGCGGTCTTCGTTGTTTTGTCGCTGCGGTTTCCTTACCGCCGCGGCTTGCCTTCCCGCTGCAGTTCCCATGTTGTTGTGTGCTTCTCGTGCGGGCTTCGCTTAACCGTTGCGGCCTCCTTCGTCGTTGCGGCCTCCTTCGTCGTTGCGGCCTCTCTACCCGCCGCTGGTGTGTTGACATTGAGACCGTGCGGCTTCTCCTTTTCTCTCTCCAGGTGGCCTCTCTTCTTTACCTGCTTTGGGTTGTTGGTTGCGGTCTGCCTCTATCCGCCCGGTCTAGTACCTGTTCGTCGGCTTGTGCTCCTGTTGCGATCTGCCTCTAACCGCCCGGTGCTTCTCGTTCACACCGCTCTTCGTGTTGCGGTCTTCTTCTAACTACACTACCTGCACGTTTTTCATTTAATTGTTGCAGCGTGTTTCTATCCGCTGCGAGCTCTTTTCTTACCGCGCTAGTCGTGGTTATCTCTTGTCGCTGGTGCGTTGTCGCCGTGAACGCTGCGGTCTTTTCCTTGCACGATGATCAGCTATTCTCCGAGCTCTGTGGTGTCTATTTTTGATGGTGGTACCTCCTGTCTTGCTCATAGCTCATCCTGGATTTTGGACTCTGGGGCCTCTCACCACATTACCTCACGGAAACCACCACAATATTTGAACTTTGTGCATCCCAAGTTCATTACTGTTGCTAGTGGGGACACAATTCTCGTTTCTGTCGCGGCAGATATTCACCTCACTCCCTCTATTACTCTTCGTTCTGTCCTTCATGTTTCAGGCTCTCCTTTCAACCTTCTCTTTATTTGGTCGACTAACTACTGACCTCGATTGTGATGTTATTTTTTCTTCTAACTTGTGTGTTGTGCAGGATCACAAGACGCAAACTATCCTTGGAAAAGGGCATCTGTCGAATGGTCTCTATATCCTTGACCCCTCTCCCTCAACGGTGTTGTCTTCTATTAGCTCTGTTGATTGGCATCGACGTCTGGGTCACGCTCCTCTAAACATCCTCAGAAAATCTCTCCCCGACGTGTCCCTCCAAGAGTTCACGCGCGAGTCTTGTATCTATGAGAAACATCATCGGTCTACGTTCTCACCACATCCTACTCAGAGTCCTGCTCCCTTTGATCTAGTACACTATGATATTTGAAGACCCTACAAAATTACGAGTGTTTTTGAATATCGTTACTTTGTCACATTTGTAGATGACTACTCTCGGGTGACCTGGCGGTATCTCCTTCGTGACCGCTCTGAATTGTCCGGTGTATTCCATACCTTTTCATTGAAACTCGCAACCAATTTTCCACTACAATTAAAACTCTTTGCACCGATAATGCCCGTGAATACACGAGTCATGCCTTCTCTCACCTCTGTGCTGAGTTTGGGATCATCCATCAAACCTCATGTGTTTATACCCCCCAACAAAATGGCGTTGCTGAACGCAAGAATCGACACCTGCTTGAGGTCACCCGCTCTCTTTTGATTCAAATGAATGTTCCCAAACAGTATTGGAATTTTGCGGTCTCTACCGCTTGCACTTTATTAACCGCATGCCTTCCTTCATTCTCAGTTTTGTGGTTCCCTTCAATCTTTTGTTTCCCTCCAAACCTCCTTTCTTCATCACCCCTCGCGTGTTTGGTTGTGTGCGCTTTGTTCATCATCTTGTCGTCCGCTGCCCGTGCCACAAAATATATGTTTGTAGGCTATTCTCGTACTCAGAAGGGCTACGTTTGTTTTCCCCCCAAGGATCGCAAGGTAGTTACTTCTGTTGATGTCACCTTCCTCGAAGATCAGCCATATTACTCTCAACCAGCTGATTCTCCTCTTCCCTCACCTCTTTTGCGGCCTGCTATCCTTGTTCATTCAAACCTTCCTCCTCTTCTTCCCACACCAATCCCACCTAAACCACCAACACCACCTATCATTCGTGGGTACACTCGACAGCCTTGTTCGTCTACTGCCCTACGGGAGCTGCCCTGCTCTAATGATGTTTTGCAGCATGCAGATCCGACAACAGCTTTCACTGCCCACACGCTGGACAACTATGTCTCTTTCCACCGCCTCTCTCTGGAACTCCGACAAAATGCTCTTTCTTTATCCTTTATATCCACCCCTAATTCTGTACAGGAGGCTCTTCAGCATCCCGGGTGGCTGGCGGCTATGGACGAGGAAATAGACTGCTCTTTGGGCAAACCACACTTGGGATTTGGTCTCGCTTCCTCCTGGACAATCTTGTGTGGGATGTAAGTGGGTGTTTGCAGTCAAACAGGGTCCGGATGGGACGGCTCACCGTTTGAAAGCTCGTCTTGTAGCTCGCGGCTTCACTCAACAACAAGGCTTGGATTATGCTGAGACTTTTTCTCCATTCGCTAAACTCAATATTGTTTGTGTGTTGATATCTCTCGTTGTTCACCGCCACTGACCCTTACACCAACTGGACGTCAAAAATATCTTTCTTAATGGCGATTTAAAGGAGACCATTTATATGCAGCAACCTCCCGAGTTTGAGACCACGGGGGATTCTCTTGTCTGTTGTTTGAAGAAGTCTCTTTATGGTCTCAAACAGTCTCCTCAAACATGATTTGACAAATTTAGCAAGACCGTTAGTGTTGTTGGGTTCACTCGTACTTCGGCCGACTTATCTCTGTTTACTCGTCATCGTCCAACGGGCACAGTAATATTTTTGATTTATGTGGATGATATTCTGATTACATGAGATGATCTTTCAGGAATACAGATGATCAAACAGCATCTACCAACTGTGTTTCAAACAAAGGACTTGGGAAGTCTTTGATATTTTCTTGGTCTCGAAGTGGCTCAAAGACCTGATGGGCTTGTGCTATCTCAAAAAAAGTACTGTCTTGACCTACTTCATGATGAGGGCTATTCTGGATGCAAGCCTGCTGACACTCCCATGGATATCAATCACAAACTTTATGCTCATGCCTCGGACACCGATTTGCTCCTTCCGAATACAGAGTATTATCGTCACCTTATGGGAAAGCTGATATACATCACTGTTACTAGACCTGATATATCATTTGTTGTTGGAATTGTCAGTCGATTCATGCATGAGTCACGTATCTTTCATCTTCAGGTTGTCGAACGTATTCTCCGTTACTTGAAGACTGCTCCTGGACAAGGGATTGTATACAAGCCCTCTTCGTCTCCCTTATCTCTGATTGATTATTCTGATGTTGATTATGCTGGCTCTTTGGATGACCGTCGGTCCACAAGTGGATACTGCACTTACTTTAGAGGACATCGTATTACATGGCGCACAACGAAACAGTCTGTGATTGCTCGCTCATCTGCTGAGGCTGAGTATCGATCTATGGCAGTTGTGTCTGAGCTCACGTGGCTTGAGGGTCTCCTTGATGATCTAGGAGTCAAGCTCTCCTCACCCGCAACTTTATTATGTGACAGTCAAGCTGTTATACACATTGCCAAGAATCCGGTCTTTCATGAACGGACAAAACATATTGAAGTTGAATGTCACTTCATTCGGGAGAAGGTTCAGGTTGAAGAAGATAGAGTTAACACATGTTCCTGTTGCTCAGCAAGTTGCGGATATCCTCACCAAGGCCTTACCTAGGCGTCTCTACTATCAGTTCTTGTCCAAGCTTGGTGCCTATGATTTGTACGCTCTAGCTTGTGGGGGAGTGTTAGAAAATACTAGAAAAAATGATGTATTAACATGTAGGAGTTAGTGTTTAGTCCCACATTGTTTGTATAGCTAGATCTTACTCTCTTCAAGAAGTATATACAAGGTTTGGAACTTTCTCTACAGAAAAGATGATGGTGACATGATTGAAGACATTCTCTGTTTTCAGAGGCTAGTTGGAAAGCTGATCTATCTGTCGCATACTCGCCCAGATATCTCCTATGTTGTAAGAGTGCTTAGTCAATATATGCATTCCCCGAGGACCTGTCATTTAGATGTTGCTCATCGTTGTCCTCAGATATCTCAAGTCCTCACCTGGGAGACGCATCCTGTTTTCATCAAATAAAGAGTCGACTATCGAGGTGTACACGAATGTTGATTGGGCTTGATTGATTAAAGATCGACGGTCCAAGTCTGGGTATTGCACTATGGTGGATGAAAATTTAGTCACTTGAATGAGCAAAAAACAACACGTGCTTGCCAAATCTAGGGCTGAGATGGAGTTCAGGGCTATGGCTCACAGAATCTGTGAAGGGCTATGGATACAAACTATTTTGACCAATCTTGAGCTTAAAAGTTGTGAGCTTATCAGACTATACTGCGACAACAAGGTTGTGATCAGTATTGCTCACAACCCTATGCAATATGACCGTACAAAACATATTAAAATCGACAGACACTTCATCAAAGAAAATATAGATAGAGGCATTGTAGTTACTCCATTTGTGCTCTCTGAACAACAATTGGCAGACATCCTCACGAAGAAATTATGCAGTGGTTTCTTTAAAGAACTTGCTGGCAAGTTGAGAATGATCGGCATCACACACCCAACTTGAGGGGGGGTGTTGAGATGAGTTTATCTTTATTATTTTGTTTCCGCAACAATAATTGTTCAGTCCCACATTTTCTATCTTCCTTTATGTGTATTTTGTAACCATTTATATATCCCCTGTATGGATGAATAAATTTTATGTCTTTTTTCCCCACAATTCAACAGTAATATAGATGCAAGAATCAAAATTGCAGTGATCTATATTAAGTGTACAATGTCGCGTCAGTTTTCTGATGTGGGACCAGATTGTCAACAAGCCTCATCAAGAAAAGGGCCAATGTCCCCTAACAGGCAGACTCTCGGGGTTCAGCCGTTGGACCTAAACTGCTCTTACATCATATTAAACCCTATCCATCAAGCCTAAAGCCAATTATTTGTACTTGAAAGGCCCATGAAATATAAAAAAACAGAATACTGCATGAGTTCCCCAATATGATTACATACTCTCAACATATATAATAAAGTATCAATACAGTTTCAAGATCCAGTTGAGGATTTACTCAGTTTCAGGGATCAACATAACAATTAGCCGCAAAACTAACCAAAATAATTTCTATATAAAAAAACACAAAATGATGCTAATGAATGTTTTACAAAAAGGAAGAATGATGCACAATGATTTTATAGGCGTATACATATGGCAGGTGAACTTTGTGAGTAAGCTTGCTTCTAAGAGAGACAGGATTCATTATAAAGAAAAAGAACCTGATCTGAGTTTCCCTCAAAAATTTTGCCGCACGACAGGCTAAGCAGTGTGTCGCCTGTAAATATTGCTCCAAATCCTGGAAAGTAAAAGCTTATATGGCCTGTTCAACAATACCAGAATCATCTCTTAGGTCTTTGAGATTCAAATGTAAGAGAATACGTCATGAGCAGAATATCAGTTATTTTTATGCTAAAACAGAAACTAGCTTCAATTTCAATATGTTCATTATAGTTTCCAAATCCAAGGAGATGCCTTTGGAAATAAATAATTTAATCCAAGAAACTTTTCCAGACAAAGAACAGCTGAAATTTGCCAAAAAGGGAAAAATTGCTTATATGTTTTTTTTACTTTATTGATCTTTTAAAAAGGCAAGGAAAGGCTTGCCTACATTTCACATTTTCACCTTTGTGATGGGACCCTTCCCCGGTCCCTTGCTACGCGGGATGTTTTGTGTAGCGGGCTGCCCTTTAATGATCATTAAGAAAATATAATGTGCTAGATTACCAAAAAATTAAATTTGCCAAGATAAAATTAATGGGATTTGCTCAAATTACATTGACAGTACTCTGATAATAAAAAATATGAACATGGGTTTATATGTAACATAACTTTGAAAATAAGACACTTTCCATTCAAAGATTATTGGGATCAATTGCATGACCAATTTAAGAATTTTAAATAAGATGACTACAGTCGATTTGAAATGACCCGCTGTCTCCGCTCCCCACTTCCATCCACTAACAGAGAAACCGGTGCACCATCTTCTCCCAGACCTAACATTAGCCGGTGAATTCATGGGGAGAGAAGGGAGAACGGGACTCATGCGAAAAAAAATATGCATGATGGAAAGGTAGTCCTTCGAAGAGTGCAAAAAAAAAGAAATTAAAGATACATGAGTACAATTTTCTATGTGACACTTGTCATTCTTCTGCCTTTGTGTATGACACACGTGAGAGTGAATTCACACTTCGTGACACGGATCCTCGTCCGCACGCCATGGGGCTCAAAACCTCCATAACAACATATAAGATAAGGTTAATTACACTTATCTCCCCATGTGAGTTTACATAATTATGGGGACCTTCCTAGTGACTGAATGTAATTAAACAAGGAAAGGACAGTGTAATTAACCCTATATTATCATTTAAATTTGTGGAAACCCACCAAAAAGAGAGAAATAAAAATAATTTTATTAATTTCTCAAATGGTCGTCTACAAGAATAAATGTATTTGCATACTTATATAGGAAGTGAGAGAGGAGAGGATTCTCAATTCTATGATGTAAGACTAAACTAGATTACAAGAGGGCCTAAAACATGAGCCTTAATTTGGGCCTTTATTTAACAAAATTGAACAAAGAATAGGTGTGGGGAATAATGTAAACTAATAAACTTTACCTTCTGTGTGACCAGGAGTTTCCATTACAACCACCTGATGGCCTGCAAACATCCATGTATCTCCATCGCAAAGAGCTATATCTATGCCTGGAATTTTATCCTTATCCTTTCCACAGCCAATCACCTAAATAGAGTATGAAACCGCAAAAATGACATAAGAAAATGTAAGTAGTAACTTTATTACCCAAGGAAAACTGTAAGAATATCTATGTTAGAAAATCATTATGTCCTTTTATGTGCTTATAATGATTTTAAATATTATACTTTGACTTGTTCAGTAAGTTTTCTGAAACCCACTTGGATTGCAGTATGTAGAAAGAAACTGTATAACTTATAGAAACCTAAGCTTGTTGCTGTGAGACTATTAAGAATTTTAATTAAAAAATTATGAATTATTAACCACCTTATAGGTTTACCACTACATATTTAAATTTGAAAAGAAATGCACCAAAGGTTGACACTTGCTAAAAAGCACTTGAGGTCCTAAGAGGTGTCCAGGACCAGAGATGAACTACTAAGGTTCAATAGTCAACTATTATGGGCCTAATCCAAGGAAGTGCTAGAGGCGAAGATGATGATGACAAAGGAGGATACCGTGAAGCCGAAACTGCAGCTTCCTAAGCAAGGCTTGCTCATTAGAGGAGAGAACTATCAATATCTCACCAAACAAGAGAAAAGAAAACATATTTATTCTTGCATACATTATAAGACCCAAGAGAGTATTTAAATAGACATGCAATGGCTATAGTTGAAAATAAACGACACACTTGGGCGACAAATCTAATTAGAAATAAGCAACATACATAGACTCAAATAAAGAGAACAAACTAAAAAGGAATGTGGCATAAAGACACAAATAATTATAAAATAACTCGTCATGATAACTCATAACACCTCTCCACCTTGCAAAAAGAGCTTGACATCAAGCTCGAGGGAGATCAATGGTGTTCGTCTTAGCCGACACCTTCATCATTAGAGTCCTCGATCTACAAGTAGAAAAGTCGTCTACACCTGTGGCTGCGAGTGTACTGCTCGTCGCAGTTATAATATAAGATTTGCGCGGCCATTCCATCATATCGTCCTGAGATAGTCGACAAACCGGTGTGGTTGGATGACCCTCAGGACGTCCTTGTTGAATGTCAATGTCGGTGGGCGGATAGGCCTCCTGCACCAGTTGGAGGCAACAGTCACATAGCCTGGCCAGACTCATAGCAGTCACTAAGTCCGGAGGAGCCTCAAATTCGACATCAATTCGCAGGCGACCGCAAAGTCCGGCGGTGAAGATGGCGACCTGCATATCTGCGCGATATGTGCCAGGAGAAGCTGAAACTGGTCCAGAAAATCATCCATGGATCCTTTCTGACGCAATGTCGTGAGAACACAAAGAGGATTACTGCGGATAGGAGGGCCGAAGAGTAGGTTACAGAAGCCCTTGAAATCTGCCCACGTCAGTCCTGGTTGAATGATGAGAAGATGAGTCGCCCAAAATAAAGCAAAATCGAGAAGATGGAAGGACGCAAGGGGCAGCCCCTCAGCGGCCTGAATGTGTTATTTGTCAAAGAATAGCTCGCACCTGGTGATCCAACCTAAGGGGTCCGTCTTCCCATCGTAGGTTGGGAAATCCAACTGACCTCAAGCAAGCGTGCTCATGTGCGGGAGCGGTGGAAAGATCACTGAGGCACTTGGGGAGTGCAATAATAGCCTCTTGATGACGTTCCACAACGGAAATTTGTTGTGCCATGAAGGCCTACACAAAGGTCAAAAGTTGGTTGAGTTGATCTCATGAGTCGCCCATTTTTTGTTGTGCGGAGGTTATTGAGAGAGTTACGGGTCGGCTTGAGCCCTGATGAATGAATGGCGCGAATGGACGTGAATTTGGTGTGCCACGTGACCCGCAACATTTCCCTATGTTGTGAAGAAGGAAATTCCTGAGGTGGAGGAGTCCAAAAAATCAACGTTTTAAAAACCAGACCGGCCGGTTCGACCGGTCGAACCGCCGACCGGTTCCCCAGACGGTCCGGTAAGGTCCCTAAAACCGCTCCTGCTTAAAACCGGCACAGAACCGGTTAACCGGAAACCGGGCCGGTTTTTAGGGTACCGGACGGTCCAGCAAAATAGGGAAATTTCACCAATGATTTGATATTGAGCGGTTGAGATTGCTTTAGCCTTTAGGTTAAACATTTCCTTTTCTTTTTTAGTTTTGCTTTTGCATCTGCTATTCCTCCCATTCAGACGGCGCAGTCCCGCATAGCCAAGAAAAAAATTCTTCTTCCTCACGTCGGCAACGGGGAGGCGAGCTTCCAGAACGAAAATATATGGTCTTCTTCCTCACGTAGACCAGCGAGGCAGTGACTTCGACAGCGAGGAGCGTCATTCATTTAGATCATCTTCCTTCATCAGCTTCGACAGCGACTTCGACGCCCTTTCATTTGGGTATTTCACTTTTTCTCTGATCTCTGATCTCATCTCTGTACCATTATTCATCTAGTTTAGAAATTTTGTTGCAATCTGAAAGTATGAAAATAAAAAATGGTAAAATTTACTGATTTAGAAATCTCTGTTGCAATCTCTCTACCATTAGCGTGCGCGACTAGGGGAACAGCCCAAGAACTCATATGTCAGCTTCAAGGCACGATGGAGACGTGCGTGATTCGTCTGCTTGTTTCTGGATAGAAGTGCGACTGGTGGAAGAAAAGGTCGAGGCCGTCTGACACACTGCTGTCGACAAACAGATGGGTTGGCTTCCAGCTTGAAGGCGCCTGGGGCTTGAGACAGTTTTGGCGGCTGCTCGAGGATGTTGAAGATGCATCGTTAGATCGTGGGAGTTGAAGCGTGTGGTTGGCGTGAAGAGCAGTTAGACGCAATAAGCGTGGAATGAACGACGGTGAATGTTGCGGAAGACGGAACAACCTGGCTCTGATACCAAGTTGTTATGTGCTTAGTCAAAGCAAGTGTCAGTGGAGAAGATGACAATGGCGGGCGAGGATACCGTGGAGACGGAACCGTGGCTGCCTAAGCGAGGTTTCTCGTTAGAGGAGAGAGATACCAATATCTCACCAAACAAGAGAAAGAAAAAGAATTTTATTCTTGCATGCATCATAAGACCCAAGAAAATCTTTAAATAGGATGTTCAACGGGCATAGTTGGAAATAAACGTCACCCCTAGACAACATACCTAATTGGTAAGTGACATACATGGACTCAAATAAAGAGGATGAACTAAAAAAAATGTGACACAAAAACACATAATTATAAAATAACTTCTCATAATAACTCATAACATCAGCACGTTAGAAAAATATCTTAACATTCTTAGAACCAAATCATCCAACCTAAAACTAAATGATTAATTGATTATAAATGGAGGAGGGGGTCAGGTCTATAGTAAATGCACAATACTACATGAGTTTCCATATATGGGATTATGTTCTCAATACGCCCCTTCATGTGTAGAGTCATGACCCCTAACATGTGAGTTTTCTTTTAAACGGACAATATGGGAGTGGACCATTGGGCGAAAACTGCTCTGATATAATTGTGGAATGTTTAGTAATTACAAATTATAACATTTCAAGGAGGCTCTCATATGCGCTCACGTGTCATATGCGAAGGTCCGCTCGGGCGAGTGTGTAACATGGAAGTCAACCATCCAACCTAAAACCAAATGGATGTAGGTGGGAGGGCTAAGGTACATGAGTTTTTGGATAAGGGATTATATTCTCAAAAAAATACATTAAAGAACATCCAATCCACATTGCCTACTTAGTGATTTTTTTGTTCAAAAAAAATATAAAGTTCAAAATTGTATTTACAATACATTCCCTTTGTGAGTGACAATAACGCATGCTGGATAATTTGGCCGAGCAAAAATGAAAAAAAAACCTTGCAAATATAAGAGATTCTAGGCATGCCATTTGGAGTTTAATCCCCCCGCCCCCACACACACAAACATCGCTCTAAATATTCAAATTCTTGATTGAATGAAACATTAAGGCAGTGGCATCATCTTCCAATAAAAAAAGGCAGTCCGGTGCACAAAGCATCCCCGTGCAGGGAGGGTCCAGGGAAGGGGCCCGCCACAAGTGAAATGTAGGCAAAACTTACCCTAAAAAAAGTAAACTTACATGGTTTGAACGTAGTTATGAAAAACACTTGTAGCGTATTGACAGGTACGGCTATGAAGACTTTCTCAAAATGAACATATTAAGCCAGAACATCACCATATTCTTGTGGATGTAGTCAAGTTTTAACATAACGGGAAGGGGAAGGGGCCCGCCACAAGTGAAATGTTGGCAAAACTTACCCTAAAAAAGAGTAAACTTACATGGTTTGAACGTGGTTATGAAAAACACTTATATAAGACCGTCAATGAAATGGGTGTAAATAACCATTTGAGACTAATAAACACCAAGACTAATAAACACCAAGGACCCAAAGATAAAATTTTGGCAAAAGAGTTGCCACGAAAATTCCAAATGCCAGTAAACAACTACTACTATGTTTACTACCATAATTTGTACGGCCAACGGCCAAACACAACAACTGACACAAATAGTACATTTATCTTTGTCTATTAAAGTTCATTTTACCCAAAAAACCATTAAAGTGATTGAAGAATTTGGAGGCAAACATATTTACCCACTGAAGGCTGTAACAAAGAAAAGTTCCGAACTGAGCTTACACAGTGACTTTAAAATTTTCAATTACAACAAACAATTTCTATGGGATTGGGATTTGACTGTTGGTGCTGCTAATGATGATGACAACGCCACATTTATTTATACAAATTCAACAAAATCAAGTTCAATTTACCAGCTTGTTTCTTTGTTTTTAGAACTCATCCCACTCCCTAGGTAAACACGACCAAATCCAAAAGTACCATTTAGTGTTTTCAGCTTCTGCAGTTCATGGCTCGCCAAATAACCTAAACCCTAAACAACGAACTATTGCAATCCTGACTGGGTAATTTCTAACAATATAAGTTAGAAATATTTAATAACCAACAAGTCAGGTAAAAACAACCATAAAATATAATCAAAATCTTCACATAAAGTTTATGTTAAACCAGACAAGAAAAAATAATTGTCTGAATATTCAGCTTTTACAAAAAAATCAACGTATTTCATATTTGATGGGACATGGGAGGTCTGTCACCAAAAAATAACTTTTTGTCTTAAACAGTTCATCAATTATTTTGTGGAGAGAAATTTATAAAACAACACATTATTCCCTTTCCTGATAAATGACCTTAAAAGGAAGATTCAACATTGTCACTAGACAGACGAGGGAGAACGGATCTCATTTCATACCTTTGCGCCATACCTTGCCTTCAAGTCCACATTACCGCCCGTGTGATCATGATGATGATGAGTACTGAGGATGTAGGTTAAGTTCTGATTTCTCCTTGTTAGTGCATCTATGATTGGTAACGCTTCTGAAGGGTCAACAACTCCGACTGTACCAGTGTCCATATCATGCAAAAGATATGCATAATTATCGTGCAGGCAAGGCACCTGTAAATTAATAGTAACAAAAACATGATGATCATTAATGAGTCAGAACACGTGAATCAGGGTGTGAACATAAAAAAGGCATTCGCAAGGAAGCCCATCGTTAAATAATCAGTTGAATAAACAAAGTCAGAAACTTAAATTTCAACAAAATCAGACTGATGAAACTGAATCTTTAGTTAACCAATCAGTTGCAATCATCTACCACTAATTAAGGCTCCGTTTGGCACGGTGGTGGCGGTCATGAACACGGGGATTAAATTGTCATTTGTTAACGCCCACGTAAAGAACTTCATCCACTTTTATGTTCAAACGGATGATGTTTGTTAGGTGATCCTTAACAAATGACGTTTTAACCAATGCATTTACGACCGCCACCACCGTGCCAAACGGAGCCTAAATGAGATGCTTTAAACTAATTAATGTTTAAGGATCATCCTTTGATAAAATCAGGCCCAAACTATTTTTTATGCCCAGAATGCATAATTCTACATTAAGTTCCCTGAGCTACATGTATTTCCCAATGCGGGATTATAACTTTAACACACTCCACACGTATAAGGTCTTTTGTCCTCAACACGTGAACTTTTTTAATTGGGATATCAAACTGGATCATTTAGCTTAGGCTCCGTTTGGGGGAACTTATTTTCACCGTTCAAGCGGTTACGACCGCATGAACCGGACCGGTGAAAATAAGTTCCACCGAACGGAGCCTTAGTCTACTCTAATATAATGTTAGAACCAAAGCATTAAACTTTAAACAAATTGGTTGTAGGTGCAGGGGCCCGTAAGTTAAATACAAAATACCAGATGAGCTTCCCGACTGCGGACTAGATTCTCAACAATTACTATGATATGCTTTTATGGGTACATATTTGGCTTCATGAACACAATATCGATTTTGGAATCATTAATAAAACATGGAGTTAGATGCTTTCCAAAACAAACTCTTAAAATAATGTTTTCTTAATAGTTGTATGTTATGATTTGCTTCATCATAAAGAATAAATTTAAACAGCTCCGTTAATTTATAAGAACTCAACAATGCACAAATTTTTATGCACTATTCTGCTGATTTCTCTTAGCAGGTTATTAAGAAAGAAGTTCTTGCTTATAAATGTATAAATTAAATCAACAACAACACTCAAGCCTTTATCCCACTATAGTGGGGTCGGCTATATGGATCCTTTGTAGCCATCGTGTCCTATCTGTACAACCCCGTAGCCGTGCAAGTGGGGCCCTCCCCAAATATCAGCCTAGGGGCGTGTTATGGGCGACGAGTTGGTGCGACCCCGTTCGGAGGCGTGCGGGTCCTCGTGCGTGCGTGCGGAGGCTTCGTGCGCATAGGTTTAGAATTTATATATATATATATTATATATGAATTTGTATATATATATATATATATTTATATATTATATTTGATATTATATAAGATATTATATAAAGGATAGGAGGTGAAAAGGGGCAGGGGCACGGGTTACAGGAGGCGGGGTACAGCAGGGATAAAAAAAGGAAGATAAAAACAAGGGGGGCATCGGGTGGAAGAAGGGGAATGAAAAGAGAAAGGGGAGAAAGAGGGGCTGAGGTACAAGAGGAAATGAAAAAAAAATAGTAGCAGGGTGGGGCTCGGTACAGCAGGGAGGAGGGATTGGATAAAGGGGGCAGCAAGGATTTTATAAAGGGGGCTTGACTAGGGTTCAGAGAGGAAGATGGATCCTCCCCCCTTTTTTTCTCATTCTCGGACTGGAGCAGCGGGAACCGCCTGCCGCCGTCTCCCTCCCCGTCCACCCACCAGCAAGGAGGAGACGCCCCTCTACAACCGCCCCTCTCTCTCTCTCTCTCTGCCTGGAGCAGCACAACCCCGACCCCCTCCTTTTTGTCTCTCTCCCGCCGGCCAGCAGGGGCGGCCCGACGCCGGCCACCTTCCTTTCTCCCGTCGGCCAACAAGGGCAGGCCGAGCCCTGCCCCTTCCTCTCTCCAGTCGGCCAACAAGGGCAGGCCGAGCCCTGCCCCTTCCTCTCTCCCGCCGGCCAGCAGGGGCAGCCCGACGCCGCCCCCTTCCTTTCTCCCGTCGGCCAACAGGGGCAGCCCGACGCCGCCTAAAGTCGTGGAGGCCGGGATCGACTTCTTCGATGCCATTTGGAGCACGGTCGGCCACGGAGAGGCTCGGCCATGGAGGGAAAAATCATTTGGAGCTTTCAACTCTCCCGCGGAGGTCGGATCCGTGCATGACAACCGCTACGGACGCTAGACGTCGAGCCTCGGGGAGTGTGCTCGGTTGTGGCTCCGCCAAGCACGCGTCAAGGGTAACGAAATTTCTACTTGGGCAGGTGAAGCCCTCGGTTTCCATATTTGCACGGAAGCCCCTCTCCACCAACGGGTGGGGGGAAGGGAGCTTCCCGACGGGTTGACGTGTACGTCCCCGCAGTTAATTGCATTAGTGCCCGGAAGCGTGAGTACGGGTTTAGGCATGCTGTGTGAAGCCCATCCGGACGTGTGAGCCGGATTGGAGATGTTCTGGGGTTCCCGGAGAAAACTCCGAGGAAGTTTACTTAGCCGCTTGCAGGGAATGCGCACCACAGCCCCAAGAAAGGGGGTGAGTGCAATATGTTTGGTCAGCTTATGTTAGCCGGCGTTTGTTCAGCTGGCAGGCGCTTGACGAGACGTTGGCGTACAGGTGTTACAGTTCCAAGCGGGGAGTAGCGGGCTTAAGCTCAAATTTGTGTCGGCCCACGAAGGCCTATTTTTTCTTATATTGTCGGCCTGCGTGCCGAAGTATGAAATTCATATTCCTGTAATATTCTTTTAATATCTGTGATGTTCTGTGGATGTGTGGCTTTCTTCTTCGTATTAGGCGGGCGGTGTTCTCGTGAACCGCTCGCCCCGTGGGGGCCCCGAGGTATAGTTGCCCGGAAGCCCCTCATGGTCTGTTGGCGGCCTGTTAGAATAGCGGAATTACGCTGTTAGTGGCCCAGTTTGGGCAGCGTGTCGTGGAATTGCTCGGCGAGTTTGCGCCATCAGTAGGGCGGGTGAGCAGTATTTTGTGTAGACCCAAGGGGACACATCTGGATAGGAGAGAGAGAGAGGGTTGATCTCGAGATCCTCCTTAGATATTCCGGTCGGCCAAGAGCGCCCTCCGAAGGTGTCTTAGCTCAGCCTTTGGCTTGGGAGGGGAAGAGTTTGTTAGTCTTCCGGGTAAGCGGTGGGTCCTCCACGCTGAGATCTTGGGTCTGTCCCTCGTGTTCCTAATCTTGTGCCTATATCGTTCGCTTGAGGGTAGTAGGTGCGCGGTCACCCCTCTTTTGGGACTCCGAACTCCACGAGAGACCAAGTTCTGGTTTCAACACTATCTTTTGTCATAATCTCACTAATGCCTAAGTACATCATGTGTTTCCTTGCAGTTTCATTTGAAGTCTTTATTGGTCTACCCTCTCGTTTAACATGCCTAGTGACTAGACTCTCACAACGCCTAACAGGTGCAAAGAAAGATAAAATCCAAGTTACAATCTCCAATGTTATGCAGAAAGCTTACCAATTCAATTAGCAGAGAAGAGTCCAAACCAGAAATACTACAGAAATGTGAAACCCCAAGCAAATGGCTACCGCCTCGCAGTAATTTGATAGGCGTTAGAGCAATATTCCCCAATCCATACAACAGATGCTTTCCAAATCCACTTTTTTTAATGCTGGACAACCTAGAAGCTTTCCCTCTCACCTGAAAATTACTTAAAACAGTTAAAATATTAGATCAAGAAAGAAAACTTATGAACTGATTCTTCAGATGTGATCGCCTTAATGAGTTCACAGCTGATAGATTAATCTAATCAAATGATTCGACGGATCTCAATTCATTTACAACAATTTCATGCCTATTGTTTATACAATTCTAAACCCTAAACTATAAGTAAGCAACCTACTGTAACTAAAGGATCGCCTTCATTGGATCTAAACAAACAAAGAAAGTAAGAGCAGGAGAAAAGGGGAATCGATGGCGAAAAAACGAACCCTAGAGCAGGGCAGGGGGACAGTGAAAAAGAAGACCTTGGAGAGCATGACGGACGGGCTGCGGCGCCGGCGATCGTCGGCGGAAAGAAAGAATGATGGCTCCCTTCTCCCTCTTTCCTGTCTCGACGGGAAGAAGACCAGGGGGAAGGGGGGCTATTTCAAAGAGAGGAGAAAGAATAATTTGATCTCGGATTCGGTCTTCTTCTTCTTCTTCTAATGTGATTAACACTCGGCAAACTGAGGAGAACGAACGAGATTTCAGCGAACCAAAGTCAAAATGAATTTTCGGCTCCTACTTTTAAGGACAGCACCGGCATATTATTATATTATTATTTACTAACTACCTGCACGCGAAGCTAACAGTGTTTTTTTCTTTTAATTTTCTTAATTATATATTTACAATTAAATTAGATAATTATTACGTTCAAATCAATCATCTTGATAATAAAAAATATTATTATAAAATCATCTTAATAATTATGACGTGCAAATCCATCTATTTTCAATCTCCTCCTTCCATTCTCTGCCGCCCCGATCGTTCGCTCCATAAATATACGCACGCTCGAGCATCTTCGCACGGACTACGTACGTGCTCGATGCTCTCGGGCGGTCTTCGGCTGCATCCAAGCGGGCTTAACCTGCCTTCGCACGGGCGAAGCCCGTGCTTGCTGACTTTTTGCGGGCTTTGCCTGAATTCGAGTGGGTTGCACCCGCATATAAGCACTTACTTTTATTCAAAACATATATATATGACTTCTTAAAATGATCGTAAAAATATGAATCAATATTCCAATTTTAATCCTGTAAGAAAATTTAAATTTTTATCTCAAAATTTAATTTTGCTCTCTCTCTTCTCTCCCACTCTCCATCATATCCCTAAATGTATGGTTAGGAGAGCTTTAAAGATCTTCTTTCTCTCTCCTGTGTCTCTCTTTTTTTTTTTTTTTCTCTTTCATTGGATGGATGAGATCAAAAGCTTGTCCAATATTAGATGGTTAAGATTTATTTTACATCTTCAAACTACTTTTTTAATGTAGTTAAAGATATATATATATAGCATTATTACGTGCATATCATGTTCGACTTTATGCACATCAATACTATGTGCACCCAATATAATTTTATGTGCACACCAGAACTATGTACACTCAATAGAATTTCATGGATCAGCCAAATTTATTGCATCGTCGTTCAATTATTCGTACAAATGTCAATCCTCAGAAATAGGTTAAAGATACCTTAACCAAGGACATTATATAGGTGGTAGAGGTCATTCTCCTTTCATCAACAAATAGATGAAATGATTACCATTCACAAAGAAAATAAAAATCATCTTTCCTTTCGTTGGCGGTGTAGTATGTAATGATAGAAATGCGAAAGATTAATATTTTGAGAAATGCACGGATATTATATTATAGCTTTTATATCGCAAGCTAATAACCCCTGAATCACAAAATATAATTGTCAGACACCAGACCGGGGCAGGACATTGCGAATTCCGGTACTGGCCGACTGCAGTCAAATGACAACAACATCCACAACCAAATATTCGCGGAAGGCTCCGAATTATCTACGGGAATATTGGGTATAAGTCCGACCTGGTCGACTGCAATAAAATGGCAAAAAAACATCTCCAACCAAATCTCCTGGGGTGCAGCGCACTTGGGTATGAGAAGAGGTGTTAGTCCCCTCTTATAAAGGAGGTCGAGGGTTCTATCCCGGCGCTCAACAATCTACCTGCGATTTATCCACGTGGACCCCAGGAGATTTGGTTGGGGATGTTTCTTTGTTATTCAACTGCAATTGACCAGGTCAGACTTATACCCAATATTCTCGTAGATAATTCGGAACCTTGAGCCCCGACCTGATTTCTAACAATAATCAATGTTGGAATTGAAGAAAGAAATGTAGATGCAACAAAATCGATTTTTTTATCTGTACCTATGAGAGAATAGACATTACCGGATTTATGAATGAGACGGATAGCTTTTATATCTAAATTCACCGGCAAAATGGCTGATGACCTAACAAATCGTGAGATTCACGAACGAGGAGGCGAGGAGGCGGGGATTTTGAATGTGCACATAGGCTTACGATGGCTGGGATTGGGAAAAAAATATTGAGATTAATTTTTTTGATTTTGGTGTGCACATAACGTAAAGTGATGTGCACTTAACATCCCTATATTTATTATTATGTTGACAGGTGCTCACAAACCCTAATTTTTTTGACCCGTTAATTATTTTCTTTTTTTATTATATAAATCTAGTGATTAACTGGGGATGAATCTACTTGGTAGATCAGAGGCAGAGGTCTTGAATGAAACAATATAAAAAATAAAAAATGAATATTTGAACAGATTTTATTGTCCACGGGTTCCCATGCAACAAACAAATCCCACGGCGGATTTGGTGGGGAGTTGAAAATCTACACAGGTTTATAAAATAATATAAAACAAAAATTTTAATCTTTTTTTTGTTTACAATGGCATTGAAATAAACTTTTTGGATCAGGATCCTCTGAAGTTCAAGACGAACTCCACGGATCTAACGGACGAGATCTTTTGAACTCCACGGATCCTAAGGTTAAAAACATTTAGACACTAAAAGACAAAAAATAAAGTAAAAATGATTTTAAATCCGAAAAATTGGAAGATCTCGGGCGTTGGATTGAAATCCAACGCGCGAAATCCCCTCAACTCCACCACTGGAGTTGTCTGTACAACTCCAGGGATCCGGATCCAAACTTTTTAGCATTATCCAAGGGGAGAAAATTGTAGGTGTGTTTCTCGCAGGTGCGCGAGACGGCCGGGATCACGCGGTTTTCATTTCAACGGTCGAAGCACAGCGAAAAAAAATATATCTAACGGCTGGATACACTAGCGCTGCATCGAACGGCAGGAAACAGCCGGGATCACGGGGTCTTCATTTCAATTTTCAACGGTCGAAGCAGCGAAAAAAAAATATAACAAACAGCTGGATACACTCGCGCTGCATCGAACGGCGGGATAGGCCACTCGCGCACCTGCGAGAAACTCACCTACATTTTTTTCATCGCAGTGAGGAGGTCGAGCGAGACAGGAGCCCGAGAGCATTTGAGCACAGGCAGAGATGCCGTCGTGGTCGCACTACTGTCGCGCGAGTCACGCAGGTTCCCGGTCCACTGTCACATAAATGAGAATAAGTATGAAAAGGAAAAGAGAGAAATTTATTTACATTGATTGAGCAAAGCTGAAAATGTCAAGCCAAACGAAGCCTTATTTACATTGACTACATGTAATATTGTAGACAAATTCCTTGTCTCTGAATTTTATAATGAAAGGGATGTATGTGATCATAAGACATTCTCAGCCTTCTTCATAGAAAAGAAAAACTAGTTTGGGGCATAAGATATTGATATTACAATATGACATTTTTTTCTAGCCTCATCGGAGCAAATAAGTCGCGATAAGCCGCGCCAAACGCAGCCGTAGTTTCTTATCTAGTGCCCCCACTCCGCCTTCACGACATTGCCTCTTATCTGCTTTATAGCAGCAGCCCGCTGCTCCACGGAAATGACGGGAAACTTTGCCTTGAGCCTGCTGAGAGCCTTAGTCTTGTTAGCCAGCTGAGATCTCTCCTCTGCAAAAACAGAAACTAACTTAAGAAGAGGTTTTGAGATGAAGGGCTCAATGTTCTTCACGCTGATATGGAAAGCAACCAACATAAAACGCGATGTAAAATCATAGTGCATGCACAAAAAAATTCAATTGAGAGTTGCAAATAAGATTCATGGACAAGAAAGTGAAATGACAACTACAAAGAAGAAAAAAACGTGCTTAGAACAACTCATCAGAAACTTCATCAAAACATTTATCGTCGACTTTCCCCGATGTATCGATCCAACCAGGATATGATGCAATTACTTTATTTTTCGTCTATTTTTTACTGGCGAGATGCCTCTATGAAACCATGCTCAGCACGAATAATGAAGTCCATATTAATGTATATTTGGGTACATAACGGGTTCAGAGGCTTAACGGGACTGGTTCGAATACCATGCTCAGCACGAATAATGAAGTCCAAAGGTGAAGAAACCCTATGTATTGTCTAGAAATCCGCTCGATCTACGACAAGGAAAACTAGCAACTAACAAATTCGTAAAGCTCATTGGAAAAAATGAGCCTAACATAATAAAATCGTCAACTAAGGAGAAAACTAAAGAGATATCCACTGTGCTTTCTCAATAATATGGTTTATTTACACAAAAAAGTTCTTTTGATTTTAAAAAAGTAAAGTGATTGGTTGAAAATATTCAAAAGAACAAATATTATTGAGCAAAATTAATATAAGGCTGCGTTTGGCACGACTTATTTGCTCCGGTAAGGTTGGACAAAAATGGCATTGTCATACTATAATCTTATGCTCCAAACTAGTTTTTTTTGGTAACGGTATTAACATTTGTCATATCAAACATACATTCTATGACAATGACGCTTTTGTCCAACCTCACTGGAGCAAATAAGCTACGATAAGTCACGCCAAACACAGCTTAAATTACCATGCATACCTGTGCAGCGGACTGTAACCCCGCTCGGGATGCAAACAATCCGTACAGCGGTTTCCACCTTGTTCACATTCTGGCCACTCTTTCCGCCTGCTCTAAAAAAACTTATCTCCGGGTCCTCTTCAGGTATGTCAAGATTCAGGGACTCTTCGCAGAGAAGAGGCATGACCTCTACACCAGCAAAATTCATCTACAAGCCAATAGAGTTGCTTCCAGTGTTCTTTGTTAGAATTTTAGCATCCACCCTAAAACCAATTGGTTGTGGGATTAGAGACCTAGGATCAATATTTTGAGCGCAAAAAACATGAGTTTCCCAATGTGCATTCTAACATACTCTTTCAAATGTAAAAATTTTGGCCTCTAACACGTACTATCTTTCTTTAACTTTGGTGAAAGGGGCACTTAGGCCTACTTTGCTCTGATGTCAGGTTAGACCTTAAGCATCCAACCTAAATATTCAGGATCCATATTAAACGCAGAACACTTACCTATAAGAATTTCTCAATTTTGGGATATATTTCTAACACTCACTCTCACGTGTAAAATTTAGTTTCATATGAGTGTTCCCTTCAATCTCGACAGCTCTGATGTTATGTTAGAACCTAAGCATTCAACAAAAAATCAACTAGTTGTAGGATGAGAGACCCGAGATCAATATTTTGTGCACGGGACTACTAGAGTTTTCTAATGTGGGCCTATATTCACAACACGTGAGAGAGTGTTCTCTTTCCTAGAACATTTCTAGAACTAACAAAAAGTAGGAACGCAATTCCTGACCTGACGAAGACCTTTTGAATTGAAGGGAGATTGGCGAGCAATCTGATCTGCTCCTTTATCCCCGGAGAGGTATCCATAAGCAAAACGGCCTTCGATTTTGATTGTGGCTGATTTGATCCCAGCTTCATCTCCCATGGATTTCTCAACTACTCTACTCCTGTAACGCTGATTTCCCCCATCATACATACATTCTTAGCAACATATCAACCCAATCCTGCACTGAAGATGATGCAAAGAGCATTACCAAGCCTAAAGACTATAGAAAATATAAAAACAGAGCAAGCTGGAAAATTAGAACCAATGCGGTGCAATTTTAGTCTAATCGTCCAAGTTAATCTCCTCCCGGATGGCAAAAATACGAATATTCAAGTTACCACACTCTTGGTAGACATTTTGGCATTTTCTAAACATGTTTGAATGAAAACTTGTTGAATTCTGTATAACCCCTAATTCGTCGAGATTAAAAATGCCTAAGGAGACGCCTATTTGTAGACCTCACCAGGTAAGCATGGGCGAGCATGGGGGAGTAAGGGAGAGCATGGTGAGCAAGGGCGAGTATGAGGGAGCAAGGGTGAGCATGAGGGAGCAAGGGCAAGCAAGAGCAAGCAAGGGCGAATTTACGAGTAGCCCCATAGCTCGCCAGTATGGGCGATTATCCAAAGCCCCCAGAGGTATTCTCGCATACATACTCTTGCGTTCCGGGGTGAGCGGGGGGTGGGCGGCGGTCGGGAAGAGGGAGAGGGGGGTTAGGGTTAGAGATTTAGAGGAAGAGGGAAAACATTCATTCATCCGAAATAACGAATACAAGGTTCACGCGCCCTCTTATAGAGGCGAGGGCGAATACAAAAGGAAAACTGAAATTAGGAAAGACACAAATTACTAAAAATGTGATAGCCAAACATAAAACATAATTATTAATTATCCTCCGCGGTCTCGGTGGGTCCCTGTGATATACGCGTCTGGCGCGTGTAGACTTGCCATTTGGGCTCGTCGTCGTGGAGATCCGTAACACATACCCTTCCCCCCCCCCAAGATTTGTCTAGAAATAGACCCTCAGGGGTACCAGGAAGGACACCCTGAAAGACGTTGAGATCCCCCAAGTGTGTGCTCGCCAAGTCTGTGTCTTCCCCGTACCTCGCTCAGCATTTTGGTTGCGGAGGGGAAGTTTCCCCCAAACTTCCAGGTACATGGAAGAACCTCGATGTAGACCAAAATCAGGGTTTTGAAAATAAATTATTTTTCATTTGCTATGTGGCTTAATTTAATATAGGCTGAGGGGTCAACACAAATTTTTGCGCATAAAACTACTCTCAACGATAAATTTCCACAAATCCGTTAATCGTTATTTGAAAGAAGTCCCCTCGAGCATTTAACGAGTTGAACCGTAGCGAGATCTGTAGATCCACAAGCAAAATCACAACAATTTATGGATAAGCGACAATAAAAAGTAGTGCGAATGTTGAGGCAAGATTTAATTAATTAATTAGGACGCATAAAATTAGACTAAGATAAGTAGCAATGATCAAATGAAGTTACCTAGGGGGGTGAACCATCCCAGTCCAAGCCCAGTTGGTACATATGAAGAGCCAACAGCTGATTGACGGCAGGAATGATCGAAACAGCCGACTGACAGAAGAGTTGATTCGATGTCGACGTCAGTCAGGAAGGTCGCCGGAGTCAAGAGCGAGGTCGACGACAACCTAGCAGACGGAGGAGGACGCCGAACGGCTCAGAGGCACAAGATCTGACTAGCGGCGGCAGTTGCAGGCAACGTGCGGTAGGAAAAGACCGGTCGAGAAGTCTGCAAGCCTCTAGAACTTGTTGGAGCTGCTTCGGCGGCTATTTCGGTGGTTGCTTGCCTTCGCAAGAGGGAATGAAGAAGGGAGGCGGTGGCTCTTAGGGAGGGGATTGTCGTTGGTATTACATAGGGAACGAAAATAATTTCGTTCCTCTGTTTTACCAGGTCTAACTTCTTCTTCATTGTGGACTCCAAATTAAGAACAGTGCTTGCCTTGTCTTCACAAGGTGGTACTTTGAATATTTTGCTTAAATTTCTCTTCCCAATAAGTTCTTTCCCAAACAGACTTTTCCAAAGAGGGATCTCTAATTTTATTTTCAGATTTGATGTAATTTCTAATAGTAACTTTCCTAATAACTCTTTTCCAAACTTCCAAAATATCATTTTTTGATTCGGATTTTTTAGGGTATCTTTTTGAGTTGGAATTTTCCTCTAATTTAAACTTATGCGTCCTTAAATAAATTAAACTTGTATTTTCCGTCCTTACAACCTAAATTACCAGACCTTTGTATTCAGGGTCTCATTGGGCGGTCAACCCGATGAGCCGACCAACATCAAATTTAAAAAAAATGCGTGAAAGAACTACATGCTAATAAAAAAAAGTTGGAAAATAATATGTGTGACTTAGGATGCGACGAAAGATGCATCATCCCTGCTGAAGTACCTGGGGTAGTCATGGGCAGAAAGCCTGATCGGGCCGGGCTTGGCCCGGCCAGGCCGGGCCCGGGCTTTTTCCCAGCCGGGCTCGGGTCGGGACCAGTTTGAACCGGGTCGGGCTCCTTCTCAAAAGGGGAGCCCGGTTAGGCCCTGCAGGCCGGGTCGGGCCCGGGCCGGCCTGAATTCAAAAGGCAGGATTAAAATCCCGCCTACACAGGTGGGATTAAAATCCCGCCTGGCGGGATTTTTTTCCTTAGCCCGGTGCCGGGCTCAGGCTAGCCCGGCAATCAGGGTAGCCCGGCGCCCGGGCTTTGCCCGGCCTGGCCAGGGCCGGGCACCGGGCCGAGCAACCGGCAAAAATGGGGGCCCTGTAAGGGCCCCAAGCCTGACCTTGGCCCGGGCCGGGCTTTTCCCGGACCGGGCCTAGCCGGGGTTTTGTCGGTCCGGGCTCGGGCGGGCTTTCCGGGCCCAGGCTTTTTGCCCATGACTAACCTGGGGTGTGATTGTAGACATCTCTCTCCCCTGCGCTTGTGCCACCTTAGTTGTGACGTGCGACCGCAGGATCAATGCCCTTCAAGGCTGCAACAACTAAGTCCGAATATTTTAAGGGTTTTCCCGACTTCAACAAATTCTAAAATGTCAACGAAATAGTATGAACCCTACTAGAAAAAAATCAGGAAAACCCCAAACAAAAATCACTGCTGAATCTACATCTTCCCTTTTGATTATCACAATTTATTAAAATTTGACGGAATTTTGTTGGGGAAGAAAAATGAGAGGCCAAGTTTGATCCATTGAAAAGTCATGAAACTATTCATCAAACGGGATTACAAAAGAATCATTCTGTTGGATACTTGTACAATCGAGCTTACTTGTGCACTTAAAGAACTTGTCTTGTGTTTAGGTTGAACGCAATGGCTTTATGATTTACGTTTAGGGTTTTAGGACACAGAGACGGAGGCAGGATACAAGATAAGATACGATGTAGATACGAGATTCGTGATTGTTTTTAAATAGGATACGAGATATGTTTTTGAACTTAATTATTTAAAGATAAATACAAATTAAAAGTAAGATATATTTGACATTAACGCCCTCTTTTTTTACAATAATTATATCTAACATATCGTATCATATTATAGATATATCACTATGTAGTACCGATCATCAAAACACATGCCTTTCTACATATCTTCAACACAACATACTCAAGTTTTGAGTATTTTCGAGCGTATCCAAGAGTATTCTAAACTTTTTTTATTTAAAATTAAAAGAAAAGTTTTAAAGAGTTTCGGGAACGAGTTTCCAAAATTATTTGAGAGTTCCCCAACTCCAAAATATTTTGGATACGATAATAGAGTTTGTCCACCAAATATGGTTTATACCTTTAAAGGCAGCTTGCGACAAACTGCTGCAGATTTATGGGTATACAAAAGTCTCCTATTATTTTCATCATGAGAAGTCGGCAACAAGAAAATTATGCCTCAGAAAGATTTTCCATATCAAGATGTCATCTCAGCCACTCAGCTCATTTAATATTCTCCAACTGCCTCAGTCTATTCAAAACGTTGTCATTATCTTATCATTTAAGATTGTCCAATATTCTTAATTCACTGACTATGTCACCTTTTCTTAAAGATGAAGCAGTCGTTTGATCAATAATAGTATTATCTATCATGAAGACGAAATCAAAGAAGTCGAAGTCTGCAAAAACCAAAATAAACTAGTTTCTAGGATAGCATTAAATAGGCAGGAGAGGACTCTTTCATTGGCCGAGTCGATTCTACTTGAGACTTCAGTGACCTTACAGATGAAAAGTAGCAACCTGCACCGGTGGATCTTCTATTTCGGTCGCAACCCATTGGCTAATTGACTTTGTTAGATAATCCAAATCGACTCACTCTTGGCTAGGGCTGATAATATTATTCTAAAGTCACATGAAAATCGCTTGGATGTTGAGTTGATTTGGAATCGGTTACAATTGATTCAACTCAATTTGAGTCGATTCAAATTGACTCATCACTTTGAGTCGATTTCGAGCATGCCAAGAATCGCTCAAAATCTGATTCGAATCAGTTCAAATTGATTAAAATATTATGTGCTTATTAATATTAACATTGCCGCTGAGTATCGTGCAATGGCCGTCGTTGTGTCTGAACTCACCTGACTGGAGGCTCTTCTTGGTGATCTAGGAATCACTTTATCCTCGCCAGCAGTTCTGCTTTGTGATTGTAACTTCGTCCGTGAAATGGTTCAGTTAAAGAAGAGAGAGCTAGAGCATGTTCCCGTGTAACGCCCCCGAATTTTTCGGCAATTATTTAAGTACTCGTTTGGCGTTACGTTGGCACATTCCCGGCCCGTGCCGTTGTTAGAGTACCTCGTTAGGTGTTCTTAGAGGTTATGGCCTGTTGTATGGTTTCCCCAGCTAGCCGGTGTCTGTTTTGGAGGCCCGGCTGAGCCTCTTAGGGAATCCCTGTACTTTGGCTTCGGGCGAGGTTTGCCCAAGTGTGTGGTCGTCGGAGGTTGTGTCCGACTTCGCCGATGTTTTCGTAGCCCGAGTGTTTAGCTACGGTGCGGATTTGGTCGGAATCCGAGAGCGTTAGTTTTCGCGCCTTTTCGACGGTCGCTAGTTAGCGAGCCGTCATTTATGTGAGCGTATTTGCATGTTTACGCATTTAGGGCATAGCGAGCGATTTGGGCGTGCCGTTGCGTAATTGCACGTGCACGTGCTTGCAAGGTTTGTAAGTTGTACGTGCGCGTGCGTGTGCTTGCGTCCGGGGTAGAAAATTTTGTGTGCGCGAATACATGTTAATAGACGTGTACATGTATTTTAGTGCTTGTAACTAGTGTGGTTAGCGGTTGTCTTAGTCAATTAATAAGTATATAATTATAAGTTATTTGCTATGTATTAAGAATTGGTTATTTAGGTTTTATGTAGTATGAGTTATATACTTTATATTAGTAATTTAGGTTATATAAGTTATATATTATATATTATATATTATATAACTTATATTATTTTTAAGTTATATAAGACATTAGGTTTTCCTTCCCCCCCCCCCATTCGGCCGACCAGCAAGCCAGAGAAAGAAACCTCGTGCGCCGTTCTTTCGTGCGGGAGGAAAGAGGCGGACGCCGGTGCTGCTCCGACCACCTGTGCTCCGCCCAGATCCGCTCGATATCGCGATTGGAGGCCGGATCCTCACTCCCCTAGCCGAGAGCTCCACTTGGAGGTATTATTTTCGCGATTTCCTCCATGATTCTTCCCGGTCGGATCGCAGCATCTTCAGTTTTTCCAAGCAGTAATGGAGATTCCTACCCTCATTTCTGTCCAGGTTCTTCTTGTGGTTGAGTTTGCGGGCCGATTGGGTGCTGGCCGGTTCCTCCTAGCCCGAATTTTTTTTGTTTGTCCAGGTTTTCCTAGATCCGCTGCTGGCCGAATCCTCTCCTAAGACCAAGGCAAGTACTCTCTTGCCAAAGTAAAATTTCTTCATGCTAGTTTTGTTACCTAATTCATAAGAAATTCGTGATTTTTGATATTATTTCAGCATTTGGAATTTTGGTATGATTTCAGCACTAGGAAATTTTGAGGTGATCTCATTATTATTAATGGCAAGGACTTTATCGTAGTTGCCCCTTGGTTGCCCCAAAGAAAATCGGATTGGTATCGAGGCCACCCAACCCTCTTGTCATTTTTTCTTTTTGGTGTCAATTCACTTGTTCGCATTAGTGTTAAGCCCCTTACTAATGTAGGTATCGAACCACCCAAGTATAGTGTTTATGAGATGTAGTAAGCTAAATGTGTACGGTGGTAGTAGGTTAACTTTAAGGTTTTAGTTGGAGGTCAAGCTACTTTGTCGTATTGAATATCACATTATCGGAACGCGTTTAGTATCAACATACTTACCTAAACTAGGATTCGTGTCACCTTCAATTTAATTGTGTCAACCCTCTTGCTTGGGCGAAGTCGATGTTTAGTCCGTTGGTATGAATATAAGGCTCTTAGGTGGGTCGCTCTAGAGTGCTTAGGGTTCAGTGTGACTTCTTGGTGGTTCATGGAACCACTAGTGAGGGCTTTCCCGAGTCACGTAGTGCTGGAGTAGGATGTGATTTTGAGGTGGGTCGGACCGATGCCGCCACCCTTGTTTTACTTCTTGTCTTATTAAGACAATGTGAGTTGTTTGGTTGAGTTGGACCGATGCCACCACCACAGCACCTTGAGATGTTTAGGCCTGTGAGACGTGGTTGGACCGTTGCCACCAGTCTAGGCCCTTTTTTCTGACCTTTCTGTCCACCTCCAGTACTAGGTGACTCTTTCTTCTCTAGCTTTATACCTGGATTTATTACTTTGCTAATCCTTCCTGCAGATATGTGAGAAGCTTGACCTCACCCGTGCACTTGGTGCACCCCTTTTTTTGCTCACTCATGGCGAGTATTCTTCATTCACTTGTTTACTTTAGCTCTTACCTGTTTCACTTCTTTCTTATGCTATTGTTCATTTCCATATTTATATATTGCTTTGCTGAGGCGTTCTTTTCTTTGAATGCCTCAGGTTCAGGTTTATAGCCGACTGTGCGGCTAGGGTTCTTCTGGAGGTTGCTAGTGCTATAGCTGTTGCTGAGTTTTCTTTTCCTCACTCTTGGGAGGTAGTTCCTTTACACTTGTAGTACATATATACCTACTCACCAGTGGGTTCGTGTCAGTTGTTGGCGCCCACTAGTGGTTTCTCTTTTTAGATGCTTTGTACATTGCTTATACTGCTAGATTTCCTGTTTGGAGTTTATTCAACTTGTTCTGGGATGATTTATGTTAGGTTGCTAGTTACTTTAAAATTTATAAAAGAAAATAATTATTATATCAAAAATATAGTCATCATGTTCTCCTTTCTAAAAAGCTAAATCACTATTTTCAAACCACGTAAAAAGGGTATTTCTTATATATAATATATAAATTAAATCTAGGGTTTTGCATAGCCTTAGGCGTCCCCTGGGGACGCATAAGCTTTCTCTTAGGATGTTAAAAAAATGAATAAAGTATTTTCCGCTACGTATAAGTATAATTTTGTAGGGTGGACTAGTTGATCCACGAAGCCGAGGGATACGGCCTCAAAAATATAATTGGTTTTCACGTCATTAAAGTTTTGAACTTTCTTAGTCTTAGCAGTTGGTGGTTGCCTGAGCGTCGACAGTTATCCCCTGTCCGACGTGGCATCACAACGCGCGTTTTCTTCTACTCTGATACTTCTAAAATTTCGGAGAAAATGCGGGTTGTGACAGTTGGTATCAGAGGGAGGTTGCTTGACAATTTGTCGGGCAACCTTTCCTTGTAGGTATTAGAAGTCTAGCATCATGTCATACACACACCGATATGTCATCAGCACGTCTTGGCTGAAGCACGAACACTACACTCATAGCATAACATGAAGTATACGAGGCATATTATGTAGTATGGGATGCATAATATGTGTTCGTATATGGATCCACCATAGGAGGCAACATGTGAGGGTTATGTAGTATGGGATGCATAACCTCACCACATGAATGCGACTAGCACGTTTTCTTTTTCGTTGCATGAAAATGTTATGTAGTATGGGATGCATAACATTTTCATGCGTACGCCGCTCATAACATGCATTAGGGCCTTTTTAGAATGCATAGCACAATCATGCATAGCATAACATTGCATAAGCACAACGTGCCAAGCTAAAGACTTGCAGGATGACATATGTACACACATGGTTTTGAGTCAAAAAGAGATTATAAATTCATGCATGCTCGACTTAGGCACCAGAGTTAGTGTGATGGTGGTGAACCATCTTAGGTTAAGCATGACATTATTTCCCCTGTATAAATATATATATACATATATAAAAAAAAAAAACCAGAGCAAGTTGGCAGTGAAAGCAAGTACTTATGTAGGTTTGTCTGTACCTGTTGTTTTGTCCTAGTAGTTGAACTAGGTTCTGATGTTTGTTTGTTGATCTTTTTAGGATGGCGCCTAAGCGTAGAGTGGCGAGATCGACTCCCCAATCTGAGGGCGGGTCTTCCGGTACTCAAAGCGGTACAGTTATGGAAAGTCTGAGGCAGAGCAATGAGGCTCTATCGAGGCAGATGGTGGACGTTCAGTCTCAGATCCAGTCCCTGTTATCGGTGGTGGCAGGACTAGCCCCGAGAGCGCAGGACCCTGCTGCGGGTTTAGCTGTTCCCGCCCCTCCTGCACCCCCAGCCCCTTTCGTGCCTCCAGTGGTGGTGCCCCCAGAGATGGCTTTCATCACTCAGTTCCAGCGACTGCGACCCCCTACCTACGATGGTAAGGCGGACTTCATGATATTGGACGATTGGCTGATTACCATAGAAGAAATGTTTCACTACTCTGGAGTGTCTGATGATCAGAAGGTGATGCTGGCCGCCTATCAGCTGAAGGGGTTAGCGAAGAGTTGGTGGATGAGGGAGAAGGAGGGAATGGTAGGAGGAAGCACTTGGGCTTCCTTCAAGGAGATCTTGATGCGGAAATTTCTACCGTCAGTGGAGCGAGACAGGCTGATGAATGATTTCTTACATCTGAAGCAGAGGCAGCTCTCAGTCAGCGAGTATGAGATTGAGTTCAGCAAACTCAGTCGCTTTGCCCCTAGTTTGGTGAGCTCAGAGGAGGATAGAGCAAAGCGTTTCCTCGGTGGCCTGCAGAGCGATGTACAGCAGCTAGCGGTGGCTCATGGAGCAGTGAGTTATGCTGGGGCAGTGGAGGCCGCTTTGAAGGTAGAGGCCATCGAAAACGCGAAGCATAGAGGACAGCAGGCGAGGAATGAGAAGAGGAAAGCTGCTGCAGCAAAGAGCCCCCAAGTGCCTGGTGCTCCTTCGGGGAAGAGGAGCAAGGAGGTTTGTAGTTTTTGCGGCCGGTCGGGCCATCCTGCTGAGAGATGTTTCAAGAGGGCTGCGGCGCAGAAGGTGCATGTGCATGCTATACAAGATGCTCCCAGGCAGAATGCGGTGTGTACTTTGTGCAAGAAAGAGGGGCATGATGTTGTCCGTTGCTGGTTGAAGGACAAGGTCTGCTATCAGTGCGGACAGAAAGGTCATACCAAGACCCGATGCCCGCAGCAACAGTCTGTGCACCGACCAGTTCCTCTTCAGGCGTTGCCACCGCCTCAGTCTATGGATAGAGACAAAGGGAAGCTGAACGTGATATCTTCAGCGGAGGCTCAAACTTCGACGCAAGTCATTTCAGGTAAACTTTCTCGCTAGTCTTTTACTTATTTTGCATATTAGTCTGTCTTTTGTTTTCTTTATTGACTGTGCAATTCCCCGTTGATATTTATATAGGGAGTTTTAAGGTAAAGAACCGCTGGGCGCGCGTTCTCTTTGACTCAGGTGCTACCCACTCCTTTGTGGCTAGGGCCTTTGTAGAGCGGTGCCAGCTGGTTCTTGATCGTGTCGGTGATGCCTTTTGCGTCAAATTCCCCTCGGGTGATTCTGTGATATCAGATCAGGGCATTCTGGATTGTCCTATTATGTTGGGGGATTTCCCAGCCAAGGCGGATCTGAAGGTTATAGACTTGGAAGATTTCGACGTCATCCTGGGTATGGATTGGTTGTCCAGATACGATGCAGTGATCCAGTGCAGGGGTAAGCGCTTGGATTTCAAGAAGGACAACGGTCAGCCTGGGAGTATTTATGGCGATCCGCGCCAGGCCTCTCCGGCGATTTCTGCGGTATGTGCTCAGAGGTTATTCAGTCCTGATTGTTTTGCTTGCTTAGTCTCGGTGTTGGGGACTGTTAGCAGTGTGCCGTTGTTGGATGAGATTCCTGTTGTCCGTGAGTTTTCGGATGTGTTTCCTAGCGACCTTCCCGGTCTTCCCCCTGCCAGAGATGTTGAGTTCGTGATTGATTTGGAGCCGGGTACGCGTCCTATTGCTAAGGCGCCGTACCGGATGGCACCGCAAGAGCTGGAAGAGCTGCGTACCCAGCTTGATGAATTATTGGAGAAGGGTTTCATAAGGCAGAGCTCGTCGCCCTGGGGTGCACCCGTTCTTTTTGTGAAGAAGAAAGATGGTTCGATGCGCCTTTGCATCGACTATAGGGAGTTGAACAAAGTCACCATCAAGAACAGGTACCCCCTGCCCAGAATCGACGACTTATTCGATCAGTTGCGTGGTAGCTCTGTGTTCTCCAAGATTGACCTTCGATCAGGATATCATCAGCTCAGAATCCGGGAGTCGGATATTCCACGGACGGCTTTTCGATCGAGGCATGGACATTTCGAATTCCTAGTTATGTCTTTTGGGTTGACCAACGCGTCATCAGCATTCATGGACATGATGAACCGGGTGTTCAAAGATTTTCTGGACAAGTTTGTGGTCGTATTCATAGACGACGTTCTGATTTACTCACGGAATGCTGCGGAGCATGATCAGCACTTGTGGTTGGTGTTATCTGCCTTGAGAGATCATCAGTTGTACGCCAAGTTGAGCAAATGTGAGTTCTGGTTGCCGCAGGTGTCCTTCCTGGGTCATGTGGTGAACAAGGATGACATTTCAGTAGACCCGGTGAAGATTTCTGCAGTGATGGATTGGCATAGGCCGAGCACACCCAAGGAGATCAGGAGCTTCTTGGGGTTGGCCGGCTATTATCGAAGGTTTGTTGAGGGCTTTTCTACCTTGGCAGCGCCCTTGACTAAGTTGACGCAGAAGCATGCAGCGTTCATCTGGAGCGAGCAGTGCGAGGAGGCCTTTCTGGAGCTAAAGAGGAGATTGTGCACTGCTCCTGTCTTGACATTGCCTACGGAGGGCAAGGACTATGATGTTTATGTGGATGCCTCGCATGTTGGGCTCGGAGGCGTGTTGATGCAAGAGGGGAAGGTGATCGCGTATGGGTCGCGACAGTTGAAGACTCACGAGCGGAATTACCCTACGCATGACCTCGAGTTTGCGGCGGTGATTTTTGCGTTGAAGCTGTGGAGGCACCTACTCTATGGGGCCCAGTGCAAGATTTTCACAGATCATAAGAGCCTGAAGTACGTGTTTACTCAGAAGGAGCTGAATCTGCGCCAGCGGCGGTGGCTAGAGTTCGTGGCCGATTATGACGTGGAGATCCAGTACCATCCAGGCAAGGCCAATGTGGTGGCCGACGCCCTGAGCCGCAAGACAGGGAAGATCTTCAACCTCACGGCGGACCGTTTAGTGGAAGAGTTCTTGTTGATGGACATCTCTGTGGGAGGCTGTGATTTGCAAAGCAGTTTGGCAGTGGCAAAGCCATCTTGGATTTCGCTCACCAGGTTGCACCAGAAGGACGATCCAGATTTGTTACACCTGTACCTCAGGGCTGAGAGAGGGGAGTTGCCGGATTTCTCCATCGACGATTCGGGTACCTTGAAGTACCGCGGCAGGTTTTGCATCCCCGCGGTTGGAGACATCAGGAGCACGGTATGCAAAGAGGCTCATGGATCCAGTGTTGCCTACCACCCGGGATCCACGAAGATGTATCATGATTTGAAGCAGATCGCCTGGTGGCAAGGTATGAAAGGGGATATAGCTCGGTATGTTTCTGAATGTTACACTTGCAAGCGGGTGAAGGCCGATCATGGGAGGCCTGGTGGAAAGCTGACTCCTTTGGAAATCCCGACTTGGAAGTGGGAAAGCATCTCTATGGACTTCATAACGGGCTTACCAAGATCTTCAAGAGGATTTGACTCAGTTTGGGTGATCGTGGACCGATTGACGAAGTGTGCGCACTTCGTACCTTATAAGATCGACTACCCGATGAAGAAGATAGCAGAGCTGTATTTGAGTGAGGTCATCCGGTTGCATGGAGTTCCCGTGAGCATCATTTCAGACCGAGACTCCAGATTTACTTCCCGTTTCTGGAAGAGTTTGCAGGAGGGTTTGGGCACAGACTTGAGATATTCTACCGCTTACCACCCTCAGACAAATGGGCAGACCGAGAGGGTGAACCGCATTGTGGAGGATATGATCAGGTGCTACATTCTAGATCACGGTGGAGCATGGGATGAGCGTTTGCGGCTCATGGAGTTTGCCTACAACAACAGTTACCAAGAGAGCTTGCAAATGGCTCCCTTCGAGGCATTGTATGGGAGGCGCTGCAGAACTCCGTTGTTTTGGACTGAGGCCGGTGAGAGGCCGTTGTTGGGTCCTGATGCTCTGGAGGAAATGGAGGTTGCTGTGAAGCTCATCCGGGAAAAGCTTCGGTTAGCTCAGGAGAGATATGAGAAAAACGCCAACCGGCGTAGGTCTGATTTGGAATTTTCGGTAGAGGATTTGGTTTTCTTAAAGGTGTCTCCGATGGTTGGAGTGAAGAGGTTCGGCAAGAATCGTAAGCTGGATCCGAGGTATGTGGGCCCATTCAGAATTTTGGAGCGTATTGGTGTGGCTGCATATAGGTTGGATCTACCCGCCAACTTCCCAGGCGTGCATAATGTCTTTCACGTGAGCCAGCTGCGAAAGTGTGTGCGGAGCCGTGGGCAAGTCTTGGATGTCGTGCCCCAGTTGGAGCCCAACCTCTCGTATGTTGAGGTGCCGGTCCGCATCTTGGATACTCAGGACCGGGTGCTGCGATCAAAGTCAATCCCGATGGTGAAGGTTCTTTGGAAGAATCAAGATTTGGAAAGCGCGACTTGTGAGCTAGAGTCGGCGATGAGGGAGGCTTACCCTCGCCTGTTCTCCTGATCGTTGGGTATGTTCTATTTCCAGTAACTTTTATATTGTTACTTCCCTCTTTAGTAGTAGTAGTGTACGTAAAGTTTCGGGACGAAACTTTCTTTTAGGGGGAGTGACTGTAACGCCCCCGAATTTTTCGGCAATTATTTAAGTCCTTGTTTGGCGTTACGTTGGCACATTCCCGGCCCGTGCCGTTGTTAGAGTACCTCGTTAGGTGTTCTTAGAGGTTATGGCCTGTTGTATGGTTTCCCCAGCTAGCCGGTGTCTGTTTTGGAGGCCCGGCTGAGCCTCTTAGGGAATCCCTGTACTTTGGCTTCGGGCGAGGTTTGCCCAAGTGTGTGGTCGTCGGAGGTTGTGTCCGACTTCGCCGATGTTTTCGTAGCCCGAGTGTTTAGCTACGGTGCGGATTTGGTCGGAATCCGAGAGCGTTAGTTTTTGCGCCTTTTCGACGGTCGCTAGTTAGCGAGCCGTCATTTATGTGAGCGTATTTGCATGTTTACGCATTTAGGGCATAGCGAGCGATTTGGGCGTGTCCGTTGCGTAATTGCACGTGCACGTGCTTGCAAGGTTTGTAAGTTGTACGTGCGCGTGCGTGTGCTTGCGTCCGGGGTAGAAAATTTTGTGTGCGCGAATACATGTTAATAGACGTGTACATGTATTTTAGTGCTTGTAACTAGTGTGGTTAGCGGTTGTCTTAGTCAATTAATAAGTATATAATTATAAGTTATTTGCTATGTATTAAGAATTGGTTATTTAGGTTTTATGTAGTATGAGTTATATACTTTATATTAGTAATTTAGGTTATATAAGTTATATATTATATATTATATAACTTATATTATTTTTAAGTTATATAAGACATTAGGTTTTCCTTCCCCCCCCCCATTCGGCCGACCAGCAAGCCAGAGAAAGAAATCTCGTGCGCCGTTCTTTCGTGCGGGAGGAAAGAGGCGGACGCCGGTGCTGCTCCGACCACCTGTGCTCCGCCCAGATCCGCTCGATATCGCGATTGGAGGCCGGATCCTCACTCCCCTAGCCGAGAGCTCCACTTGGAGGTATTATTTTCGCGATTTCCTCCATGATTCTTCCCGGTCGGATCGCAGCATCTTCAGTTTTTCCAAGCAGTAATGGAGATTCCTACCCTCATTTCTGTTCAGGTTCTCCTTGTGGTTGAGTTTGCGGGCCGATTGGGTGCTGGCCGGTTCCTCCTAGCCCGAATTTTTTTTGTTTGTCCAGGTTTTCCTAGATCCGCTGCTGGCCGAATCCTCTCCTAAGACCAAGGCAAGTACTCTCTTGCCAAAGTAAAATTTCTTCATGCTAGTTTTGTTACCTAATTCATGAGAAATTCTTGATATGATTTCAGCACTAGGAAATTTTTGATATTATTTCAGCATTTGGAATTTTGGTATGATTTCAGCACTAGGAAATTTTGAGGTGATCTCATTATTATTAATGGCAAGGACTTTATCGTAGTTGCCCCAAAGAAAATCGGATTGGTACCGAGGCCACCCAACCCACTTGTCATTTTTTCTTTTTGGTGTCAATTCACTTGTTCGCATTAGTGTTAAGCCCCTTACTAATGTAGGTATCGAACCACCCAAGTATAGTGTTTATGAGATGTAGTAAGCTAAATGTGTACGGTGG
Organism: Platanthera guangdongensis; assembly: GCA_039583875.1. Taxonomy (NCBI): domain Eukaryota; kingdom Viridiplantae; phylum Streptophyta; class Magnoliopsida; order Asparagales; family Orchidaceae; genus Platanthera; species Platanthera guangdongensis. The sequence goes on from CM077156.1 coordinate 197,080,571, forward strand.
TAGTAGGTTAACTTTAAGGTTTTAGTTGGATGTCAAGCTACTTTGTCGTATTTAATATCACATTATCGGAACGCATTTAGTATCAACATACTTACCTAAACTAGGATTCGTGTCACCTTCAATTTAATTGTGTCAACCCTCTTGCTTGGGCGAAGTCGATGTTTAGTCCGTTGGTATGAATATAAGGCTCTTAGGTGGGTCGCTCTAGAGTGCTTAGGGTTCAGTGTGACTTCTTGGTGGTTCATGGAACCACTAGTGAGGGCTTTCCCGAGTCACGTAGTGCTGGAGTAGGATGTGATTTTGAGGTGGGTCAGACCGATGCCGCCACCCTTGTTTTACTTCTTGTCTTATTAAGACAATGTGAGCTGTTTGGTTGAGTTGGACCGATGCCACCACCACAGCACCTTGAGATGTTTAGGCCTGTGAGACGTGGTTGGACCGTTGCCACCAGTCTAGGCCCTTTTTTCTGACCTTTTTGTCCACCTCCAGTACTAGGTGACTCTTTCTGCTCTAGCTTTATACCTGGATTTATTACTTTGCTAATCCTTCCTGCAAATATGTGAGAGGTTTGACCTCACCCGTGCACTTGGTGCACCCCTTTTTTTGCTCACTCATGGCGAGTATTCCTCATTCACTTGTTTACTTTAGCTCTTACCTGTTTCACTTCTTTCTTATGCTATTGTTCATTTCCATATTTATATATTGCTTTGCTGAGGCGTTTTTTTCTTTGAATGCCTCAGGTTCAGGTTTATAGCCAACTGTGCGGCTAGGGTTCTTCTGGAGCTTGCTAGTGCTATAGCTGTTGCTGAGTTTTCTTTTCCTCACTCTTGGGAGGTAGTTCCTTTAGACTTGTAGTACAGATATACCTACTCACCAGTGGGTTCGTGTCAGTTGTTGGCGCCCACTGGTGGTTTCTCTTTTTAGATGCTTTGTACTTTGCTTATACTGCAAGATTTCCTATTTGGAGTTTATTCAACTTGTTCTGGGATGATTTATGTTAGGTTGCTAGTTAATTAAAAATTTATAAAAGAAAATAATTATTATATCAAAAATATAGTCATCATGTTCTCCTTTCTAAAAAGCTAAATCACTATTTTCAAACCACGTAAAAAGGGTATTTCTTATATATAATATATAAATTAAATCTAGGGTTTTGCATAGCCTTAGGCGTCCCCTGGGGACGCATAAGCTTTCTCTTAGGATGTTAAAAAAATGAATAAAGTATTTTCCGCTACGTATAAGTATAATTTTGTAGGGTGGACTAGTTGATCCACGAAGCCGAGGGATACGGCCTCAAAAATATAATTGGTTTTCGCGTCATTAAAGTTTTGAACTTTCTTAGTCTTAGCAGTTGGTGGTTGCCTGAGCGTCGACAGTTATCCCATGTCCGACGTGGCATCACAACGCGCGTTTTCTTCTACTCTGATACTTCTAAAATTTCGAAGAAAATGCGGGTTGTGACATCCCGCTTCTATCGTGCGGCCTGCCTGCGGTCTAACCGCTTCCTCTCCCTCTCTCCCGTGGTTCCACCCCTCTCCCTCTCTCTCTCGTTTATAGTCGTTTTCTCCCCTGACCTGTGGGACCTTCTCCCGGTTCGGCCTATCTTTTTCTGTCCGCTGCGGCTTCCTTCTTGCCGCGCAGTCTCTTTGTCGAGCGTGTCTTTTCTTCTTGTCGCGCAAAGGTCGGCCCTTCCTTGCCGCTCGACTTCTCCTACCCGCTGCCTCCTCCTTGCCGCACGAGTTCTCCTACTCGCGGCTTCTTCTTTTGACTTCTCCCACCCGCTGCCTTTCCCTTGCCGAGCGAGTTCTCCTTCTCGCGCGGTCTATCTCCCTAACCGTTGCGCCTAATCCCGTGTTCTGCTCGAGCCGACCACTCTTGTCGCTCACTTTTGGGCTGCTAGTGTGTTCACTGTGACCGTGTGGTTTGTCTATCTGCACTCTGGTCGCGGCCTCCCTTTCTCTCTCAGTGCTTGTTGTTGCTCTTGTCGCCTTGACTACCTGTTGCGGCCTCGTCTATAAACCGCGCGGGCTTGTCGTGCAAGAGTTCTCTCTCAGTGCTTGTCGCTGCTCTTGTCGCCATGACTACCTGCTGCGGCCTCGTCTATAAACCGCGCGGGCTTGTCGTGCAAGAGCTCTCCCGCGGCGCCCTCTTCTTCCCGACGTTCCCTCTTTTCTGCTCGTTGCGGCCTCTCCGGGCTACATGGGATCCTCCGTTGACTCCACCGGCCAGGCGGCTAACCCGTCTGCAGACCGGCCGGCTAAGCCCTCTGCAGACCGCCCGGCTCCTCCTGAAATCCGCGATGAGCTGCGGATCAACATCATTTCCCTGTCTGGAAAGAAGAATTTCATCCCATGGATGCACTCGGTTCGCCGAGTTCTTCAGGCCAAAGGCCTTGTTCATCATCTCACTCAGCGAGCTCCTTCTCCTACTACCGACGACTGGTTGCGCAACGACGGTCGTGTTAAGACGTGGCTCCTCAATTCCCTGGAGGGTGAGCCCTACCAAATTGTCATGTATCATGAGACGGCCAACGCTATGTGGGATGAGCTTCATTCCTTATACTCCGGCAAGGACAACCTCCAGCACCTCTATAACATTATTACAGATCTTCAGGCTCTCGATGTTGGCGGAGCTGTGGATATGACCTTGTTTGTTGCGGATATGACTCTTGCGGAGGCCTTGATTCAGCATCAGCCTTCTACCACTGATCTTGCTGCTCAGCACGCACAAAATGAAGCCGTTTGCATTGTTATGATGATGGCTTGTGTCCCGACACACCTTCAGAGTATCCGTGCTCAGGTTCTGGCTTCGGCCGCTACTCCTTCCTCATCTAATGTTTGCTCTATGCTCCTTCGAGTGATACCGCCACCGGATACTCCTGCACCCTCCTCTTCGGCCCTTCTCCAGCAGACCCTTCCCCCCTTACTTCCCCTACCGTCTTCTGCTCGTGGTGGACATTCGGGCTCCCGCGGAAGGGGGGGTGTTGGTCGGGGCCGCCTAAAGTGTTCCTATTGCGGCCGGGATGCCCACACTGAGGTCGTTTGCTACAATAAACATGGCTACCCTCCTCGTCTGACTGCTGCTGTTGCGACTGACGGTTGTTCTGCCACAGGCACCGACCTGTAGCCGGTCACAGGCCTACCCGTTGTTATGGTCGACCAACTGCCTCGGTAGGATAGGCGGGCTCAATGCCTGGACCTCTTTTCAGAGCTATTGTCTTGTATTGAGAATGAGATGGCAAATCGAGCATTAGCCTCATTAGCCTATAGAACCTATCCTATCTCACTTTGCTTTGAGTTGATGAGCGGGATGCCCCATGTCATGAGGGAAAAAGAAAACCTTGATTCTTTTCTGTTGACATATTTATGTGAGCCGGACGGTAATGGATGGCATTCCCCAAATTCTAATAGATCATCATACCGCTCCGTGGGCTAATGGCAATACATCAAGCAAGGTTGAGAATCCACATGAACTAAAGGGCGGCTTTAGCACCTCTCGCACTGGGATTCGTCGAGAAGCACTGAATGCATTCGAATCTGAAACCAGACGTCAGACTGCTAGAGTCAGAATCAATGACGATCATTCAGCATCAGCCTTCTACCACTGATCTTGCTGCTCAGCACGCACAAAAGGAAGCCGTTTGCATTGTTATGATGATGGCTTGTGTCCCGACACACCTTCAGAGTATCCGTGCTCAGGTTCTGGCTTCGGCCGCTACTCCTTCCTCATCTAATGTTTGCTCTATGCTCCTTCGAGTGACACCGCCACCGGATACTCCTGCACCCTCATCTTCGGCCCTTCTCCAGCAGACCCTTCCCTCCTTACTTCCCCTACCGTCTTCTGCTCGTGGTGGACGTTCGGGCTCCCGCGGAAGGGGGGGTGTTGGTCGGGGCCGCCTAAAGTGTTCCTATTGCGGCCGGGATGCCCACACTGAGGTCGTTTGCTACAATAAACATGGCTACCCTCCTCGTCTGACTGCTGCTGTTGCGGCTGACGGTTGTTCTGCCACAGGCACCGACCTTGAGGTCGTCTGCCTCCAGCTCCAGTAACTCCATGGACTGCTCAGCCCTCCATCCGCTTCTGTTGCCTCCACCACCATTGCAGATATGACTTGTTTTTCCTCCAGTTCGCGCTGGATCTTGGACTCGGGTGCCACTCATCACATCACCTCGCTGCGGCAGCCCTCCTCTCTTGAAACCCGTACGCAATTCAACACTACCATCAAAACATTACGAAACTATCGATACTCATGCTCGCGAATACACTATCCATGGCTTTGTATTCAACGTCCTTGTGCTCTGAATTCGGGATTATTCATCAAACATCATGTGCTTACACACCCCAGCAAAACGGCGTTGCCGAACGGAAGAACCGACACTTGCTTGATGTTGTCCGCTCTCTCATGCTTCAAATGCATGTCCCCAAAAGTTACTGGAACTTTGCGGTTGCTCTACTGCGTGCTTCTTGATCAACCGGTTCCCTTCCTCCGTCCTCCACTATGCTACGGTCCGTTTAGCCTCCCTTCTTTCCCGAGCTTTCACTCCTGACTTTCTCCATCTCCTGCCTACGGGTTTTTCTTGGCTCCACCTGCTATGTCCACCACCTGGGTCCGTCCACGGACAAGTTGGAACCTCGGGCCATATAAACTGGTTATGTCTTCATTGGTTATTCACGCACACAAAAAGGCTATGTATGTTACTCTCCCGCTACCCGCAAGGTTTCTTTTCTGCTGATGTTACCTTCCGGGAAGATCAACAGTTCTTCTCTGCTCCTTTACCCACTCCTTCCACGTCGGAACCTCTACCACCACTCCTCCCACGGCCTGTTATTCCCGTTACTACCCCTCTACCACTGGGACCACCTGCTCCGACTCCTTCCCGCTCCAGGCCACCTATCATCCGTGTTTACTCACGCCGCCAGTCCGACTCCGTTGCCCCTCTACAGTCGGCCTCGACCTCGGCTACTCTGTGCCCTGCTGATCAGGTACCTGCCTCCACTGCTCATCCTCTGGCAAACTGTGTCTCCTTGCATCGCCTCTCTCCTCACCTCCACACATTTGCTACTTCTCTTTCCTCGATTTCGGTTCCTAACTCTGTGCAGGAGGCGCTACAACATCCTGGATGGCGGGCCTCCATGGAAGAGGAAATGACTGCTCTCTGGGTCAACCAGACATGAACTCTTGTACCCCTTCCTCCGGGTCACACACCGGTTGGGAGTAAATGAGTTTATGATATCAAACATGCTGTTGACGGAACGATTGACCGTCTGAAAGCTCGTCTGGTGGCTCGTGGCTTCACCCAACAACAGGGGCTCGACTATGAAGAAACCTTTTCTCCGGTTGCCAAACTCAACACCGTTCGAGTCCTCATCTCCGTGGTTGTCCATCGCTGGTGGCCTTTATTCCAACTCGATATTAAGAACGCCTTTCTGAATGGCGATCTCCAAGAAACGGTCTATATGCAGCAACCTCCCGGGTTTGAGATCACGGGGGAGTCTTAGGTCTGTCGTCTGACGAAGGCTCTGTATGGTCTCAAACAATCCTCACGGGTGTGGTTTGACAAATTCAGTAAGGCCCTTCGAGAGGTTGGTTTTACTCGAAACTCGGCAGACTTCTCGCTATTCACTCGTCACCGAACGGGAACTGTTCTACTGTTAGTTTATGTTGACGATATCATAATTACGGGAGACGACTGGAAAGGAATACAGGAGGCCAAACTACACATGGGTACCGTTTTTCAAACAAAAGATCTGGGGCCCCTTCGGTACTTCTCGGGCCTTGAGGTTGCCAGACGTCTAGACGGTCTCGTTCTCTCTCAGCAGAAGTATTGCCTCGACCTTCTTCGAGATGCTGGCTATTCAGGCTGTAAGCCAATTGACACTCCAATGGATGCAAATCACAAGTTGTGCGCTCAGACATCTGACTCAGATCTCTTACTCCAGAATCCAGAATACTATCGTTGTCTCGTTGGGAAATTGATCTACCTCACGGTAACCAGTCCAGATATTTCCTTCATTATTGGTACTGTTAGTCGATACATGCATATCACTCGAAGATCTCATCTTCAGGCTGTTGAACGCATTCTCAGATACCTTAAAACGGCTCCTGGTCAAGGTCTGGTTTACAAAACCTCATCTTCAGTTCCAACATTGGTGGCGTATTCCGTTGCCGATTATGCTGGTTTCCTTGATGATCGACGGTCAACCAGTAATTTTTGCACATATCTTGGAGGACATTTGATTACTTAGAGAAGCAAGAAACAAGCGGTCGTTGCTCGATCATCAGCTGAGGCAGAATACCGGGCAATGGCGTCGGTGGTTTTCGAACTAACTTGGCTTGAAAGTCTACTTACCGATCTGGGTGTAAAGCTCCCTTCCCCAGCTCTCCTCCTCTGTGACAGTCAGGCTGCCATACATATAGCCAAGAACCCAGTATTCCACGAGAGAACAAAACACATTGAAGTCGACTGTCATTGCATACGGGAAAAGGTTCAAATGAAGAAACTCGACCTGAAGCATGTTCTGGGGACGGAACAAGCTGCGGACATCCTCACAAATGCTCTTTCCAGTACTCTCTTCTATCAGTGCTTGTCCAAGCTTGGCGCATACGATTTGTACGCTCCAGCTTGCGGGGGAGTGTTAGAAAAGCTCATGTAAAAAGGCCTATTATTGGGCTCATGTATTTGATCTTTTCCCTCTTCTCTTATTAGTCCCACATCTTGTATAGGACTTTCTCTCTCCTTTTCTCTCCTATATATTTACATTCTCTCCTTGTATTTACATACACAAGAAATATATACAAGATTTTGAGCTCTTTCTACACATTAAAATAAGCTTATGCATTAAATATAATTTAATATGTAGGTTTCATTGTGTCTACAATCTTTGAACATTAACATTTTATATTCATATACTAAACATAAATGTGAAAGACATGATATACTTAGGCATTAGTGAGATTATGACAAAAGATAGGGCACAATGGCGACAAAGGATCCATATTGCCGACCCCACTATAGTGGGATAAAGGCTTGTGTGTTGTTGTTATACTAAACATAAATGTATCAAGAGTTTCATTAATGTTTGTGCATGCCATAAAATAAAGTACTTTATGTTTTCTAGAAAATTGATTTGAACTCTACATGAAAAATTCCAAGCTTGAACTGAGGTAGACGTTAGCTCTAATTAACTTGTTTTGGTACCTGTTAGAATAATCCATGTATTGGGCCCATTAGTGTTCTTCTCTTTTAGTCTCACATCTTGTATAGGATTTTTTCTCTCTCTCTTCCTCTTATATATTTGTATTCTCTGCTTGTATTTAGATACTCAATTAATATATACAAGTTTTGAGCTTTCTCTACATGGTATCAGAGCCAAAATCGCTCTCTCGCGGTCTCCTCTGTTCTGTCCGCACCTAGTGCTCTCTCGCGACCCGCGGCCTCCGGCGGCCTGCCTCTCGCGATCTGCCTCTCGCGGGCTGTTTGTTTCTATCCGCTTCACTCTGCGGCTTGCTCTTCTCAGACCGTTTCTTTCTCTGCTCCCTTTGATTGCTCTCTTTCTCCCGTGGTTCCACCCCCACCCCTCCCTTCTTATAGTCATTTCTCCTCCTCCACCCGTGGGGTCACCTTCTCCTTTATTCTCCACTGTCCGCTGCGGACTCCCTACTTGTCGCGGCCTGACTTCAGTCCGCTGCTCTGCTCTTCGCTTCTTTCCGCGGATTGCCTTGCTCGCGACTTGTTCCAGCTCGCCGCTTCCTGCCTTCTCTATCCGCCTGACCGTGCGGGTTGTTCCTCTCTCACCCGCATCTTGGTCGCGGTTTCCTTCTCCTCAGTTCGCTGTTGTGATCCGCCTGACCGTGCGGGCTGTTCCTCTCTGACCCGCATCTTGGTCGCGGTCTCCTCCGGCTCTTCTCTTCTCTGTCCGCGCGGTTTGTCTCTGCCCGCTGCGGACTTCTTCTCCCAGTCCGCTTCGCCTTTGGTCGCGGCCTCTTACTGCCGCTGGTGTTTTCACATCTTGACCGGGCGGTCTCTGCTCTAGTCGCGCGGGCTCTCCTCTCTTGCGGATTTTTTATATCCGCCGGCCTCTCCCTCTTCTTGCGGCATGATCCTGTCTGTTGCGGACTGCTTCCTGTGCTCTGTGCGCTACTGTGTTCACCTCGACCGTGCGGACTAGTCCTTTTTTCTTTCCGCTCTCTTGGTCGCGGTCTCCTGTCCTTCCCGCAGCGGCTTTGTCAAGCGGCCTCCTACTCTTTCCGCGGCGGTCTTCCTTTGTCCTCTGGTTCTGCGGCCTGCCTCTATGGCTTCTTCCGGTAACTCTACGGGCTCGGCGGCCAGTCCGCCTATTGACCGCCCGGCCTGTCCGTCAGACCGTCCGGTTTGCTCTGCTGAAGTCTGTGACGAGCTAAGGATCACTACTATCTCTCTTTCTGGCAAGAAAAACTTCATTCCTTGGGTACACTCCGTTCGGCGAGTTCTTCAGGCTAAGGGTCTTCTGCCTCACCTTACTCTGCCACATCTGTCTCCTCTTACCGATGATTGGCTCCGCAATGATGGACGCGTTCAGACTGGGATCCTAAATTCCTTGGATGGTGAGCCTTATCAAATGGCTATGTACCACGACACCGCCAAGGCTATGTGGGATGAGCTACATTCCTTGTACTCAGGCCGTGACAGCATTCAACATCTTTATGATATCCTCACTGACCTCTTTGCACTCGACACTGGCGGCGCTTCGGATATAACCTCGTTTGTCGCTCGGGCTAAAACTCTTGCTGAAGCCTGGATCCAGCATCAGCCGCCCACCAATGATCATGCCGCTTAGCGGGCTCAGAAGGAAGCTGCTTGCATTGCCATTATCATGGCCCGTCTTCCATCTCATCTTCAGAGTCTTCGTGCTCAAGTCCGGGCTGCTCCCACCACACCATCTTTCTCTGATGTCTGCTCCATGATTCTCCGTGTCTCCCCTCCAGATCCTCCTGCTCCTTCTAACCCGGCTCTTCTTCAGCAGGCCCCTCCGCTCTTACCATCCCCTCCCACTTCTGCTCGGGGGGGCCGTTCGGGCTCGCGGGGCCGTGGCCGTGGTGGCCGGGGACGGCCAAAGTGCTCCTTCTGCGGGAAAGATGGTTATCTTGAGGGGACTTGCTACAAGAAAATCGGTTATCCCCCTCGTCCGACGGCTTCTGTTGTTACTGACGTCAGTCCTCCTGATCTTAAGACCGTCCGTCTTCAGCTCCAGCATCTTCAGGGCCTGCTCAACCCACCATCGGCCTCAGTCGCCTCCGTCTCCAACACAGGTACTGCTTGTCTCTCCACCAGCATGGGATGGGTTGTGGACTCTGGTGTCACCCATCATATTACTTCGCGACGGCCTGCCAAGTATTCGGATTCTCCGTATCCGAAGTCTATCACTGTGGCCAATGGGGCGCTGGTTCCTGTCTCCGGCTCGGCAGATCTTTCTCTCAACCAGTACATCCCTCTTCGCTCGGCTCTTCATGTTCCGAGTTCACCCTTTAATTTACTATCTGTTGGTCGTCGTACAAGTGATCTGGATTGTTCTGTTATATTCACTTCTTCTTCCTTTCTTATACAAGATCGGCGGACGCGGACTACCATTGGTAAAGGCCAGCTGCGGAACGGGCTCTACCTTCTCGATGAATCTCCCACCATTCTGTCTTCTGTTTCCTCCACTGCATGGCATCCCCGACTTGGACATGCCCCTCTACCGATCCTCCAGCGCGCACTTCCAGATATTCCTTTTTCTTCTTTTCAGTGTGACTCATGTATCCTCGGCAAACAGGCGCGTTCTTCTTTTCCTTCACATTGTACTCGGAGTGCAGCTCCCTTTGATTTAGTTCATTCTGATGTATGGGATCCATTTCGGATTCCCAGTATCTGTGGTTTTCGCTATTTTATCACATTTATTGATGATCACTCTCGCACTACGTGACTCTACTTACTCTGTGAACGCTCCAAGCTTCCCCGGGTTTTTCGGGCATTTGTCCTCGAGACCCGTACGCAATTCTACACCACGTTCAAAATCCTCCGTACTGACAATGCTCGTGAGTACACCGGCCACGACTTTACCACTGTGTGTTCTGAATACGGGATTCTCCACCAAACCTCCTGTGCTTACACACCCCAGCAAAATGGGGTTTCCGAACGAAAGAACCGTCACTTACTCGATGTCGCCTGTTCCCTCATACTTCAAATGCATGTTCCCAAGCCATACTGGAACTTTGCAGTTTCCACTGCCTGCTTTCTCATCATCTGCCTCCCTTCCTCAGTCCTCAATTATGCTACTCCGTTTAGCATATTGTTTTCCTCCACTCCGGCATTTCCTCTCCCACCTCGTATCTTCGGCAGCACCTGCTACGTCCACCGTCTCGGGCCCTCCTCGGATAAATTGGATCCTCGGGCGGTGAAACACATCTTTGTCGGCTATTCACGCACCCAGAAGGGTTATGTCTGTTACTCGCCCGCTACTCTCAAGATTTCCGCTTCTGCCGATGTTACCTTCCGGGAAGAACAACCGTTTTTTCCTGCTCCTTTACCTGCTAATCTACCTCCGCCTCCTCTCCCGCCATCTCTACCACGCCCTGCTCTTCCCGCTACTACGCCACCTTTTCCCGTTTCCCCTGCCCCCGCTCCTGCTACCACCAGACCACCCGTTATCCGTGTCTACACTAGTCTCCCTCTCAGTTCCGTTGCCCCTCTGCCGCTGACCTCTACCACAGATACTTTGCGTCCTGCTGATCAGGTAACACCTTCCACTGCTCATCCTCTGGCCGCATACGTCTCTCTTCATCGCCTCTCTCCCCTACTACACACCTTTGTTACTTCTCTCTATTCGATTGTTGTTCCTAACTCTGTGCAGGAGGCGCTTCAACATCCCGACTGGGGGGCAGCCATGGAGGAGGAAATGTCTGCTCTCTGGGCTAACCAGACATGGACCGTCGTACCCCTTCCTCTGGGTCAGAAACCAGTTGGGTGCAAGTGGGTCTTTGTTATCAATCATGCTACTGATGGGACGATTGACCGTCTGAAGGCTCGTCTTGTTGCTTGGGGCTTCACCCAGCAACAGGGGCTCGACTATGAGGAAATTTTCTCTCCGGTCGCCAAGCTCAATACCGTTCGCGTCCTCATCTCTGTCGCTGTTCATCATCAGTGGCCCCTATTTCAACTGGATATCAAGAATGCCTTCTTAAATGGGGATCTCCAGGAGACGGTCTACATGCAACAACCGCCCGGGTTTGAGACTACGGGGGAGTCTCAGGTCTGCCGCTTTCTAAAAGCTCTGTATGGTCTCAAACAATCTCCACGGGCCTAGTTTGAAAAATTCAGTAAGGTCCTTCGTGATATCGGGTTTACTCGCAGCTCGGCTGATTTCTCGTTGTTTACTCGTCACCGACCAACAAGGACGGTCCTTCTGTTAGTATATGTTGACGACATCATCATTACAGGAGATGACTCACAAAGGATACATGCCGTCAAAGTGCATCTAAACTCGGTTTTTCAGACAAAGGACCTGGGCCCTCTACGATATTTCTTGGGGCTTGAGGTTGCCAGGCGACCGGACGGGCTTATTCTATCTCAACGGAAGTACTGTCTTGACCTTCTTCATGATGCTGGCCTTTCAGGGTGTAAGCCAAGTGATACCCCTATGAATGTAAACCACAAGTTATGTGCTCAGGCATCTGACTCGGATCTACTTCTCCAGAATCCTGAATATTATCGACGACTCGTTGGGAAATTGATCTATCTCACGGTTACCAGACCAGATATATCCTTTGTTGTTGGTCTTGTTAGTCGGTACATGCACTCTCCTCGAAAATCTCATCTTCAGGCTGTTGAACGTATTCTCAGGTACCTAAAAACAGCCCCTGGTCAAGGACTTGTTTACCAGACTTCTTCGTCCGCTCCAACTTTGGTAGCATACTCTAATGCTGATTATGCCGACTCTCTTGATGACCGACGATCTACCAGTGGTTTTTGCACATACTTTGGAGGGCATCTGGTTACATGGCGAAGCAAGAAACAAGCGGTCGTTGCGCGATCATCAGCTGAGGCAGAATACCGGGCAATGGCATCTGTTGTATCAGAACTGACGTGGCTTGAAAGTCTTCTCACTGATCTGGGTGTAAAATTACCTTCTCCGGCTCTTCTCCTTTGTGATAGCCAAGCGGCTATACATATCACCAAGAACCCGGTCTTCCACGAAAGAACGAAGCATATTGAAGTCGATTGTCACTTCATTCGAGAAAAAGTTCAAATGAAAAAGCTCGATCTAAAGCATGTTCCAGGGACGGAACAAGTTGCAGATGTCCTCACAAAGGCTCTTCCCAAGGCACTCTTCTATCAATATTTGTCCAAACTTGGTGTATACGATTTGTACGCTCCAGCTTGCGGGTGAGTGTTAGAATAACCCGTGTATTGGGCCCATCTTTTGGGCCCATTAGTGTTCTTCTCTTTTAGTCACACATCTTGTATATGATTTTTTTTTCTCTCTCTTCCTCCTATATATTTGTATTCTCTCCTTGTATTTAGATACTCAATTAATATATACAAGTTTTGAGCTTTCTCTACAGTACCCATATGCATAATATTAATGTGCAAATATAAGTTAAGTTTGTATATATTTAAGCATATGCATTTTATAGTTTGCTTAATCTGAGTGCATTAAAATACCGTTCGCGTACGCATCTGTTGTATCTGATGTCTGCTCCATGATTCTCCGTGTCTCCCCTCCAGATCCTCCAGCTCCTTCTAACCCGGCTCTTCTTCAGCTGACCCCTCCGCTCATACCATCCCCTCCCACTTCTGCCCGGGGGGGTCGTGGTCGTGGTGGCCGGGGACGGCCAAAGTGATCCTTCTGCGGGAAAGATGGTCATCTTGAGGCGACTTGCTACAAGAAAATCGTTTATCCCCCTCGTCCGACGGCTTCTGTTGTTACTGACGTCAGTCCTCCTGATCTTAAGACCGTCCGTCTTGAGCTCCAGCATCTCCAGGGCCTGCTCAACCCACCATCGACCTCAGTCGCCTCCGTCTCCAACACAGGTACTACAACACAGGTACTGCTTGTCTCTCCACCAGCCTGAGATGGGTTGTGGACTCTGGTGCCACCCATCATATTACTTCGCGACGGCCTGCCAAGTATTCGGATTCTCCTTATCCGAAGTCTATCACTGTGGCCAATGGGGCGCTGGTTCCTGTCTCCGGCTCGGCAGATCTTTCTCTCAACCAGTACATCCCTCTTCGCTCGACTCTTCATGTTCCGAGTTCACCCTTTAATTTACTATCTGTTGGTCGTCGTACAAGTGATCTGGATTGTTCCGTTATATTCACTTCTTCTTCCTTTCTTATACAGGATCGGCGGACGCGGACTACCATTGGTAAAGGCCAGCTGCGGAACGGGATCTACCTTCTCGATGAATCTCCCACAATTCTGTCTTCCGTTTCCTCCACTGCATGGCATCACCGACTTGGACATGCCCCTCTATCGATCCTCCAGCGCGCTCTTCCAGATAATCCTTTTTCTTCTTTTCAGTGTGACTCATGTATCCTCGGCAAACAGGCGCGTTCTTCTTTTCCTTCACATTGTACTTGGAGTGCAGCTCCCTTTGATTTAGTTCATTCTGATGTATGGGATCCATTTCGAATTCCCAGTATCTGTGTTTTCGCTATTTTATCACATTTATTGATGATCACTCTCGCACTACGTGGCTCTACTTACTCTGTGAACGCTCCGAGCTTCCCCGGGTTTTTCGAGCATTTGTCCTCGAGACCCGTACGCAATTCCACACCACGCTCAAAATCCTCCGTACTGACAATGCTCGTGAGTACACCGGCCACGACTTTACCACTGTGTGTTCTGAATACGGGATTCTCCACCAAACCTCCTGTGCTTACACACCCGAGCAAAATGGGATTGTCGAACGAAAGAACCGTCACTTACTCGATGTCGCCCGTTCCCTCATACTTCAAATGCATGTTCCCAAGCCATACTGAAACTTTGCGGTTTCCACTGCCTGCTTTCTCATCAACCGCCTCCCTCTCTCAGTCATCAATTATGCTACTCCGTTTAGCATATTGTTTCCCTCCACTCCGGCATTTTCTCTCCCGCCTCGTATCTTCGGCAGCACCTACTACGTCCACCGCCTCGGGCCCTCCTCGGATAAATTGGATCCACGGGCGGTGAAACACATCTTTGTCGGCTATTCACGCACCCAGAAGGGTTATGTCTGTTACTCGCCCGCTACTCGCAAGATCCCCGTTTCTGCCAACGTTACCTTCCGGGAAGAACAACCATTTTTTCCTGCTCCTTTACCCGCTAATCTACCTCCGCCTCCTCTCCCGCCATCTCTACCACGCCCTGCTCTTCCCGCTACTACACCACCTTCGCCCGTTTCCCCTGCCCCCGCTCCTGCTACCACCAGACCACCCGTTATCCGTGTCTACACTCGTCGCCCTCTCAGTTCCGTTGCCCCTCTGCCGCCGACCTCTACCACAGATACTTCGCGTCCTGCTGATCAGGTAACACCTTCCACTGCTCATCCTCTGGCCGCCTACGTCTCTATTCATCGCCTCTCTCCCCTTCTGCACACCTTTGTTACCTCTCTCTATTCGATTGTTGTTTCTAACTCTGTGCAGGAGGCGCTTCAACATCCCGGCTGGCGGGCAGCCATGGAGGAGGAAATGTCTGCTCTCTGGGCTAACGAAACATGGACGGTCGTACCCCTTCCTCCGGGTCAGAAACCAGTTGGGTGCAAGTGGGTCTTTGTTATCAAACATGCTACTGATGGGACGATTAACCGTCTGAAGGCTCGTCTTGTTGCTTTGGGCTTCACCCAGCAACAAGGGCTCGACTATGAGGAAACTTTCTCTCCGGTCGCCAAGCTCAATATCGTTCGCGTCCACATCTCTGTCGTTGTTCATCGTCAGTGGCCCCTATTTCAACTGGATATCAAGAATGCCTTCTTAAATGGGGATCTCCAGGAGACGGTCTACATGCAACAACCGCCCGGGTTTGAGACTACGGGGGAGTCTCAGGTCTGCCGCTTTCTAAAAGCTCTGTATGGTCTCAAACAATCTTCACGGGTCTGGTTTGAAAAATTCAGTAAGGTCCTTCGTGATATCGGGTTTACTCGCAGCTCGGCTGATTTCTCGCTGATTACTCGTCACCGACCAACAGGGACGGTCCTTCTGTTAGTATATGTTGACGACATCATCATTACAGGAGATGACTCACAAGGGATACATGTCGTCAAAGTGCATCTAAACTCGGTTTTTCAGACAAAGGACATGGGCCCTCTACGATATTTCTTGGGGCTTGAGGTTGTCAGGAGACCGGACGGGCTTATTCTATATCAACGGAAGCACTGTCTTGACCTTCTTCATGATGCTGGTCTTTCAGGGTGTAAGCCAAGTGATACCCCTATGAATGTAAACCACAAGTTATGTGCTCAGGCATCTGACTCGGTTCTACATCTCCAGAATCCTAAATATTATCGACGACTCGTTGGGAAATTGATCTATCTCACGGTTACCAGACCAGATATATCCTTTGTTGTTGGTCTTGTTAGTCGGTACATGCACTCTCCTTGAAAATCTCATCTTCAGGCTGTTGAACGTATTCTCAGGTACCTAAAAACAACCTCTGGTCAAGGACTTGTTTACCGGACTTCTTCATCCGCTCCAACTTTGGTAGCATACTCTAATGCTGATTATGCCGACTCTCTTGATGATCGGCGATCTACCAGTGGTTTTTGCACATACTTTGGAGGGCATCTGATTACATGGCGAAGCAAGAAACAAGCGGTCGTTGCGCGATCATCAGCTGAGGCAGAATACCGGGCAATGACATCTGTTGTATCAGAACTGACGTGGCTTGAAAGTCTTCTCACTGATCTGGGTGTAAAATTACCTTCTCCGGCTCTTCTCCTTTGTGATAGTCAAGCGGCTATACATATCGCCAAGAACCCGGTCTTCCACGAAAGAACGAAGCATATTGAAGTCGATTGTCACTACATTCGAGAAAAAGTTCAAATGAAGAAAGCTCGATCTAAAGCATGTTCCAGGGATGGAACAAGTTGCAGATGTCCTCACAAAGGCTCTTCCCAAGACACTCTTCTATCAATATTTGTCCAAGCTTGGTGTCTACGATTTGTACGCTCCAGCTTGCGGGTGAGTGTTAGAATAACCCATGTATTGGGCCCATCTTTTGGGCCCATTAGTGTTCTTCTCTTTTAGTCCCACATCTTGTATAGGATTTTTCCTCTCTCTCTTCCTCCTATATATTTGTATTCTCTCCTTGTATTTAGATACTCAATTAATATATACAAGTTTTGAGTTTTCTCTACAGTACCCATATGCATAATATTAATGTGCAAATATAAGTTAAGTTTGTATATATTTAAGCATATGCATTTTATAGTTTGCTTAATCTGAGTGCATTAAAATACCGTTCGCGTCCGCATCTGTTGTATCTAATGTCTGCTCCATGATTCTCCGTGTCTCCCCTCCAGATCCTTCTGCTCCTTCTAACCCGGCTCTTCTTCAGCAGGCCCCTCCGCTCTTACCATCCCCTCCCACTTCTGCTCGGGGGGGGGCCATTCGGGCTCGCGGGGCCGTGGCCGTGGTGGCCAGGGACGGCCAAAGTGCTCCTTCTGCGGGAAAGATGGTCATCTTGAGGCGACTTGCTACAAGAAAATCGGTTATCCTCCACGTCCGACGGCTTCTGTTGTTACTGACGCCAGTCCTCCTGATCTTAAGACCGCCCGTCTTCAGCTCCAGCATCTCCAGGGCCTGCTCAACCCACCATCGGCCTCAGTCGCCTCCGTCTCCAACACAGGTACTGCTTGTCTCTCCACCAGCCTGGGATGGGTTGTGGACTCTGGTGCCACCCATCATATTACTTCGCGACGGCCTGCCAAGTATTCGGATTCTCCTTATCCGAATTCTATCACTGTGGCCAATGGGACGCCGGTTCCTGTCTCTGGCTCGGCAGATCTCTCTCAACCAGTACATCCCTCTTCGCTCGGCTCTTCATGTTCCGAGTTCACCCTTTAATTTACTATCTGTTGGTCGTCGTACAAGTGATCTGGATTGTTCCGTTATATTCACTTCTTCTTCCTTTCTTATACAGGATCGGCGGACGCGAACTACCATTGGTAAAGGCCAGCTGCGGAACGGGCTCTACCTTCTCGATGAATCTCCCACCATTCTGTCTTTCGTTTCCTCCACTGCATGACATCACCGACTTGGACATGCCCCTCTACCGATCCTTCAGCGCGCTCTTCCAGATATTCCTTTTTCTTCTTTTCAGTGTGACTCGTGTATACTAGGCAAACAGCCGCGTTCTTCTTTTCCTTTACATTGTACTCGAAGTGCAGCTCCCTTTGATTTATTTCATTCTGATGTATGAGATCCATTTCGGATTCCCAGTATCTGTGGTTTTCGCTATTTTATCACATTTATTGATGATCACTCTCACACTACGTGGCTCTACTTACTCTATGAACGCTCCGAGCTTCCCCGGGTTTTTCGGGCATTTGTCCTCGAGACCCGTACGCAATTCCACACCACGCTCAAAATCCTCCGTACTGACAATGCTCGTGAATACACCGGCCACGACTTTACCACTGTGTGTTCTGAATACGGGATTCTCCACCAAACCTCCTGTGCTTACACACCCCATCAAAATGGGGTTGCCGAACGAAAGAACCGTCACTTACTCGATGCCGCCCGTTCCCTCATACTTCAAATGCATGTTCCCAAGCCATACTGGAACTTTGCGGTTTCCACTGCCTGCTTTCTCATCAACCGCCTCCCTTCCTCAGTCCTCAATTATGCTACTTCGTTTAGCATATTGTTTCCCTCCACTCCGACATTTCCTCTCCCGCCTTGTATTTTTGGCAGCACCTGCTACGTCCACCGCCTCGGGCCCTCCTCGGATAAATTGGATCACCGGGCGGTGAAACACATCGTCGGCTATTCACGCACCCAGAAGGGTTATGTCTGTTACTCGCCCGCTACTCGCAAGATCTCCATTTCTGCCAACGTTACCTTCCGGGAAGAACAACCGTTTTTTCCTGCTCCTTTACCCGCTAATCTACCTCCGCCTCCTCTCCCGCCATCTCTACCACGCCCTGCTCTTCCCGCTACTACGCCACCTTCGCCCGTTTCCCCTGCCCCCGCTCCTTCTACCACCAGACCACCCGTTATCCGTGTCTACACTCGTCGCCCTCTCAGTTCCGTTGCCCCTCTGCCACCGACCTCTACCACAGATACTTCGCGTCCTGCTGATCAGGTAACACCTTCCACTACTCATCCTCTGGCCGCCTACGTCTTTCTTCATCGCCTCTCTCCCCTTCTGCACACCTTTGTTACTTCTCTCTATTCGATTGTTGTTCCTAACTCTGTGCAGGAGGCGCTTCAACATCCCGGCTGGCGGGCAGCCATGGAGGAGGAAATGTCTGCTCTCTGGGCTAACCAGACATGGATCGTCGTACCCCTTCCTCTGGGTCAGAAACCAGTTGGGTGCAAGTGAGTCTTTGTTATCAAACATGCTACTGATGGGACGATTGACCGTCTGAAGGCTCGTCTTGTTGCTTGGGGCTTCACCCAGCAACAGGTGTTCGACTATGAGGAAACTTTCTCTCCGGTCGCCAAGCTCAATACCGTTCGCGTCCTCATCTCTGTCGTTGTTCATCGTCAGTGGCCCCTATTTCAACTGGATATCAAGAATGCCTTCTTAAATGGGGATCTCCAGGAGACGGTCTACATGCAACAACCGCCCGGGGTTGAGACCACGGGGGAGTCTCAGGTCTGCCGCTTTCTAAAAGCTCTGTATTGTTTCAAACAATCTCCACGGGCCTGGTTTGAAAAATTCAGTAAGATCCTTCGTGATATCGGGTTTACTCGCAGCTCGGCTGATTTCTCGTTATTTACTCGTCACCGACCAACAGGGACGGTCCTTCTGTTAGTATATGTTGACGACATCATCATTACAGGAGATGACTCACAAGGGATACATGCCGTCAAAGTGCATTTAAACTCGGATTTTCAGACAAAGGACCTGGGCCCTCTACGATATTTCTTTGGGCTTGAGGTTGCCAGGCGACCGGACGGGCTTATTCTATCTCAACAGAAGTACTGTCTTAACCTTCTTCATGATGCTGGTCTTTCAGGGTGTAAGCCAAGTGATACCCCTATGAATGTAAACCACAAGTTATGTGCTCAGGCATCTGACTCGGATCTACTTCTCCAGAATCCTGAATATTATCGACGACTCGTTGAGAAATTGATCTATCTCACGGTTACCAGACCAGAAATATCCTTTGTTGTTGGTCTTGTTAGTCGGTACATGCACTCTACTCGAAAATCTCATCTTCAGGCTGTTGAACGTATTCTCAGGTACCTAAAAACAGCCTCTGGTCAAGGACTTGTTTACCAGACTTCTTCGTCCGCTCCAACTTTGGTAGCATACTCTAATGCTGATTATGTCGACTCTCTTGATGACCGACGATCTACCATGGGGTTTTGCACATACTTTGGAGGGCATCTGGTTACATGGCGAAGCAAGAAACAAGCGGTCGTTGCGCGATCATCAGCTGAGGCAGAATACCGGGCAATGGCATCTGTTGTATCAGAACTGACGTGGCTTGAAAGTCTTCTCACTGATCTGGGTGTAAAATTACCTTCTTCGGCTCTTCTCATTTGTGATAGCCAAGCGGCTATACATATCGCCAAGAACCCGGTCTTCCACGAAAGAACGAAGCATATTGAAGTCGATTGTCATTACATTCGAGAAAAAGTTCAAATGAAGAAAGCTCGATCTAAAGCATGTTCAGGGACGGAACAAGTTGCAAATGTCCTCACAAAGGCTCTTCCCAAGACACTCTTCTATCAATATTTGTCCAAGCTTGGTGCATACGATTTGTACGCTCCAGCTTGTGGGTGAGTGTTAGAATAACCCATGTATTGGGCCCATCTTTTGGGCCCATTAGTGTTCTTCTCTTTTAGTCCCACATCTTGTATAGGATTTTTCTCTCTCTCTTCCTCCTATATATTTGTATTCTCTACTTGTATTTAGATACTCAATTAATATATACAAGTTTTGAGCTTTCTCTACAGTACCCATATGCATAATATTAATGTGCAAATATAAGTTAAGTTTGTATATATTTAAGCATATGCATTTTATAGTTTGCTTAATCTGAGTGCATTAAAATAAGCTTATGTATACAAAAATATGTATGTTTCATTGTGTCTGCAATCTTTGAACATTTATATTTTATGTTCATATAATATACATAAATGTATCAAGAGTTTCATAATGTTTGTGCATGCCATAATATAAAGTACATTATGTTTGCTAGAAAATTGATTTGACTCTACTTGAAAAATCCCAAGCTTAAATTGAGGTAGACGTTTCCAAATGTTTGCTTCACAAAGGAATGGATTGATGTGGTGGCCACAGATTGCGTCAAGGAATAGATTGCTACAAAATGCATTTGCTTTTGATATTCCAAAAGTACCAAATGCAAACAAAATCAATCTTAAATCTCTAGCAAAGATCTGGAGAAATTAAATGCATAAAGCAAATTGAATATTACAAATAGCTTTCTTCCTTTCCCAATATCATTACACATTTCAAATAGCTTTCTCAATATCATTACACATTTCAAATAGCTTTCTCATACATGCTCATTGATTCTCATTATTAAACATCATAGAACACAATTATAAGTATTTCAAATACCAAAACCTTCTTTCCAAGATATAGAATGAACAAGGAAGAAAAAGAACATTGAATAAATAAAAGTAAGGGAATAATTAGCTGACAAGACAAAGAATCCCAATGATCATACCTTGCATAGCCCATTCATTATTTTCAGAACTAGCAATGTTAGATTGGCTCTCGGTTGTTGCATTGAACACTGCATTGAACAGATAATTTGAGTAAATAATTAGCGGGAAGAAGGAGGAACAATTGCATAATAAGTGCTAGTAATTGTTAGGAAACAAACATGCAAGCCAATACACTTCAAAAAATTAACAGAAATAGTAGACACAAAGCAAAAAAAAGCCTAGCAAACGTTAAAGGGAAGTAAATTAGTAGGATGTTCTCCACTGCCACCTCCCAATTTAGCTCCTCGCGTTGTTATCGAACCTTTAATAGATGGTCAAATGGTTATAAATAAACATTAAATAGGTTTTGGTATGCCACTAATAACCTTAAGTCCCAATTGTAGCATGTTCTCCACTGCCACCTCCTTTCATCCCTGCACAGGTTGTAGCAAGTGTAAGTGTGTAACATCTGGAAATTGCCTCCATCCAATAACAGTACAAAGTATTGAAAGATTCAGAATCAAATTTCATGATTTTTCGAGGAGCTTCTAGAGGAAGAAGCTCCTTTCTATTCACCAGATTTTGATATTTTGAATGCATTTCAACAGTGGGGTATTAAGAATTTAAGATGACGGCTAAACCATATAAATTCAGGAAGAAGTTCAGTGATCTCGATCCATTAGCAAATATAGTATCGACAAAAGATACGAGCTGGGATAGTATTCCCTTCAGCCTTCAAAGAGGATGCCAGAGTTTAAAATGTTACACAAAATCAAAACTGAATTCTAATAATTTTAGTAACTAAATTAATCGAGGAGCCATAAAATCAAGAAAAAGATGATAAAACCTAGCGCAGCTACAAGAAAAAAAATGAAAAATAAACTAGGTCATAAAATGATAAAACTTACGTATATTGGAATCAAAAATCAAAAGACTGAATGAGCTGCAGGAATTGGAATTGGCCAATTCCGATGAACGGAAGCAGGGATGGAATTCATCCACATGAATTGCATGAAATCAAAAATTTTATTTAGAAGTATAAAAACTTCAGGCATAACACAAATTTTAAAACATAGAAATTAATAAACTATTTCAAAATGAATTGCATTTGTCATTATTGCTTGCTTCCGCTTTCTATAGCTGCCATGATTTTTTTGGGCACAGTCACTTGAATATGTGTGTCATATAATGTACCAATGTAGTATCTGAACCATCTCTATCTACCTCCGATCTAAACTCTAACAATTTGATGTAATTTCTACTTAACTGTAGTACAGCTCTAAGCACAATGTTGTAAAAAAACTCGACCAAACCAGGAATCCCTAGCCCGTCCAAAAAAATAAATTCACGAATCAATTATACAAAGAACTTAATTTTTATTTAATACCAAATGCAAAATTCATAAAATAAACCTATTAAGCGCGACTAAACGTCTCTGAATTGCAAGGAATTGTGCACAAACATGAAAGAAGCAAAAGAAAATTGTCATTATGCAGTTGTTCACTTTGATGGTGCATGCATAAGAAGCTAATGAAGAGGAAGAAGAAACATAGACACAAGGTCTGTCTTATCGGTTGTGATAAACAGAGTGGGAACAGGAAAGACGGACAAAAACTACAGGATGAAGAAGACAACTGTGCAAAAGCGAGAACAGTATGTGAAAACACCTGTGCAAAATCGCGGAACACGAAAACATTTGAGAAAGGCAAAATGAAATTGAGAAACAACGAGGAGGAGAGGAAAAAAATGACACCAACGGTGGAGAGCACGGGGTTGCAAAGTTTTTTGAGGAATGGAGTCGCGGCCTGCACATGGAGGAGAAAATGGTGGAAAACTCTGGTAATGAGTCAGGAATTGCAGACAAGCTTAATAGAAAACCTACGGTTTTGAGAAAAACCAAAACCGGGGTTAATTCCGTCCAACCGAACACCTACAATTGATTTATTAATGGCCAAAATCAATTCCAAAATCCATTTCCTTTCTACCGAACAGACCCTTAGGGCATTCGCAGGATTGAGTTAATAAAAGTTTTGGTTTGTTTCTTCTTTGCCCCGCTCCCTCCCTCCCATTTTACCTCTGCCATGGCATTCTCCCTCTCTCTGCAAACAACCCATACTCCCCCTATATCTAGATTCCACTCCAAGCCTTTTCCCACCTTTGTCCCCCCTTCTTCAACCTTCTTCCCCTCTTCTTCCCCTGTTCCTCCTCCTCTCCATACCCGCCGCCTTCGACGCTCCGGCGCCGTCGCGGCCGCCTCAGACGCATTAGAAGCTCCATCCCCCGCCAGCCATTCCGCCGACGATGAAAAGGCAGCAGTTTTTGAGACGAAGAGGGAGAAGCTTAAAGTTGTGGTTACGAAGATGGAGAAGCCGAGGCTGGTGCTCAAGTTCATATGGATGGAGAAGAACATTGGACTGGGGCTGGATCAGATGATCCCCGGCCATGGCAGCGTGCCGCTGAGCCCGTATTACTTCTGGCCCAGGAAGGACGCGTGTGAAGAGCTCAAGACCAAGCTGGAGGAGAAGAAATGGATTTGGCAGAAGCGTATGATCATACTTCTCAACCAGGCCACCGATATCATCAATCTCTGGCAGCAGGCCGGCGGCAACCTGTAATTTGGTTCTGCTTCTTTGATGTATGTTTCTTCTTCTTAATGTCTAAACTTCTTTTTTTAAATATTGCATGTATGGTGTTTGATGAAATGCCCCAGTTAGAGGTTCTCAATGTTTCCTCCTCATGTTTGGCCTGATGCAAGTATTTGCTAGCTTTTCATGCAATTTGTTAAGTTGGTAATTGATTCTGTTAAGATGATTGTGTTGGTGATTGACTTTATTTTGTTTGGCTCTTTTCATTTTGGGGATTGTTAATACTTCAAATTTGACTATCCGCACGCCCAAAAAAACTTAATTCAAATCACCCTTGAAATGGGGATCTTCTTCATTTGAAATGAATGGATATTATACATTTCATGATCAAGATGTAATCTTTCTTCAGATAATCAGTTAAGTAATACCATTTTTAGTTTCTATATATACCCTTAAATAAATGATGCATCCTAAAATCTGAAGTTGGTTTTAAAAAGTGTCAAATGTGAGAACTTAACTAATCTTTGCAGTGCAAGCGGAGTTTTCACAAGCATTCTCAATCGACATCCGTCTAAGTCTTCGCAAACACGATAAGATGCTCAACACTCGCTCGCATTCAGCGGTAGGATTTACTCATCCACATGCTAGCAAGTATAGAGAACAAATACGGTTTTTAAAATTAACGACAAACAGGAGTAATGCTATATTAAGCAAGCAATTTCGATTTTTCAACTGGTCAAATATTAAGGAGGGATAAAAGTTAGACTAACAGTGGGGGAGATGAGTTTGGGAAGGGGTATACCAAAATCAAAGCCAAACAGTGGATCGACTGTATAATTGGAGAGGAAATCCACGGCTCTTCACCGCCTCTGGCGGGATCGGAGGGACGGCGGGCTGGAATAGGAAGACAGCGCCTAGACGAGCGAGGGTTGCTTTATCCCGCCAGTGGAGGCTTGGATTTGGATCGGCGGAAGACGCCAGAGCTGCAAGAGGCGGGCGGCGGGCCGTGGATTGGTGAGTCGGAGGACTGCTAAACTGGGATAGCAAGCCGACGCCAATACGAATCGGAGCTGCTCGTTCCCGTCGGAGACGACCTGTCGCTGGGTCGACAGTGGTAGCCGGGACGGGGGAAGACGGGCCAGGCAGAGGAGCTGCAGGGGAGACAAAGGACTCGCTGAGTCGTTCTGAGGTCGTCAGTTCGACGTCATCTTCTGGCGACTTAACGTCAATACTCTGTTGGAGATCCATCCCAAAGAGGGTAAGTTTCGTGCGAAGATCGCTTCTTGCATAATTGCCTTATTAGGTGTAGCTCGAATGGAGCAAAGCTGTCCATTCGTGACCACGAGAGCGATCCGAATCTGAGGAACATAGAAATGGAAGGGACATTTGAGCAGATCAAGCAGGCGACGGCGATGGTTCGGGAGCTGATTGTGAACCTAGGTTCTGCGACGGGGGCTGCTGTTGCGCCCGTGAAGGAGCCGCCGGCCGCAAGTTCGGGTTATCGCTCGGCTCACGGCCATGGAGGAGGTGCCCACAACTTCAAGACTAAAATGTGTGAGAAGTTTGCCAAGGGTACCTGCACCTTTGGAGAGAGATGTCATTTCGCCCATGGGCCCAATGATCTGCTTCGCAAGGGGGCAGCTGCTTGATGAATGAATTATCATTAGTTATAAAACATTCAGCCTGTTTGTTTCTTTTTAATATTCCAGTGTAAGTTTAAACATGATTTGCTTGATGTGTTTTTTATCCACCAGGTAGTGGTAGTAGTAGTAGAAAAGTATTCTGTTTCTGAAATTTGCAGTCGTTTTCTTCGACAGAACTATTGTGTGGTGTGTTAGCGGTGGTTATATAGTGTTTTGTAATCTTCTATCTAATATTAATATTGTTATTATCGTTTCGCTGCTACTTTTGTGATTGATATTTGCTTCTGCCCTTGTTCTCTTCCAGCCATTTAACCATAATATGAATTTAATGATCCATTGTTATATGGTGCACCATTTGTTTGGTGTTTTATTTGAAGCACATTGTTCTACTAAATTTATCATCATTCCGAGCATGTTTGATTAGGAGATTGCCATTCTTTGCATAATAAATTGATTTTATGTCAATTATTATTATTAGTTATTATATATAGGTTGGCCTTCAGAAATCAGAAGTATGCAAGGTCTCTCAGGTTATTTTTCCTTTTTATATATCTTAACAGTTTATGTTTTATATGCAGAGAGCAGTTCCTTCTACCATTTTGTTTAAATTTCAAGGGGTAATTGGCGTCTTCCACGGCATTCATCTCCCGCACCTCAACAGCCTGTCGCGTGCCCTCTCTCGCACTGCTTGCTACCCACTCTCTGCACCAACTCAAGAGCCTCGAGTTTCTCTCTGGCATTCATAGTGTCCGTCGTCTCTAGTTTTGATTAGTAGCAGCAACAAGAAAGAAGAACCCGAATGATCGTGCTTGCGGCGCTTGTGATTTGCCCGAGAGTGATCAGCTCAACGTGGCATTCATTGATGTCGGTCATGCAAGTATGCAGGTCTGTATTGCTGGATTCAGGAAGGGACAGCTGAAGATTTTGGCGCATTCTTATGATCGATCTCCGGGCGGTAGGGATTTTGATGAAGCTCTGTTCAAATACTTTGCAATCAAGTTCAAGGAAGAATATAAGATTGATGTTTACCAGAATACTCGTGCTTGCATGAGGCTTCGAACGGCTTGCGAGAAGCTGAAGAAAATGCTGAGGGCAAATCTTGAAGCCCCTTTAAATATTGAATGCTTGATGGATGAGAAGGATGTGAGGGGGTATATTAAAAGAGGGGACTTTGAGCTGATTAGTGTTCCAATATTGGAACGGGTTAAGGTTCCTCTTGAAAATGCTCTTCAAGAGGCTCACCTGACAGTGGATAATATCCATTCTATTGAGGTTGTCGGATCGGGTGGATCGGGTTCTCGTGTTCCAGCTATTATTAAAATTTTAACCGATTATTTTGGCAAGGAACCTAGGCGTACTTTGAATGCCAGTGAATGTGTTGCTCGTGGTTGTGCCCTTCAATGTGCAGTCCTTAGCGCCGCCTTCAAAGTTAGGGAGTTCCAGATACTTTTTGTTTCTCATGTTTACAAATTTAATTTTTTTTCTTATGTCTGCATAATTTGAAGTACTTGTGTTCTTCTATGAGTTTAAATTTAATGTCTTCTGGACGGGGATTGGAATTGTGTTGGTCGAAAAGAATTAAAGTATTTTCTTTTTTCTTGTACTCAATTCTGTTATGCTGTATATTTTCTAGTTCAGTAAATGCTCATGTGAATTGATCAATATTGTATTTTAGCATATGTTCTAGTGAACATTGTAATGCTTATGGTTATGGGAAGCTAATTCTGCATTTAATCACCATTTTGATTAGATGTTTTCCCTAGCTTTAGCGCAACTCGATGCACGCGATGCATCGCCCCGCTCATGCGAACTTAGATCGCATTAACGTATATGTATATACTCACACTCCACATATATATAATGCAATTAGTGTTTCTTTCAAACAAGTATGTTTTAAGTTTTCATGAGCACATGCAACAAGGTATGAAATATTTTGATCAATCACTTGTAGTTGGGTGAAATTTCCATGATTTGATGTTATTTATCCTGCCCTGGCTGGTATATCCGTATATAGCAAAGAATTTTTTTTCATACCTTGTTACAAGCAAATACTTTGGCGGTCCATCTTGCCGAGTGTGAATAACCAAAGCCCGTCGTTTCTCATCTTTTTTGTGTGGTATATTGGCTAATCAATACTGTGTGTCCTGAAATGAATTTTTTTAATAGCTATCTAGTTGCAAAAAACTCGTTTGTTCGTGTACGAATTTTCTTGTTTTTTTGTCTAATTGTTTGTTTCTGATGCTCTAAAGTCTCAATTGCTTCTTTGTATAGGTGCATGAGAGTTTTCCATTCAGCATTGCAATGTCATGGAAAGGACCCTCTAATGATTCAGAGAATGGAGCATTGGATCATCAACATAGTGCTATTGTATTCCCCAAGGGGAACCTAATCCCTAGTGTCAAGACTAATCACATTCTATAGATACAGTACATTCTTTGTTGATGTCGTTTATGCTAACATAATTGATCCTTGTATTCCTTCCAAGATCAGCACTTATACTGTATTTAAATGTTGACATTGGGTTGTGAACTATATTGTATTAGGGAAGATCAAATTGCAGCCATGGGTTTTAAGAAAATTTCTTTTCAGGTCTTGATACTATGACTGCTTCCCAAATCACTGGGGGAAAAAGTTACTTTCTGATCTACATAATTTGTTTAGAAATTCATAGGCATGCATGCTTGCTTTTTTATAAAATCTGCATGGAAGTTTGTTCTCTTGATGAGGAAGTCACGGAGAGAAACAACACAACTACAAGGGAGACTCTCCGAGATTGGAAGAAACCTCTAGTTAACTAGACGCATCAATAGACTTGGGAAGAAGTCGTTTAAATATGGCTTCTCTAATTCTAAGAGCTCTCTCCGCCCCGCCCCTTCGCGAATTGTTGGAATGTAATTTCAACAATTGTCACTTCATTTAATTTATGAAACCAAACAAGTTCTAAGGAAAATCTTATATACATGATAAACAGTCTTACTGGGACCCTCTCCAACTTCGCATAATAACAAGGGCATCTCCTCTACCTTTCAAAATTATCAAAACCACTCTAAATTTGCATTGCTAACAAACATGTTTTGTTGTACACAAAAAAACTTAATTCCTAATGAGCTACAACCTTTAATTTTATAGAACTCCAAAAAAATTCCACGTTATATGACATAATGCTTGATACCTATAAAATTCATCATGGATCACTGCTGACACTTCCTGCCATGACAATGTTTAGTCGAGGGTCGTCGATGGAATGGTGACCGAGTCCGACCAATGTTACTTATGTGTTTGAAAGTGAGCCCCTGCAGTAGCCTTATAACTGCAACCATCCATAGCTCGCAACACTCTCCCTTTTTTTTCATGATTGATGACTTTCCTTGTGCCTTTTACTAAATTTAATTGTTCTAAAAATTCATCATCCACCATACCTGAAAAATCCACCTACAAAATCTTCTAGACTTCAAAAAATTGAGGAAATAATGCATAGAATAATATTTACAAAGTATTTGAACAATGAAATATCATGAGAAACATAATACATTTATCAAGTCGTATTCTTGAAAATGAAATCTGCTTTAGTAGGGAAGTAAGAACCATAAAAGTAACCAAAAATGATACTTTATTTGGTTCTCAAATTCTGATGATATATAATAAAAGAAAATACATCATTGTGTGAATATAAAAAAGAGTAAAAAAATTTCCAATATGGGCAAAGACTGTCGTTCCATGTACTGAGAATTTAGTATTACATAACAAAACTTATGTCATTGTACACGTAATATAGATCTTGGGCTCCTCCGCCTATAATAAATTGGTTTAAGATTGGATACACTCATACACATTTTTTAATATGATATCAAAATGGGCTAAGCTAAACAAAACACTCAGATGTAATCAAAATTATATATAAAAAATCACGTTTTAGAGACTAAAGACCCTTCACATAAGGGGTATAAAATTGCCAATAGGGGCGTTGAAAGTGGGCCCATCGACCATAGAAAGGTGAAGGCCGACCATATAAAGGTTGACCTTGACCCACAGCCCGACTGCAGCCGGTGCACCCAAACCCGCTCTCCGCCCCGCCCCTTTTCTTCCTTTCCCTCTTCTCTTTCTCCCTCCCCCCCCCCCTTCTCCTCCCCCTCTTTTTCTTTCTCTTCCCTCCCCCTCCCCCCCTTTTTCCCCCTCATATCGGAGTGGAACCCGGCGCCCCCCCCCCCCCCGGTTCGGCCTCACTTCAGTCCGACTGAATCGGACTAAAGTTAGGTCATTCCGAAAATACCCTCCCGCTTTCTCGCGATTTGCCCCATTCCCTACCTTCTCCGCTCGACTCTCTCCCGCACCGCTCTCTCTCCCTGCTCGACGAGAGCCCCCGACGCCCCCGCAACAGCCCCCGACGCCCCCGCAGGCCCGCAACAGCCCGTCGCGCGCCCTCCAGAAGCTGCCTCCGGCTCCCCCCGGCTCGATGGCGTCTCCTCCAGGCGCCGCACCGCTCGGGCCGCCTTCTTCCCTGATGGAAGAATTTCAGAGCAGCGCTCTCTTTCTCTCCCACAGCATCTCTCTCTCGCTCTCCCTTTTTCTCCCACAGGTCGAAGAGGGCGAAGTCCTCCAAATTAGCTCCATCGAAATGGAGAGGGTGCTTCTCTTTCACAGGACGGTGGAGGCAGCAGTTGTTCTTCTCTTTCACAAGACGGTGGAGGCAGAGCGTGCAGGTCAGCCCTCTTTTTTTTCCCTCTTTCACATGACAACAATACAAGGATAACATTTCTCATTTCCTCTTCGCTCCTCTCGCATATTCTCCTTTCTTTTTCTGCATCTTGATTTTTCCTCTCTGTTTTCCATCTCTAGTAGGCTTCAGCCTATTTCATTCTTGGAGGATGATTAATTCATTTTCCAGTACCCAGTACTTAAGTTCAGGAGAAACACGAAAACCTCATTCTCTAGTAGGCTTCAACGTCATTTTTGAGCTCTCATGTCTTTTGATTATCTTGCAGGGGGCAGGCAGAGGAGTTTAGAGTAGCGGTGGAGGCTATTGGCCATGTCCGGCATAAGAATCTGGTGAGGCTATTGGAATATTGTGTCAAAGAAATTCACAGGTGAAAGATTTTAGTAATCAATTTGCTATAATTGACATCATGGAAATCTAGAATGATTATGAATAATTCCATGATGGTTGAAATGTTTGTTTATCTTGTGATGGTTACCATGCAAGAATGATTATTTCTGCTTCAAATTATTTGCCAATACACACTTACTGAGTTACTGTAGTGTCCAAATTGTATGGAAAGCTGTTAAGTCTAAGTATTTAGTCATTTAAAACAGATTCAATCACCTGATGAGTATAAAAATATTAAATCAGGAAGCGCATAATGCTCGAGAAATAAATTAATACATAATTTATATCATATTTTGAAAATGAGCTCGATTTATAATTCATGTTTGTCTAAATAGGCTAAAGTATATTTCACTCGTGATTATGCAGTAATTGTAGCAAAGTTATGCATTATACTGTGAATCTATTTTTATGTCTGATTCTGAGAGCCTTAACCATGCAATCCAAATGTCGGTTAATGTTTAGAGAAGAACTTGTTTAAAAATTAATGGTTTCCACTTTCCTCGCATATATCATGTATCTCTTGGGATGATAGATTTAACTTCAACAAGCAACTGAGGATCAATATCAAGAAGTATGTTTCAATATATATATATATATACTGGAAGACGGTAGATTTTTGTTTTTTTTTTCATTTTTTGACACTTTTCATTATCAGTGAATTGTCCTGAAAGGATTTGCGGATTTGCTGTCTAATTGGAAATGAATCTTGACTGCTGTTTATGTTGTCCAAATCAAAGAACGCTAGCGAGATTGAGCGGTGCGTGTTACTTTTTTGCTTCAGTTTCGATCGCTTGTTTTTTTTCTAAATCTTGTTTTCCTCCTTTTGAAATAGGGATAACTTTGTCAGGGCAATGCAAGGATTTAACCTCGAGATAAGGTATTCTTATCCTTGATTATCTTTGTTTTTTCTCCCGTTGAACTCTCTTAAATCTCTGTGGGTTTTCTGCTTTGTTTTATTGGCAACGTTACTTGAGAAATATAAGCTTAAATGAATCAAAGTCGATTCAAGGATCTTAGATGAATTTCTATTATGCATATGCTTTTTTCTGTAGAATCTTGATGATAGCAAAACAATTGAGGTTCATAGGAAGTTGACTTTCTAATTAGATCGCAATTTTTTGATTGACTCTTCCTAGGTGTATCATTGTGATATTTGTTAGTAATTCTTGATTTCCTGATGCACATCTACTGGCAGCAGGGCTTTGAACCTAGTTCAGCCGGCGGCGAGAAAAGAGGGATTTGATGTGGTTGTTTGTTTGTTTCAAATAAAGGGC
The DNA here is from genome assembly GCA_039583875.1 of Platanthera guangdongensis. Lineage (NCBI taxonomy): Eukaryota > Viridiplantae > Streptophyta > Magnoliopsida > Asparagales > Orchidaceae > Platanthera > Platanthera guangdongensis. The sequence continues at coordinate 197,112,020 of CM077156.1, forward strand.
ATTTTCGATAATTAGGAAATCTTGTCTTGGTGTGTGTGTTGCGTGTTGGATGGTTTTGGCTCTGTTTAAGTTTGTTTATGTTATTTTATGCTTGTGTTAGTAGGGGTAAAGTTGTAATCTTCTTGGCTATATGAGTATAAATAGCTAAGAGGTAGGTTTTTTTCTTTATGATATGTTTGTGTGGTTGTTCTGGAGGGAACCGGCTGTGGCTAGGTGATCTCGGTGTGCTATCTCCCACTGTTCAGAGCTTGGCTCTTAGGTTGGGAACCCTCTTCTCTGTTTTTTTTTCATTGCTTGGTCAATATATTGCAGTGCTTTGCTTCATTTCCATCTGGAGTATTGCAGTATTTGAAATCCTCCCTTACACAACGATATCTCTGTATAGTTTTCTAATCAAAATGGTTATCAGGACCGTACTTTTGATCGAGGGAGTATATTAGCCTCTCTATTTCAGACTTTGAACTAGGTTTGTTTGTTCACCCGTCCTCCAAAATTTTCTGAAGATCCCAATTTCGCAAACCACCAGATTTGTAGCAACATAAAGAATACACATCTTGTAGGGATTTTAAGCTGATGTCTCGGTTCTAAATCTACTTGAAATCTAGCACTGTCTCGGTTCTAAATCTACTTGAACTGTTTTAGGGTGAAGTAGCAGATCACTGCATTCACACGTTTCTGCCAATGTAAATTGGCTTCCACTTGTTGGTTCCTGTTATTTAGCCTTCCTAGGATATATCCTTTGTGAAATTTATGCTTGATCTATTGAATATAATAGAATCTCATTGTGTATCTTATAATTATTAAAATTATGAAGAATAATAACTCATCGGGGGATAAATTAATAACTATAGAAAAGAAACACCATCTTGTTACCACCTATAAAAACTTGGGTGATCAAAAGACCTCCAAACCAAATCAGTAACATTCAGCGATTCCAAACAAAAATATGTACTCAAGCTTTCAGTATAGGATATCCCGATAATGCCATTGAACCACCAAGGAACAACAATAGATTTGACCTCATAGAGTTTAACTCTCAAAGGGGGAGGTGTGATGGGCCAGTGATTTTCTCCGTCTTGAAAGGAGACCATAAACCAGTTAAGGATTATTTAGGCTCTGTTTGGCACGTTGATGGCGGTCATGAAGTTCATGGGGGTTAAATTGTCATTCGTTAACGCCCACCTAAGGAACGTCATCCACTTTTATGTTCAAATGAATGACGTTTGTTAGGTGATTCTTAACGAATGACGATTTAACCCATGCGTTCATGACCGCCACCACCGTGCCAAACGGAGCCTTAGATTACTAATAGCCGTAGAGGAAGTCTAGAGTTTCTTCCAGGCATGAAGATCTTATCAATTACGCAACTGCAAAGATTTGACTGCAAGCATCAATTTTGGAAGCTTCTCGATCTTTCCATGCTAAAGGATTTGGGGACTGACTCACAGAAGATTCTAAAAAATAAATTTTTAATATTTTTATTTTTTGGTGTAAGGTTTGGGATTCTTGTGTTTATACTTTCTCTGTGCATTATATGCATTTTTTCCAATGAGCTGGGCACTAAAACTGAATCTTTTATCTTAATTTCTGTATCAACAGCATTCCATTCAGCATTGAAGATATATCAAAAGCTATCCCGACAATTGACCCCAACGACGTCGAGCTTTCCCTGTCGCTACACCATCTTCCATCCGCTCAGTTCTTCTACTGCGGCCCGAACCAGTTCCACCTCACATTGGTAATTCTGAGCCGGTCTAAATGTCGAAGAATGATTGGGGATTATTTAGCTATGGATATGTGGTTGCAGGTCTTTGCTCTCAATTTATACACCCCTTCATGTTCACACTTTTATTTTACTTTTTGGCTCTTTCTTTGATGTCTATAATTATGTGATGGAGAGGACATGCCAATTATAGTGGTAAATATCAACAATGTACAGATGTAAGCAGTTCTGCTGGTGCGATGGCTTGGAGGTATAATTTAATTTATTTTCTCACAAAACAATTTTTCCCCTCGTCTTCCTTGTTTTGCAAATGTTTTTTCAATTACCCATGAAGAAAGCAATTGACTATTCTGCATCATTTTTTACTTTTCTGATGGATATTTGCGTAAAATTAATTTAACTTATGGTTAAATATAAATTAGACTGATAATTTAGTCCAAACTCCAAACTATATAATATGCTCTTTTTCGGCGTGACAATTTTCGTCCGTACCTACATATTTTCGGCAAGATTGTCATTTCTTCAGAATTTGTTATTTCATATTTTTTAGATTATTATCTCCTTCTCTTAATCAACACTTCAATTTATTCATAATTAATTGTTATAATCATCTAGTTGAGAAAAATTGGTTATAAATGAGGAGGCTCCGTTTGGCACGGCTGAAATTGAGGAGGTCTTGAGGACAGGGTTGTTGTCTCGAAGGTTAGTACTTCATAAGTGTTGACAGTTCCTGAAAACTGTTTCTTTTTAGTTACTAGCTCAAGGGCATGAGATCTCTCGTGCATGATTGTCTCTGTTGTTGCCTTTGACAACAATATGTTCAATCGCAACATAGTTTATTATATTTTACTAAAAATTTTAAAGATGATATTGTTAGAGATATTAATATTTTAGTATTATTATGTTTAGTCCCACACCGCCTATCGGTGTTATGAGTCCTGTTGTAGTTCCTATATAAAGCCCCTTTGTGGATGAATATATTGCACCTTTTATTTTCCCATTACTTTCTACATGGTATCAGAGCCTAATGATCTGAGACCTAAACAAAATTTTTTTCCCGAGCTTCTGATATTTCCCCCTCCCGCTCCCGTCCCGACCTAAATCCCGCCCGTCCCGACCCGTGCTTCCAATTTTACGCTCCCTGCTAGGGCTCACGCCCTCCGCTCCTGTCGACAGAGTCGACTGTTAATACCGTCGACAGGAGCGGCCCCGATTCCACTGCTCCCGCAGATTCTGCCGCTCGCCGATGCCGCTCGCCGACGCCGCTGCTCGGCTTCCTGTGCGCCATCGACGACGCCGACGCTGCTCCTTGACGACGATCCCGACGGCTTCGTCGGCTCTCCTCTGCATCGTCGCCGCCCTGGGCTGCTTCCTCTGCAACAACGATGGCTCCTCTTGCTTCCTCTGCCACATCGACGGCTCCTCTGCCTCACCTGCGACATCGCCGGCTCCGTCGGCTTCCTCTTCTTCTCCCGCCGGCTTCTCCGTCTCTGCTTCTCTCCTGGCTGCTTCTCTCCCGGATGCTTCTTCTTCTCCGGCCTACTTCTCTGCCGCCGATGCTCATCTTCTCCGGCGTTCTTCTTCTCCGGCCAGCTGCTATTGCAGCAGCTTCTTCTCCGTCTGTCGCTGCTTCTCCGGGCCGCTGCTGCTACATCTGCGTCTTCTCCGTCTGCAGCTGCTACTTCTCCAGCTGCCAGGTGCTGCTTCCTCTCCATGCCGCTGCGGCTCTGCCGCTACTCTTCTTCACCGGCGGCTCCTTCTTCTTCTCCGACTACTTCTCCGGCTACTTCTTCTCCAACTGTTTCTTCTCCGGCTACTTCTTCTTCTCCAGATGCTCTGCCTGCCGGTGCTCATCTTCTCCGGCCTGCTGCTGCCCCAGCTGCTTCTTCTCCGGCTGCTCTGCGAGCCGTGCTTCTCCTCCGCTGCTGTCGTGCTGCTCCTTTGTACCGACGGATGCTTCCTTCTTCTTCAGATCCAGCCCGGCCCCTAGGGTTTAATATTTAATTTTTTTTAAAGTTGTTTGTGGTTTTTGTGTTGCGTCTTTATGCTTTCCGCCTTCTTGCACGTGATCTACGTGAGGGGGGGTGTACGTCACGGCCTCTAGGCGTAGTCTATACCTTCATGCACGTATTCCACGTGAGGGGGAGTGTTTGTGATATCGGCGACTCGGATGCTTCTTTCCCGACTCCTGCCTTAGTCACACCCGGCCCCTAGGTATAACCTATGTCTTCTTGCACATGATCCACGTGAGGGGGAGTGTTTGTGATCATGGCGACTCGGATACTTCTTTTCCGACTCTTGCCTTAGTCACACATGGCCCCTAGGTTGATTTCATATGTTGTTTGTGTCTCCTCGTCGTTTTCTCTGGATTTGGTAGGGTTGGTTTGGTCTTGCGTGGTTGATCTTGTTTCCGCTCCGAGTGTATCCAGCGTTGTCATGGTCGGTTTGCGGACCAACGTCGTGTGGCTCTTGCCCGGTTGAAGTATCCCCGGTGACACGCGGTTGGGCCTCGGTGGCTGTTGTTTTGTCCCACGCTGCCTTCCTTCTTTTACCCTCTATTTTATGTTGTGTCCAAGCTGTAGGCTTTCCCTTCAGCTTGAGGGGGAGTGTTAGAGATATTAATATTTTAGTATTATTATGTTTAGTCACACACCGTCTATCGGTGTTATGAGTCCTGTTGTAGTTCCTATATAAAGCCCCTTTGTGGATGAATATATTGCACCTTTTATTTTCCCATTACTTTCTACAGATATAATTATAAAAAATGTTTATTGTAAGTCTTTGATTGATTTGATGATGTGTTGTAAGCTTGTCTTTTTAATAATAATGCTCTATGCAAAATACTGATGAAATGCTCAGATATACACTCTCTTCGTTAAGCAAGGCATCGCCCTCAACCGCCACATCGGACCTCGCTTTCAAATTCCTCCGGTCAGTCTCATCTCCTTCAATACGATCACCATGCTTGTCTGCCTCTTCCTCTACGACCGCTGCTTTGTCAGAATAACGAGAGCTTGGACCGGGAACCCGAGGGGCGTCTCTCTTCTCCAGAGGCTGGGCATTGGGCTTGTCCTTGAGGTCATGGCGATGCTTGTTGCTTCGCTGATAGAGAAAAGAAGGCCGAGTTTTGCAAGAAAGCATGAAAGCAATGGAGGAGGTAGTCAAGTGTCTCTCACCATATTCATATTGCTCCCTCAGTTTATGCTCATGGGAGCGGCCGAAGCTTTTCTAGTTGTGGGGAAGATAGATTTCTTTTACCATCAAGCTCCGGAGAGCATGAAGAGCTTGGGGACTTCATTCTCCCTGGTTTCTTATGGAGTTGGAAATTTTTTGACCAGCTTCATGCTTTCTTTGGTGGTGGATGCCACGCGGAGAAATGGCGGAAAGGGATGGATTCTGAACAATCTGAATGTTTCCCATCTTGTTTACTATTATGGGCTTTTGTTGATATTGTGCTTATGCAGCTTCTTTTTTTTCTTAATTGTTTGCAAGTTTTACGTGTATAAGGCAGAGGTGTTTGAATCATTGGAAGAGGTGGAAGAGAAGGATGAGTTCTAGAATAATGATATATTTTTTCTCAAAAAAATAAAAACAAATATGAGCATTTGCTCACACATTAATTTGACTTGATCACATTTAATTAGTTTTCACAATCACACCAACATTATCTGCACCAACATAATAAAATAAACATGAGGGACTGAGGGTATCAAAAAATAAATCATTTCTTTTTGTGGAAGGTAATGAAAATAATTAATAATAATAATAACAATGTCCCAGGAGACAGGTATCGCAATGAAAGAAATAACATTGTGATGTTTAATACTGGTAGAGATAATGTATGCTTTAGTATTATGAATGATGCACAAAATAACATCACTCGCAAACCACCGAAGCAACCAACCATACGGAGGGGATTATAGCTGATTCGAACATAATAAAGTATTATACAAAACAAGTAGCAACTCTCACTAAAATTGATATAATTTACTGATTAATATGCTAGAGAGGAATATTCATGCCCTTCCCACATCTCCCTCTCTCCCATATATGAATGCAGACCCCACAGATATAGAGAGAAAAACATAATCATTCCATAGAGCATAGAAACTTCATTTATTTAGTTATGGTATATGTAGAAATGGCCCGAAACTTATGTATCTTGATTGAGTATGTAAATACAAAGAGAGTATACAAATATATAGGAGAGAAAGAGAGGAAACAAATCCTATACAAGATGTGGGACTAAAGAAGAAGAAACGTAAATGGGCCAACAAACATGGGCTCAATACAAGGGTTATTCTAACACTCCCCCGCAAGCTGGAGCGTACAAATCGTATGCACCAAGCTTGGACAAGCATTGATAGAAGGATGCTTTGGGAAGAGCCTTTGTGAGGACATCTGCAACTTGTTCCGTCCCTGGAACATACTTTAAATCGAGCTTCTTCATTTGAACTTTCTCTCGAACGAAATGGCAATCGACTTCAATGTGTTTCGTTCTTTCGTGGAAGACTAGGTTCTTGGCGATATGTATAGCCGCTTGGCTATCACAAAGAAGTAGAGCAGGAGAAGATAATTTTACACCCAGATCAGTGAGAAGACTTTCAAGCCATGTGAGTTCGGATACAACAGATGCCATTGCGCGGTATTCTGCCTCAGCCGATGAGCGAGCAACGACCGCTTGTTTCTTGCTTCTCCATGTAACCAAATGTCCCTCAAAGTATATGCAGAAACCACTAGTAGACCGTCGGTCATCAAGAGAGCCCGCATAGTCCGCATCAGAGTATGCCACTAAGGTAGGAGCAGACGAGGAAGTCTGGTACACAAGTCCTTGACCCGGGGGTGTTTTTAAGTACCTTAGAATGCGTTCAACCGCCAGAAGATGAGACTTGCGAGGAGAGTGCATGTAGCGACTGATAAGACCAACAGCAAAGGAAATATCTGGTCTGATAACAGTAAGATAGATCAACTTTCCAACAAGTCGTCGATAATATTCAGGGTTCTGAAGAAGAAGATCCGAGTCAGAAGCCTGAGCACACAGCTTGTGGTTTACATCCATGGGAGTATCACGTGGCTTACACCCTAAGAGACCAGCATCATGAAGAAGATCAATACAGTACTTTCGTTGAGATAGAATAAGGCCGTCCGGTCGCCTGGCAACCTCAAGACCCAGAAAATATCGCAGAGTCTCCAGGTCCTTTGTCTGAAAGACCGAGTTCAGATGAGCTTTGACAGCATGTATCCCTTGTGAGTCATCTCCCGTGATGATGATGTCATCAACATATACTAATAAAAGGACCGTCCCTGATGGTCGGTGACGAGTGAAGAGCAAGAAGTCAGCCGAGCTTCGACTAAAGCCAACAGCTCGAAGTACTTTACTGAATTTCTCAAACTAGGCCCGTGGAGATTGTTTGAGACCATACAGAGCCTTGCGAAGGCGGCAAACCTGAGACTCCCCCGTGGTCTCAAACCCGGGCGGTTGTTGCATGTAGACCGTCTCCTGGAGATCCCCATTTAAGAAGGCATTCTTGACATCGAGCTGAAAGAGAGGCCACTGGCGATGAACAGCGACAGAGAGGAGGACCCGAACGGTATTGAGCTTGGCGACCGGAGAAAAGGTTTCCTCATAGTCGAGCCCCTGTTGTTGAGTGAAGCCGCGAGCGACAAGGCGAGCCTTCAGACGGTCGATCGTCCCATCAGCAGCATGTTTGATGACAAAGACCCACTTGCACCCTACCGGTTTCTGACCCGGAGGGAGGGGGACAACGGACCATGTCTGGTTAGCCCAGAGAGCAGACATCTCCTCTTCCACGGCTGCCCCCCAGCCCGGATGTTGAAGCGCCTCCTGTACAGAGTTAGGAACAGAAATCGAAGAGAGAAGTAGCAAAGGTGTGCAGAGGGGGAGAAAGACGATGAAGAGAGACGTAGGCCTCCAGAGGGTGGGCAGTGGAGGGCGTTACCTGATCAGAGGGACGCGAAGTGTCCACGGCAGAGGTCGGCGGCAGAGGGGCAACGGAACTGGGAGGGCGACGAGTGTAGACCCGGATAACGGGTGGTTTGGTGGTAGAAGGAGCGGGGGGAGGAGAGAGCGGTGGTGGTGGTGGAGTAGCAGGAATAACAGGACGGGGTAAGGACGGCGGAAGAGGGGGCGGTGGTAGAGCAGTGGGGGATGGAGCAGGAAAGAACGGTTCGTCTTCCCGGAAGGTAACGTCAGCAGAAACAGTGACCTTGCAGGTAGCGGGTGAGTAACAAACATAGCCCTTCTGGGTGTGGGAGTAGCCAACAAAGATGTGTTTCGCCGCCCTGAGATCCAATTTATCTGAGGAGGGCCCGAGGCAGTGGACATAGCAGGTGCTTCCGAAGATACAGGGCGAGAGAGGGAAAGCTGGAGTGAAGGGAAACAATATGCTGAAGGGAGTCGCATAATTGAGGACAGAGGAAGGGAGGCGATTGATGAGAAAGCAGACAGTGGAGACCGCAAAGTTCCAGTAGGCTTTAGGAACATGCATTTGGATCATGAGGGAGCGGGCAACATCCAATAAATGGCGGTTCTTGCGTTCGGCAACCCCATTTTGTTGCGGGGTATACGCGCAAGAGGTTTGATGGAGAATCCCGTATTCCGAACATAAGGTGGTAAAGTCGTGGCTGGTGTATTCACGAGCATTATCAGTACGGAGAGTTTTGAGGGTGGTATTGAATTGCGTTCGGGTCTCGAGGACAAATGCCTGAAACACCCGGGGAAGCTCGGAGCGTTCGCGAAGTAAGTATAGCCACGTGGTACGTGAATGATCATCAATAAAGGTGAGAAAATAACGATAATCACATATACTAGGAATCTGAAATGGTCCCCAAATATCTGAATGAACAAGATCAAAAGGAGCCGCACTCCGAGTACAATGCGAAGGAAACGAAGAACGTGGTTGTTTGCCGAGAATACATGAATCACACTGAAAAGAAGTAAAAGAAAGGTCTGGAAGAGCCCGCTGGAGAACTGGTAGAGGGGCATGACCAAGGCGGCGATGCCAGACAGTGGAGGAGACGGAAGACAGAGCGAGCGGAGAGGCATCGAGAAGGTAGAGCTCATTCCGCAGCTGGCCTTTACCAATGGTAGTCCGCGTCCGCCGATCCTGTATAACAAAGGAAGAGGAAGTGAATATAACAGAACAATCCAGGTCACTCGTAAGACGCCCAACAGAGAGTAAGTTAAAAGGGGAACTCGGAACATGAAGAGCCAAGCGAAGAGGGAGGGATGGATGGATAGAAAGATCGGCCGAGCCGTAGACAGGAACCAGCGCCCCATTGGCCACGGTGATGGACTTCGGATAAGGAGAATCCGAGTACTCGGCAGGCCGTTGCGAAGTGATGTGATGAGTAGCGCCAGAGTCCATAATCCAACCCGGGCTGTGGGAGAGACAAGCAGTACCTGTGTGGGAGACGGAGGCGGCGGAGGCCGAGGGGGGGTTGAGCAGCCCCTGGAGATGCTGGAGCTGAAGACGGACGGTCTCGAGATCCGGAGGAGTAGCGTCAGTAACGGCAGAAGCCGTCGGGCGAGGGGGGTAGCCGAGTTTCTTGTAACAAGTTGCCTCAAGATGGTCATCCTTCCCGCAGAAGGAGCACTTTGGCCGGCCACGGCCACAGCCCCGCGAGCCCGACCGTCCCCCCCGAGTAGAAGGGGGAGGAGAGGGTAAGAGCGGAGGGGTATGCTGAAGGAGAGCAGGTGGAGAAGGAGCCGGAGGATCTGGAGGAGGCGAGACCCGGAGAATCATGGAGCAGACATCCGAAAAGGAGGGTGTAGTAGGAGCGGCCAGGACCTGAGCACGAAGACTGTGAAGATGAGAAGGAAGTCGAGCCATAAGGATGGCAATGCAAGCAGCTTCCTTCTGAGCTCGCTGAGCAGCAGGATCAGTGGTCGGCGGCTGGTGCTGGATCCAGGCTTCAGCAAGCGTTTTAGCCCGAGCGACAAACGAGGTCATATCTGAGGCGCCGCCAGTGTCGAGAGTGAAGAGATCAGTGAGGATGTCATAAAGATGCTGGAGGCTGTCGCGGCCAGAATACAAGGAATGGAGCTCATCCCACATAGCCTTGGCGGTGTCGTGGTACATAGCCATTTGATATGGCTCACCATCCAAGGAGTTCAGAATCCAAGTCTGAACATGGCCGTCATTACGAAGCCAATCATCCGTAGTTGGAGAAGGAGGTGCCTGAGTAAGGTGCGGTAGAAGGCCCTTAGCCTGGAGAACCCGCCGAACAGAATGTACCCAAGGAATAAAGTTCTTCTTGCCAGAAAGAGAGATGGTAGTGATCCGGAGCTCGTCACGGAGTTCGACAGAACAGGCCGGGCGGTTTGGAGGACAGGCCGGATGGACAGGGGGCGGGCTGGCCGCCGAGCTGGGAGAAGTATTAGAGGAAGTCATGGAGACAGGCCGCAGCCCGTAGACGACTAGGGAAGAATGTCGCGGATAGAGACAAGCCGGGCGGACTGAGACAAGCCGCACCGGACTGAGACAAGTCGGGCGACCAGGAGACGGCAGGAGATCGCGACCAAGATGCAGGCGAGAAGGAGACAGCCCGCACGGTCAGGCAGATCTTACGTGTCGGACTGAGACAAGTCGCGCCGGACTGAGACAAGTCGCGTCGGACTGAGACAAGTCGCGCGACCAGGAGAAGGCAGGAGATCGCGACCAAGATGCAGGCGAGAAGGAGACAGCCCGCACGATCAGGCAGATCTTAGCAGCGGACAGAGAAGGAGGCCGCGACGAGAAGAGAGGCCGCGGCGGACAGAAAAGAGGCCGCAGGCAAGACAGGCCGCGAACACGCAAAGAGCGCGGGAGCGGACTGACGAGAGGCCGCTACTAGGAGAGAGGCCGCAGCGGACAGGTAAGAAGGTGGGCCCACGGAGAGAGAAAAGGTTATAAAAGCAAGCGGGGGGGTGAAGGTGGATCCACGGAGAGAAAACAAGGGCAGAAGGAAGCGGACTGAAAGGGCAGGCCGCAGGGAAGCGCGGTTAGAAAAAAACAGTCCGCGAAAAACAAGCCGCGGGAGGAAGACCGCGAGAGAGATTACACAGTGCGGTCAGACGTCGGCAGACCGCGAGAGTCGGAACCTGGCTCTGATACCATGTAGAAATGACCTGAAACTTATGTATCTTGATTGAGTATGTAAATACAAAGAGAGTACAAATATATAGGAGAGAAAGAGAGGAAACAAATCCTATACAAGATGTGGGACTAAAGAAGAAGAAGCATAAATGGGCCAACAAACATGGGCCCAATACAAGGGTTATTCTAACAGTATATAACATTAAAAATGTGAATTTTCAAATCACAAATACAATGAAGTTTCAACTCAAATAGATTTTTAATTCACATATGTAAATTAATACAATGTGTATCAATATTCACCTGAAATAGATTGGTTTATTAGATGTTTGTCTCATGGCCATTCCCAAAAGGTAATGGCAGCAATGCTGCTCCTCAAGGACATGGAATATAAACCCTAAATCTTACAAATCATCAACACCTTAAAACTTTATATGTGAAATTTACTTGGGAATATGCAAATATTATTATGCTGCATCGGTAGGTTGAGGAGAATTTCAACCAAAAATGTGCCCTTCCGTCACAACAAAACCATCAAAATATAATCACATAAGTGATCAACTTCACAAGCAAAATAATGAATGAATGAGTCAAGACACCTACAATAACTAAATATCAACATAAACACAATGTTGCATCTCCTACTAAAAGCTATGAGCTATCCATATCCATGATCAAAGAGAGGTTTTCATTTTATATACGTGACAAAAAGCAAAAAAAAAAAAATTGTGCATCAATATTAAAAACCTCTAATAGATCAGTTTACAAAATGTTTGTCTCATGGTCATTCCCAAAAGGTAATTGCAGCAATGCCGCTCCTCAAGGAGATGGAATATGAGACCGCCAAAGATGGAGGAACTTGCGAACCATCAACACCCTAGAAGCTCTTTATGTGACGTTTACTTGGGAATATGCAAATATCATTATGTTGCTCCGATAGGATGAGGAGAATTTCACCCAAAAAAGTGCTCCTCCGTCACAATAAAAGCCATAAAATATAATATCATACATAATTAATCGACTTCACAAAAAAAATAATGAACAAATGAGTCAAGACACCTACAAAAATTAAACTTCTACAGAATCGCAATGTAGCATCCACTACAATAAGTTCTCCCAAACAAAGCCTAAATCTCGCATGCCATAAAATCATGAGTGTCCCCCGAAAGTCACATGCAATCTTGTTCATAGTAAACCATGATTATAACATCCTCCCATCCTTTTTTTCTTCTCGTTCTTCCTCTCCCCCTCCCTTTATTTTTTTTCTTCCTTTCCCTCTTCTTTCTTTTTCCCTCTCCCCCCTTTTCTTCTCCTCCTCCTCTTTTTCTCTCTTCCCTCCCCCTCCCCCCTTTTTCCCCCTCATACCGATCGCTCAAGAATAAAGAGAGTTGAACCCAATCTTCGAGAGAGAATGACATGATTCTTCCAGTTTTGCGGGATTCACCTCGGTAAAGCGAGTATTAGGTTATCGATTATAGAACGAAAGTTCGGTTGATATTCTCAATCTTAATTGGGCATATTCCTCAAGAGAAGTACGTTCATAATTTGGGAATCCCCGCGGTCAAGGTATAGATTAAAAAATTATAAAGCATCTTTATTATTTCATTTTAAAGGTTGTTTTGATCAAATTTGGTTTTCTTATTTTTGCATTTTAGTTAAATATAATTTCTCTAAATTTCATTCTGATAAAATAATATTTGTTTTCTCGAAGTAGAAATGCTCGACAGACCCGAGTTTTAACACGACATTGATATTTTTATATTTATATTATATTTTGATCGGTACACTTGCCTTGATAGAGTATAGATAGGAGAACACGATTTTTCTCTATCACGCATCTCCGTCCGCCTCCTCTCGGCCATTCCCCCCTGTATTTCTCTTATCGCAATATTTTTGATCGTTACACATGGTGCTCTTGTCGCGAGCTCTCCTCCGATTTTCTTTACCCAAATCCGCCGACTAATACCATTTGATTCATGGACATGATCACAGGGTTGTAGGCAATCTAAAAAATATAGGGTTGTAGGCAATCTACTAATACCATTTGATTCATGGACATGATCCAATTCCCCCATGCATTTCTCTTATCACAATATTTTTGATCGTTACATTTGGTGCTCTCGTCGCGAGCTCTCTGATTTTTTTTACCCAGATCCGCCTACTAATACCATTTGATTCATGATCGTTACATTTGGTGATAAATAAGAACCTGCACTTGAAGGCGTCTGACATGTTGCGGATGTACAACACATCTTCAAACCACTGGAGATGCCTGACCAGGTCATCTCTGCCGAAGTAGAAATGCTCGACAGACCCGAGTTTTAACACGACATTGATATTTCTATATCTTATATTATATTTTGATCGGTACACTTGTCTTGATAGAGTATAGATAGTAGAACACGATTTTTCTCTATCACGCATCTCCGTCCGCCTCCTCTCGGCCATTCCCCCTTGTATTTCTCTTATCGCAATATTTTTGATCGTTACACATGGTGCTCTTGTCGCGAGCTCTCCTCCGATTTTCTTTACCCAAATCCGCCTACTAATACCATTTGATTCATGGACATGATCACAGGGTTGTAGGCAATCTAAAAAATATAGGGTTGTAGGCAATCTACTAATACCATTTGATTCATGGACATGATCCAATTCCCCCATGCATTTCTCTTATCACAATATTTTTGATCGTTACATTTGGTGCTCTCGTCGCGAGCTCTCTGATTTTCTTTACCCAGATCCGCCTACTAATACCATTTGATTCATGATCGTTACATTTGGTGATAAATAAGAACCTGCACTTGAAGGCGTCTGACATGTTGCGGATGGACACCACATCTTCAAACCACTGGAGATGTCTGACCAGGTCATCTCTGCCGAAGTAGAAATGCTCGACAGACCCGAGTTTTAACACGACATTGATATTTCTATATCTTATATTATATTTTGATCGGTACACTTGTCTTGATAGAGTATAGATAGGAGAACACGATTTTTCTCTATCACGCATCTCCGTCCGCCTCCTCTCGGCCATTCCCCCTTGTATTTCTCTTATCGCAATATTTTTGATCGTTACACATGGTGCTCTTGTCGCGAGCTCTCCTCCGATTTTCTTTACCCAAATCCGCCTACTAATACCATTTGATTCATGGACATGATCACAGGGTTGTAGGCAATCTAAAAAATATAGGGTTGTAGGCAATCTACTAATACCATTTGATTCATGGACATGATCCAATTCCCCCATGCATTTCTCTTATCACAATATTTTTGATCGTTACATTTGGTGCTCTCGTCGCGAGCTCTCTGATTTTTTTTACCCAGATCCGCCTACTAATACCATTTGATTCATGATCGTTACATTTGGTGATAAATAAGAACATTCACTTGAAGGCGTCTGACATGTTGCGGATGGACACCACATCTTCAAACCACTGGAGATGTCTGACCAGGTCATCTCTGCCGAAGTAGAAATGCTCGACAGACCCGAGTTTTAACACGACATTGATATTTCTATATCTTATATTATATTTTGATCGGTACACTTGTCTTGATAGAGTATAGATAGGAGAACATGATTTTTCTCTATCACGCATCTCCGTCCGCCTCCTCTCGGCCATTCCCCCTTGTATTTCTCTTATCGCAATATTTTTGATCGTTACACATGGTGCTCTTGTCGCGAGCTCTCCTCCGATTTTCTTTACCCAAATCCGCCTACTAATACCATTTGATTCATGGACATGATCACAGGGTTGTAGGCAATCTAAAAAATATAGGGTTGTAGGCAATCTACTAATACCATTTGATTCATGGACATGATCCAATTCCCCCATGCATTTCTCTTATCATGGACATGATCCAAATCCGCCTACTAATACCATTTGATTCATGATCGTTACATTTGGTGCTCTCGTCGCGAGCTCTCTGATTTTCTTTACCCAGATCCGCCTACTAATACCATTTGATTCATGATCGTTACATTTGGTGATAAATAAGAACTTGCACTTGAAGGCGTCTGACATGTTGCGGATGGACACCACATCTTCAAACCACTGGAGATGCCTGACCAGGTCATCTCTGCCGAAGTAGAAATGCTCGATAGACCCGAGTTTTAACACGACATTGATATTTCTATATCTTATATTATATTTTGATCGGTACACTTGTCTTGATAGAGTATAGATAGGAGAACACGATTTTTCTCTATCACACATCTCCGTCCGCCTCCTCTCGGCCATTCCCCCTTGTATTTCTCTTATCGCAATATTTTTGATCGTTACACATGGTGCTCTTGTCGCGAGCTCTCCTCCGATTTTCTTTACCCAAATCCGCCTACTAATACCATTTGATTCATGGACATGATCACAGGGTTGTAGGCAATCTAAAAAATATAGGGTTGTAGGCAATCTACTAATACCATTTGATTCATGGACATGATCCAATTCCCCCATGCATTTCTCTTATCACAATATTTTTGATCGTTACATTTGGGGCTCTCGTCGCGAGCTCTCTGATTTTCTTTACCCAGATCCGCCTACTAATACCATTTGATTCATGATCGTTACATTTGGTGCTCTCGTCGCGAGCTCTCTGATTTTCTTTACCCAGATCCGCCTACTAATACCATTTGATTCATGATCGTTACATTTGGTGATAAATAAGAACTTGCACTTGAAGGCGTCTGACATGTTGCGGATGGACACCACATCTTCAAACCACTGGAGATGCCTGACCAGGTCATCTCTGCCGAAGTAGAAATGCTCGACAGACCCGAGTTTTAACACGACATTGATATTTCTATATCTTATATTATATTTTGATCGGTACACTTGTCTTGATAGAGTATAGATAGGAGAACACGATTTTTCTCTATCACGCATCTCCGTCCGCCTCCTCTCGGCCATTCCCCCTTGTATTTCTCTTATCGCAATATTTTTGATCGTTACACATGGTGCTCTTGTCGCGAGCTCTCCTCCGATTTTCTTTACTCAAATCCGCCTACTAATACCATTTGATTCATGGACATGATCACAGGGTTGGAGGCAATCTAAAAAATATAGGGTTGTAGGCAATCTACTAATACCATTTGATTCATGGACATGATCCAATTCCCCCATGCATTTCTCTTATCATGGACATGATCCAAATCCGCCTACTAATACCATTTGATTCATGATCGTTACATTTGGTGCTCTCGTCGCGAGCTCTCTGATTTTCTTTACCCAGATCCGCCTACTAATACCATTTGATTCATGGACATGATCCAATTATAGGGCTGTGGGCAATCTAAAAATTACCTTTAACATTTACATTTATGCAAGCATTTGCATTTAAAAAGATTTGGGTAGGCTAACTATGCAAACCAAAATGCTAATTTATCTCAACATTTCAGCATAAGCAGAACATAACTCCAAAATTTAATCATATTTGTGAAAAAGATATCCCGGACAGCAACATGACTTCTAAATTTAATCATATTTATGAAAAAGATATCCCAGACAGCAACATGACTTCTAAACCATAAAAATTTAAGATATCCCGGACAGCAACATGACTTCTAAACCATAAAAATTTGAGCACAAGCAGAACTTGTCCATACCAAAAAAGTTAAGATTGTCAGCAAAAGAAGCCTTGGAGCCGGTGAATGAGAATAACGGGAGAGGAATAGGGATAAGCACGTTAATGAAGATGATTCTGCATTTTACCTGTGCTGTGCTCTGCTGCCGTCAAATCACTGCATATACAGAGCTTTTTAATTCCGGCCAAGCTCTTCTCCGGATCCGTGAGCGAGCTAGGTCGCCTCAGATCTACAGCTGCGACCTCAGAATCCGGTATAAGGGAGGAGACGAGCCTTGTTTGGGAGCTTGCCGGCGGATTTGTGGCTTCCAGCGGCGGAAGGAGCGGACTAGAGTAACAGCAGGCTCGATCGACGGGATCGACAGTGGGATGGCCGATGAAATCATCGCGAACGGGACGCGGGACAGTGGAATCTCAAGTCCGACCGACGTCTAGGTCGGAAAAGGGGGAAAGAAAAGGGTGGTGATATTAGTACATCATATATGGCTATTGATACATCATTTCAAAAATTAAAACCCCTTTTTTTATAACCCTAAACCTAATATTTGTACCCCGCCGCTCTGCTCTTCCGCTCCAGGTTTCCGCTCGGTTTCCGCTCCAGGTTTCCGCTCCGGCTCTTCCGCTCCAGGTGTTCCGCTCCACCGCTGCAGATCTTCCGCTCCAACTCTTCCGCGCGCTGCTCCAGCTCTTCTGCGCGCTGCTCCAGGTGTTCCGCTCCACCGCTGCAGATCTTCCGCTCCAGCTCTTCCGCGCGCTGCTCCAGCTCTTCCGCGCGCTGCTCCAGGTTTCTTCTTCTTCTTCTTTACTGATTTTGTTGCAGAGAAATTTCTTCTTCTTCTTTACTGATTTTGTTGCAGAGAAATTTGATTGCAATAAGGGCATTATCTGCAGGATTTTCATACCAACGAAGAACATTTATGTTCCTTCTATTTCTATTGTGGGCCGACCAAATGTTGGGAAAAGTAGCATCTTGAATGCTTTAGTTGGGAAGTACAGAACTATTGTCAGCCCAATCAGCGGAACAACCCGTGATGCTATTGATACTGAATTTACTGGACCAGATGGACAGGTTAGCATGCTAGTTTTAATTAGGTTATGCGTTATCATTGAACCTACCTACTCTATCCACCTGAAGCAATGTTATACTGATATTATCTTGAATGCTTATATCCTCCAAGTGTGCATTTAGTATACCAAATCAATGCTTTGCAAGGAGCAATGCAGGAGCTATTATTTGAAAACTTGGAACTTATACACAACAATGAACTTGCCAATCAATTTCTTGCTATTATTTGAAAACTTGGAACTTATACACAACAATGAACTTGCCTCACCCAAATTGCCTCACCCACTTTGAACTAGTTATTGGAAGGCGGGGGGGGGGGGGGGATGGATTTTGAGATAGTACCATGTAGTCCTCATAATTCTGTTTTTTTTCTTACTGTTTTTATCAATCATGGATTACTACATATACTTGCACGTTGCTATATTTTTAGTAAACATTTCCTAGTTTGCTAGCTATTGTGGTGTGTGTTTGCGTGTTTAGCTATTGTGGTAGTGGTTAGAAATGTCTATGCTCGAGTTTTAAAGCATGTAGTACTAACTTTCTGTTAACCTATGACCTCATTATGTAGTACTAACTTTCTTCTCTGATGCCCCCTTTATTCTTCTTCTTCTTCTTCCAAATCAGGTTTTGGTTGTTCTGTGTACACAGCCGAAGTTAAAACCCATTTCCATTCAAGGCCCCAGTTTGGAGGTATTATGACTGCCCTCTTATTTATATTATTTTTTTGTAGTTGTAATGTTGTAATATTATGTGATTATTCGTCTTTTATTTGCTAGGAATGACTTCAGAAAAAATGTTATTGTTGTGTAATGAAGAGTACTCTAAGGATACATTGTTAGATGTTGGAAGTCACTTCTGCACTGATTCAACCTTTGAAAGTAAAGAGAAGTTGATTGAATGGGCTAGAAAAATAGCAAAAAATTTGGGATTCGTTATCATTATTCTGAGGGCAGATGTTATTACCTCTAGAGCATCACCAAGGGTAACACTGGGTTGTGATAGAGCCGGGTTACCTCCTGACACTTCAAATAGAAAAGGCTACATTAAGAGAAACATAAGGAAATCTAGTTCGAAACGTTGTGGGTGTAAGTTTGCATTGAAAGGACAACGAAATGCCGATAATGAATGGAAGATTGTAGTAAAAAATGGTATGCATAATCATGAGTTTGTTCATCTTGAAGCACATCCGTATGCCGGCAGATTAGATGAAAATGAACAGAAGGTAGTGGAGGAGATGTTCAATGCGGGTTGTAAGCCACGTAAAATTTTAACGGCCTTAAAGAATAGAAATCCAGAGAATTTCACCTCCCTTAGAACAATCTATAATGAGAAGGCAAAGTTATATAGGAGTCAACTAGAGGGTGGGACTCCAATTCAACATTTGTTTAAGTGCATAAGTGATTCCGGCTATATTAGTTTCACTAAAGTTAATGAGGGTACTATGCATTTGGAATCTCTTTTTTTGCGCATCCTACTGCCGTCCGACTCAGCAACATGTTCTCAAATACATTTATGGTTGATTGCACCTACAAGACCAACCGTTACCGGTTGCCACTACTTTCCATTGTCGGTATTACATCCACCAACCAGTCTTTTTACTCGTGCTTTGCTTTCATATCCACTGAAAATGAATCCAATTATATATGAGCTCTTGATTGCTTCAAGCTTATATTTGATGAAAATGTGGTGTCTAATGTATTTGTAACGGACCGTGAGATTGCATTGATGAATGCAATTAGAGTTGTTTTCCCACAATCAGTTAATTTGTTATGTCAAGTACATATAAATCGTAATATCTTGGCACATTGCAAAAGATATTTTAGTAAGGGCAAAGATTTTGATGCATTTATGTGTGTATGGCAAAAAATTGTGAATTCTATTTCGGAGAATGAGTTTCACATGCGGGTGAATCAAATGATGATTGACTATGCTACAGATTATGCGGACGTGATTGCTTATGTTACAAATACATGGTTAGAACCCTACAAGGAGATGTTTGTTTCGTCGTGGGTTGATAAATACATGCACTACGGAAACACGACCACCAACCGTGTAGAGGGGGGGCATAGTAATCTAAAAAAATTTCTTGAAGTTTCGGTTGGAAACCTCACCACGGTATGGAAAACTTTCGACAATATGATAGATTTACAACACACGGTATAGTAATCTAAAAAAATTCCTTGAAGTTGCGGATGAATGATGAATGTTCACTCCCGCCTTTGTTTCCAGTGTGGACAAGATATCATGAGCATGTGGCAGCGCAGTGGGAATTTCCATATATTACACGACTTCTTTGATTATCAGGTATGCAAGTATTGCAGATTTTTAGTATTAATATCAACTTGTTCATTTCTCTTGATAATTTAAATTTGATTTCACTATTTTGCAGGGACATCAACTTTTGAGCGGACGCTTACGGATGTTGTACTCACTATGTTGGAAACTAACTGTGTTGCAATACATTTTGAGTGATGGCTAATTGATAACTTTTAATTTTTTGTACATGTTGCACCAATGTAATTTTGTAGCGACATATTTTGAGCAACAAAAAAAGCTAAATGATGACAATCAATATATTTCCTTTATTGCACATGTGATTTTTAGTGTTTTAATTAGGCATCGTATGTTACCTTTTAAAATTTTAAACTTGGGGTATAAATAGCGAGTGGGTGTACAAATATATTTTTGAGGTGTACAAACAGTCATGAGGTATCAATAGCCATATATGGTGTACCAATATCACCACCCAAAGAAAAACTGCCTATTCCAAATTTTCTCATAATTCAGTTCAATTTTAATTCTCATAAAAAAGGAGCGTTGTACTATAATTTTGACTAGTTGTATCATAATCTAGTAAATTTTGGTGATTGTTAACCGCAATCCGTTGTTTTACTAGTCGCACCTCAAAATCTTTTAAATTTTTGCCTCTTTTCGAAATACGGCTCATACATGCAATATCAGGAAAAGTGTTCAACACAAAAGTTGTAGATATCGACGAGATCTACAACTTTCGTGTTGATCACTTTTCCTAAAAAAGCATGTACAAGGCGTACTTTGAAAATATGTACAGATTTTGCGCTTTTTTTTAAAAACGTCTTCTACATGCAATTTCAGGAAAAGTGTTCAACACGAAAGTTGTAGATCTCGTCGATATCTACAACTTTCGTGTTGAACACTTTTGCTGAAATTGCATGTACAAGACGTATTTTAAAAAGGCGCGAAAATTTGAGAGATTTTGGGGTGCGACTAGCCAATTTCGGGTTGCGGTTAACAATCACCTAAATTTTTTACATTATTTTAGAAATATGTCATGAATATATATTTTTAAAAAAATTATTCAATATGAAAGTTATTTTTAGAAATAACTTTCTCTGACTTACAACTTTCGTGTTGAAATCTTCCTAAAAATTCATGTACAGAACGTATTTTCAAAAATCATAAAAAATTAGAAGAAAGTGTTGTACGACTATTCAAAACTACGGTGCTAATAACACTGCACAAAAAAATTTGCTTTGGAATTGACAATTCTAATTCCAATTGTTTTCTTAGCCTTAGCTGAGATTTATTTTCCATTTATTTTACTTAAATAAATTTTTCTTCTTTTTGTTTAATTTTTAGAGATTTTTCAAATTGCCTTTTAAGTTCAAAAGCAATTTTTAGTTCCACTTCAACAAATTTAAATCATTTAGTTCATTAATTAATTATACAGCGGTAATTATGCACACAGTCCGGAAACTAAACAGAATCATAGAATAAAACAATGTAGAAGTATTACAGATCCGATAAACAACTGAAACTAGTGAAAAAATATCACCGATACAAATATTACAGAAAATGCAGCAGAACACGAGATCAGAAAGCTCGAGCCTTGAATCTCAGGCCCGAAGCTGCCATGGGCAGAAGTTTCCAGCATGCTTCACCTTCCCGCAATCCTCCCCGTCGCCGTCGCCGAACCTCAATGCGAAGGCGAGGGCCATGACGACCCACTCCAGACAAAAAATGGCGGCGCAGAGCCCGCCTACCATCTTGAGTATCACAGCGGCGTCGTCCTCCCGGACATACGAGCGGAGCTCGGCGAGGAAATCCGGCGTGCGGGTGAACGCGAGGAGGGCGGTGGCTCCCTGGAAAATTGCTGTGAGGGCGGCGGCGGCTGTGTGGGCGGCGTGCGAGCGGTCGGAGGAGGCGGGGGCGGCGGCAGCGGTGGCGGCGGCGATGGCGGTGAGGGAGTGGAGGGAGATTAGGAGAAGGCCGCAGGGGGAGGGTAAGAGGCGGAGGGAGAGGGTGAGGAAGATGCAGCCTGAGGCGGCGCCGAGGAGGAGGTAGTTGGTGAGCAGGTAGGATTGGTGAGTGTGCTGCCGGCGGGCGGCGGCGGCGGCGGAGGAGGAGGAGGAGGCGGAGGAGGAGAATGACGTGGGAACCATCGTGATTTGAGGAGAGAAAGCAAGAGGGGATTTGGAAAGCAGAGTAGTGAGGAGGCTGCTATATATATGTACAGGGGAAGGAAGAACAGGGGAGAATGTGACCGTTTGAGGCGCGTGGTAGGAGATCCAGCTCAACGGCTACTTTTCATTAATCTTTGTGCTCAGCAGATCTTTAAGGAGCTCCGATGAAAGGTAAAATTATGTTTAATTTATGAATTTAGAAACATATAAATATATACTCCCAAAAAAACTATGTAATAAAAATCTTGGAAGGTCCTAAAATTTTTAAGACAAATAGGTAACACTCGGACCGAGCACACGTGAGGCCGACGAGATCAACTACATGTAAGTGTATATTCGGACGAATAATGGGCTCGGGGGCTTTGCGCGAATAAACCATAGGTTTAACTCTATATAATCCTAGCTGGGGGCAACGGGGAGTGGGTTCCACTTAGACTTTCCTCCGGATGTTTCGAGCGCCTCTCACATTCTCGAAACAGCTCCCGTCTGGCGCTCGTTCGCGATTTTAGGGTTCGTCATCGTTCCTGATCATCGGGATTGCGCTCGTCGTCGCGTCGCGCTCGCTTGCTTGCGGAATAAGAGCTTGCTGTCGTCGATCGTGTCTTCCCATTTTCCCCGCCGCCGATCGCGTCTTCCTCGACGCCACCGCAGCCGCCTGGTCTCGGATAAGGAGGAAGTCGTCTGCTCTCTCTGTTTCGCTGCTCTCAAAGGAGGCCGCCGCTATTTTTTCGCGATCCGCCTGGTCCCGCAGCCGCCTGCAAGGGCTCGCCGTCGCCTCTTCCCCGTCGCGGAACAAGGGCTTCCAGTCGTCGATCGCCCGTTCGATGATCGTTTTTTCGATCGTCGATCGCCCAGTCGTCGATCGCCCGTTCGACGATCGTTTTTTTCGATCGTCGATCGACTTTTCTCGTTCGACGATCGACTTTTCCCAATCGTCGATCGACTTTTCCCGTTCGACGATCGACTTTTTCCAGTCGACGACCGCCGCTCCAGTTCGCGCAGCCGCCTTCTGTGCTCGCCGCCTCTGCCATCTTTTGGCCGCCGGCGTTCAGATCTGGGAGGAAGAGTTGCCGCCTGTATAGTTCCAGAGCCATCCAGTGGAGCCGATCCAAGGTTGCTGAGCCCGTGTAGCCGTCTCCATTCCGCTCTCTCTTGTGTGCTGGGTTTCTTGGATCCAGTTAGGGATTGCAAAGCAAGTCAAGATGAGGAACTCCAGCTTCTCCTCTCCAGTGCCCATGAACAAATTGGAGAAGTTCACGGCCACAGAGTTCAACGATTGGAAGTTGAACACCCAGTTCGGGATGAAATACCTAAACGTCTTCTACACCATCGTGACTACTCGTGCTGACGTTGTTGGGACTGAAGACGAGGCGCATTGGGTCGAAGATGAGGACTTCTGCAGAGATTACCTGCTGAACTGTCTCTCCTCCAGCCTAGCCAAGAACTACATCAAGATGCAATCTGCTAAGGAGATCTGAGAAGCACTGGAGGAGCACTTCAAGCAGGAGGAGGACCTCTCCAAGGCTCATCTGGTGGATAAATTCCACTCATTCAGCTTCGACGAGGAGAAAGTCATTCTTCATCAGGTATCAGAATTTGAAATTTTAGTTGATTCCTTGCATAGTGAGTCTATTAGTCTGTCAGATAGTTTTGTTGTGGGCGCAATTGTGTATAAGTTGTCCTCCTCTTGGTACAATTTCAAAACAGAGATGTACGGCAAGAAGATGCAGGTTGGTCTGAACGACCTCAAGCGTGTCATACGCATTGAGGACGAGAACAGGACGAAGCACGCTTTGGAAGTTGTTGGGAAGCAGAAGGCTGCTGCCAACATGATTTCAAGCTCTAAGCGTGCTCCCTCCCCCCCCCCCCCCCGCACAAGACCAAAACGTCTCTTAGTAGCCCCCAGTTTGCAGGACCGAGTAGACTCTCTAAGAAATTTAAGGGTAATTGTTTTAACTGCAACAAGTGAGGACACTGCGCATCTGACTGCAAGTTACTGAGGAAGGAAAGAACTAAGGCACCACAAGAGGGCAAGCAGGCCCATCTGGTTAGTCAAGTTGAGCCATCCGACTTTGTTGTCATGGTCGTACACGAACAGGCCAGCACGGAGTGGTTCCTGGATTCTGGGGCAACGTGCCACGTTTGCAACAATGCTAATCTTTTGACAGAGCTGAAGAATGCAAAGGAATCAGTGACTGTAGCAGATGGAGGAACAACTGATGTATTGAAGGTGGGGAACGCAACTCTGATGCTCTCCTCAGGTAAGTCTTTAATTTTAAAGAACGTAAAATTTATTCCTTTTTTATCTGTTAACTTAGTGTCTATAAGTTTATTTTGTGATGTTGGTATGTCAGTTAACTTCTGTAGCGGTAGAGTGACTCTGACAGTCAACTCTTACTACTTTGGATGTGCTTACGTGCAAAATAGGATGTACCGTCTGAGTCTACCAAATGAGATAGTGCAACAAGTTCAA
Organism: Platanthera guangdongensis; assembly: GCA_039583875.1. NCBI lineage: Eukaryota > Viridiplantae > Streptophyta > Magnoliopsida > Asparagales > Orchidaceae > Platanthera > Platanthera guangdongensis. Next base: position 197,136,399 of record CM077156.1, read on the forward strand.
TGGAATTTAGTTAGCCCTAGGACTCTACATGAGAGACTAGGACACGTAAACTACAGGAAAATGTTCCAAGTAGCTAGAACTCACAAGATCACTTTAGACACTAAGTCTCCTCTTAGAAAATGTGAAGTGTGTGCTCGGACTAAGATCACTAGGAAACCATTTGGCACGGTTACTAGGAGCACAACACCTCTTGAGCTTATACATTCCGATATTTGTGACTTTAAGAGTTTTGTCACTAGAGGTGGAAGGAAGTATATGATCACGTTCATAGATGATTGCACAAGGTTTTGTCATATTTCGTTGCTTAAAACTAAAGACGAAGCGTTTGACAAAATTTGTCTTTTCAAAACCAGGGTAGAAAATCAATTAAGCATGAAAATAAAGAGATTTATGAGTGATATAGGAGGAGAATATATGTCCAGTGAGTTCAGATGCTTCCTTGCTTCACAGGGCATCATAGCAGAAACCACTGCTCCTTACTCCCCCCAATCTAACGGCATAGCCGAGCGCAAGAATAGAACGTTAACAAAGATGTTGAACTCTATGCTGCTGACTGCAGGCATGCTTTCCGCTTATTGGGGAGAAACAGTCTTGACTGCGAATCACATTATGAATAAAGTTACTCATGTTAAGTTAGAGGTTACACCCTACGAGCTTTGATTTAAGCGACCCCCGTCTTTAACTAGACTTAAGACCTGGGGTTGTATAGCCTATGTCAGGGTTCTTGACCCTAGACGGTCTAAGGTTGGACCTAGGACCAATACATGTGTCTACTTAGGTTGTGCTGAAGACAGTGCTGCAGATAAGTTCCTTGATATTTATAATAATATCATAATAGAATCTAGGGATGCAGTGTTCTTTGAGGATAAATTCCTCAAAGATAAGAACCTAACGATCTCAGGTATGCAAGCAACTATTACTAAGGAAGATCCTGAATCAGTACCAAGCACCTCCTATTCCGTTCCGGTAGATAACTCTGGCCTAGAGACTAGGAGGACTTCAGTGAGAGAGAGAACCCTCAGAACCTTCGGTAGTGATTTTGTCACTTACCACGTTGAGGATGATCCATCTACCTTTAAGGAAGCGATAAGATCAAGTGATTCTCTACTCTAAAAAGAAGCTATTGAGGATGAGATGAACTCTCTCCTTCAGAACGGCACCTGGACGTTAGTTGATAAGCCAAAAGGGGCTAAAACTGTAGGGTGCAAGTGGGTTCTGAAAAAGAAGCTAAATCCCGATGGTAGCGTAGCTAAGTATAAAGTATGTCTGGTGGCTAAAGGTTTCAAACAAGTAAGCGGAGTATATTATTTTGATGTATACTCACCCGTGTGTCACTTAGCAACCATTAGGGTTCTTCTTGCTATTTCGGCCATTGAGAACTTTGTTGTTTATCAAATGGATGTTAAGACTGCGTTCTTGAACGAAGATCTAACCGAAGAGATCTACATGAGTCAACCTGAAGGTTTCATTGTAGACGGTCACAAAAACAAGGTCTATAAGCTTTTAAAGTTGTTATACGGATTGAAACAAGCACCGAAATTATGGCATGAGAAGTTTGACTATACTGTAAAGAACATGGGATTCCTGTCGAGTCTCTCGGACAAATGTCTTTACATACGTCATAGATCCGACAAAGTCGCTATAATATGCTTGTATGTGGATGATATGCTTATTCTTGGATCTGATCAATCCAAAGTGGATGACGTAAAGTCAAGTCTAATTAAAGAATTTAGCATGACAGACCTCGGTGTAGTTGACATTATACTAGGTATGCAAGTGAGCTTTGGGAAATATGGCATTTCCCTAAGTCAAAGCCACCACATCCAGTCTATGTTGGACACGCGGGGATATTGTGAACGTAAAGCGGCTGAGACACCATACGATTATTTTAACCTCTTAAAGCACAATGATGGAGCTGCGGTTCGACAGTTAGATTATTCTAAACTGCTTGGTAGCCTCATGTACGCTATGGTCTGTACGAGACCTGACATAGCCTTTACGGTCGGCATATTAAGTAGGTTCACTAGCAATCCTGACCAAGACCATTGAGATGCCCTCGATAGGATGATGCGATACCTAAATCACACCCGACAGTATGCTTTATATTATAGTGGTCATCCTCCAGTTCTGGAAGGATATTCTGATGCATCACGGTGCTCAGAAGTAAACGACAGCAAGTCCACTAGTGGATTCCTCTTCACACTAGGAGGAGCAGTTGTATCCTGGAAGTCCAAGAGACAATCGTGCATTGCACTCTCATCTATAGAATCCGAACTCTATGTTATAGCTTCAACAAGTGAAGAGGCAGAGTGAATAAGAGATTTGGTGATAGACATTCCACTGTCGAGCCTGAAACTGAGTTCTGTTGCAGTTTACTGCGACAATCAGGCTAATAAAATGATTGCTACAAACACGTTGTTCAATAGCAAAAGAAGGCAACTACGGATGAAACAAGCCTGGTTGACCTCCCTTACGAGTCAAGGGATTGTGAAGCTCGTTGATGTGATGTCAAAAGATAATGTTGTAGACGCCCTTACTAAATGATTAAATAGAGCTCTCACAATCAAAACATCGGGGGAAATGAGATTAAAGTTCATAGAAATATGAAACTTTCCTCCAACGTTTATGTTTTCATACGTACGAGTCTATAACTGTCAACATTCAAGCATCTAAATAGTAACAGAGTGAAAACCCCAAATAATTTCTTGATGAAAACTCAAGATGGTTGGATGCGGGTTATTCCACACTTGATAACCTAACGTCTTCCCATTGTAAGTTGATTCAAGAGTTATTCAACTGGGAATTGAAAGTCGTTGTAAATATTAATCTAAATATTATTGGTCACATCACATTATTCCACATTTGATAATGTTGCACGTGATGTGTGCCCACATGTGTTGGTGAGGCATATAGTGATCAGTAATGAGTAAGGTAACATGACTAGTCCTAGTTAGACTGGATGAGATGCTGACAGAGTTACTTCACCGTTGCTATAAGTGCTAAACTTATTTAGTAAGAGCTTGTTTACTTTAAATGTTACTGCATATGTTTATGAATTCATAGAGTCTGACTCATGAAATTCTTTGCAGGCTACGATGGAGATTATGAAGGAGCTATAGACCTGGACATGGATGACGATGATCTACTAGATGAGTAGAATCATCAAATGTTTAATTCATGTCTTTGTTTTGTAATAATTATTCAGACTATGTTTTGGACAGCATATGTGTGATGGTTTGCCGTTTAGGCAAAACATTTATTTTTGATTTATTAGTATGATCTGTCCTGAGTATTTTGCTTAGTTTGAATTATTATTTTGTCTACACTCCAGTGTTGAAGCTGGGAAAAATCTCAACCTCAGAAATAGGATCAATGTAGCCTAAGGTTACTGATTCTACGATCCGACGTCACATTTCAAGTGGCTAGCGAGAAAGAAAGGAAACTATCTACAAGCACACCCCAAGTGCTCCAGTAGGGAGGTCCCACCACGTACCCGCAAGCTTGGAAGAAGCTTCCCCTCCGCAACCAAAAGGCTAGGCGAGGTACTAAGCAGGCATGGATTGGGCGAGTATCCACTTGGGGGAACCTCGACCGCTTCCAAAAGTCTTTTTCCAGTACCCCTGGGGGGCTATTTATAGAGAAATCCTGGGGGGGGTATAGGCGAGTATCCAGCTCCTGCCAGCGAGGTCCAAGAGATACTCGCCCATACTCGCGAGTTGCTCGCCACAGCTCGCCTCTGCTCGCCCAAGCTCGCCACAGCTCGCCTGCTCGCCCAAGCTCGCCTCTGCTCGCCTCTGCTCGCCCAAGCTCGCCTCTGCTTGCCTCTGCTCGCCCAAGCTCGCCACAGCTCTCCGCCTCTGCTCTCTGCTCGCCCAAGCTCGCCTCTGCTCGCCCAAGCTCGCCACAGCTCGCCTCTGCTCGCCCAAAGCTCTGCTCGCCTCTGCTCTCTCGCCTCTGCTCGCCTCTCGCCTCTGCCTCTGCCTAAGCTCACCTCTGCTCGACCAGGCTCGCCCCTGCTCGCCTCTGCTCGCCCAAGCTCACCTTTGCTCGCCCAAGCTCGCCACAGCTTGCCTCTGCTCGCCTCTGCTCGCCTCTGCTCGCATCTGCTCGCCTCTGCTCGCCCAAGCTCGCCTCTGCTCGCCCATGCTCGCCACAGCTCGCCTCTGCTCGCCTCTACTCGCCTCTGCTCGCCCCTGCTCGCCTCTGCTCGCCCAAGCTCGCCACAGCTCGCCTCTGCTCGCCTCTGCTCGCCCAAGCTCGCCACAGCTCGCCCCTGCTCGCCAAATGGTCTGCAGATAGCCGTCTGCTAGGGTACTTCTGATCTCGACGAATTACGGGTTATACACAATCCCCGCTTTTTTCGAGTTCGGCACGAGCTTGAAAAAACAATGTTGAACCCGTTGTTCGGAGAGATGACGCTGGAAGAGGCGCTGCGCGAGGTCCTTCCTAGGAGTGGAGCTCAACTGAAAGGGGGGAGAAGGTTGATACCTCATAGGAACCAAGTTCAACTGAACTGTAGAAGAGGTCGACACCTCGCAGGAGGAAGCTCAACTGGAGGTGGAGAGTATAGTCGACACCTAGTAGGAGTCGAGCTCAACTAGAGGTGGAGAAAAGAGGTCGACACCTCGCAGGAGCCGAGCTCAACTAGAGGTGGAGAAAAAGATCGACACCTAACAGGAGCCGAGCTCAACTGTAGGTGGAGAGAAGAGGTCGATACCTCGCAGGAGCCGAGCTCAACTGGAGGTGGAAAGAAGAGGTCGACACCTTGCAGGAGCCGAGCTCAACTGGAGGTGGAGAATAGAGGTCGACACCTCGCAGGAGACGAGCTCAACTAGAGGTGGAGAGTAGAGGTCGACACCTTGCAGGAGCCGAGCTCAACTGGAGGTGGAGAGAAGAGATCGACACCTCACAGGAGCCGAGCTCAACTGGGGGTGGAGAGTAGAGGTCGACACCTCGCAGGAGCCGAGCTCAACTGGAGGTGGAGAATAGAGGTCAACAGGTGGAGAATAGAGGTCCTCGCAGGAGCCGAGCTCAACTAGAGGTGGAGAGTAAGGTCGACACCTTGCAGGAGCCGAGCTCAACTGGAGGTGGAGAGTAGAGGTCGACACCTTGCAGGAGCCGAGATCAACTGGAGGTGGAGAATAGAGGTCGACACCTCGTAAGAGCCGAGCTCAACTAGAGGTGGAGAGTAGAGGTCAACACCCCACAGGAGCCGAGCTCAACTGGGGGTGAGAATCGGTCGACTCGGGGAGGCAAGTAGTCGGTCTGTAGTAGGAGAGCTCGTACAGAGATCTCGGACTACGACATCACTCCAGCGAGGATCTCGATCTCACTCGAGGAGGTCCGTGACTAATATGCAGGAGAGGAGCTCGTGCAGGGGCTTGGACTTACGGGGACCTACCACTCGAGGACTTGAGCATTGCTGAAGTCGACAGCTCTCAGGAGGCCTGCTCAACTGGAGTGGTGTAGGTCGACTCGGGGAGGCGAGTAGTCGGTCTGCATGAGAGGAGCTCGTACAGTGGTCTCGGACTACGACATCACTCCAGCGAGGGTCTCGATCTCACTCGAGGAGATCTGCGGCTAATGTGCAGGAGGGGAGCTCGTGCAGGGACTTGGTCTCACGGAGACCTACCACTCGAGGACTTGGAACTTTGTTGGAGTCGACAGCTCTCAGGAGCCTTGCTCAACTGGAGTGGTGTAGGTCGACTTGGGGAGGCAAGTAGTCGGTCTGCAGGAGAGGAGCTCGTATAGAGGTCTCGGACTACGACATCACTCCAGCGAGGGTCTCGATCTCACTCGTGGAGATCTGCGGCGGTGTGTGCAGGAGGGGAGCTCGTGCAGGGACTTGGTCTTACGGAGACCTACCACTCGAGGACTTGAGCTTTGTTGGAGTTGACAGCTCTCAGGAGCCCTGCTCAACTGGAGTGGTGTAGGTCGACTCGGGGAGGCAAGTAGTCGGTCTGCAGGAGAGGAGCTCGTACAGAGGTCTCGGACTACGGCATCACTCCAGCGAGGGTCTCGATCTCACTCGAGGAGATCTGCGGCCAGTGTGCAGGAGGGGAGCTCGTGCAGGGACTTGGTCTTACGGAGACCTACCACTCGAGGACTTGAGCTTTGTTGGAGTCGACAGCTCTCAGGAGCCCTGCTCAACTGGAGTGGTGTAGGTCGACTCGGGGAGGCAAGTAGTCGGTCTGCATGAGAGGAGCTCGTACAGAGGTCTCGGACTACGACATCACTCCAGGGAGGGTCTCGATCTCACTCGAGGAGATCTGCGGCCAGTGTGCAGGAGGGGAGCTCGTGCAGGGACTTGGTCTTACGGAGACCTACCACTCGAGGACTTGAGCTTTGTTGGAGTCGACAGCACTCAGGAGCCTTGCTCAACTGGAGTGGTGTCGGTCGACTCGGGGAGGCAAATAGTCGGTCTGCAGGAGAGGAGCTCGTACAGAGGTCTCAGACTACGGCATCACTCCAGCGAGGGTCTCGATCTCACCCGAGGAGATCTGCGGCCAATGTGCAGGAGGGGAGCTCGTGCAGGGATTTGGTCTTACGGAGACCTACCACTCGAGGACTTGGAACTTTGTTGGAGTCGACAGCTCTCAGGAGTTTTGCTCAACTGGAGTGGTGTAGGTCGACTCGGGGAGACAAGTAGTCGGTCTGCAGGAGAGGAGCTCGTACAGAGGTCTCAGACTACGACATCACTCCGGCGAGGGTCTCGATCTCACTCGAGGAGATCTGCGGCCAGTGTGCAGGAGGGGAGCTCGTGCAGGGACTTGGTCTTACAGAGACCTACCACGCGAGGACTTGAGCTTTGTTGGAGTCGACAGCTTTCAGGAGCCTTGCTCAACTGGAGTGGTGTAGGTCGACTCGGGGAGGCAAGTAGTCGGTCTGCAGGAGAGGAGATCGTACAGAGGTCTCGGACTACGGCATCACTCCAGTGAAGGTCTAGATCTCACCCGAGGAGATCTACAGCCAATGTGCAGGAGGGGAGCTCGTGCAGGGATTTGGTCTTACGGAGACCTACCACTCGAGGACTTGATTTCACTCGAGGAGGTCTGCGACCAATATGTAGGAGAGGAGCTCGTGCAGGGACTTGGACTTACCAGGACCTGCCACTCAAGGACTTGATCTCACTCGAGGAGGTCTGCGGCCAATATGCAGGAGAGAAGCTCATGCAGGGACTTGGACTTACCAGGACCTGCCACTCAAGGACTTGAGTTCACTCGAGGAGGTCTGCGGCCAATATGCAGGAGAGAAGCTCGTGCATGGACTTGGACTTACCAGGACCTGACACTCAAGGACTTGATTTCACTCGAGGAGGTCTGCGGCCAATATGCAGGAGAGAAGCTCGTGCAGGGACTTGGACTTACCAGGACCTGCCACTCAAGGACTTGAGTTTTTGTTCCTGCTGCTTTGAGAATTTGAAAATGATTAAGCGCATCGATATCTTTGAGTGCACAAATCAGAAATCAAATGACGACCTCGTCGACGTCGAGTTGGGAGGTTGGCGTCCCACCCTGTTCCTGATAGTTCCTCCAGTCGGAGGAGAGATGCAATCGGGGGTAGCTAGGCCGACATGCAAGGGGGGAGCTGATCTCGGCCGTCAGTGCAGGGGTCCGGTCTTACAAGGGCGCTTATGTCCCGAGGCATCGTCCCATCGTCCGAACCGGGCTATCCACGAGAAACAGGTTAAAGGCTCGCTCCCCAATCCAACTGGAGATCACCATCTCTGCGATCTGGCCACGAGAACTATAGTACAAGCGAAGGGAAATGAAGTCCTCGGGGGGTCCTACTGGACACTCTCAAGTCCACCATTCTTCCGCGAACTTGTACTTCCTAGAGCTCGGCAGGTTATCTTGCTTTGGCAACAACAGAGACACGTCCTGCTTATAGGACAAACATTCGCTACGAGCGGGTCTTTTAGTCTTCTCAAAGACCGATGACGCCTTTGCACAAGGCATCACTCTGTGAGGTCGATCCTCTATCGAGTTTAGGATGTTAGCGTCCAGACCTGTTCCTGATAGTTCCTCCAGTCGGAGGAGAGATGCAATCGGGGGTAGCTAGGCCGACATGCAAGGGGGGAGCTGATCTCGGCCGTCAGTGCATGGGTCCGGTCTTACAAGGGCGCTTATATCCCGAGGCATCGTCTCATCGTCCGCCCTGGGCTAAATAGGAGAAACAGGTCGAGCGCAGGTTTCCTAAATCGATCGTGGAGTTGAACTTCACTGCTCCTAGCTAACATGAGATGAACCACACAAAGAAGACAACCTGCATCAACCAGTGACTCCGGGGGCGAGGAGATGTATAAACAACTTAGAAATAGTGTTACAGGTAAGCAAAACATGTTACCGCTAGGGGGAGAAATCCTGGGGGGGGGGGGGGGGGTATAGGCGAGTATCCACGCTCACCGCACCAAGTGTTGAAGCCGGGAAAAATCCTAACCTCAGAAATAGGATCAATGTAGCCTAAGGTTACTGATTCTATGATCTGACGTCACATTTCAAGTGGCTAGCGAGAAAGAAAGGAAACTATCTACAAGCACACCCCAAGTTGCTCCAGCAGGGAGGTCCCACCACGTACCCGGAAGCTTGGAAGAAGCTTCCCTCCGCAACCAAAAGGCTGGGCGAGGTACTAGGCAGACACGATTGGGCGAGTATCCACTTGGGGGACCTCGGCCGCTTCCAAAAGTCCTTTTCCAGTACCCCTGGGGGCTATTTATAGAGAAATCCTGGGGGGGGGGGGGTATATGCGAGTATCTAGCTCCTGCCAGCGAGGTCCAAGAGATACTCGCCATACTCGCGAGTTGCTCGCCACAGCTCGCCTCTGCTCGCCCAAGCTCGCCTCTTCGCCTCTGCTCGCCCAAGCTCTTCCTCTGCTCGCCTCTGCTCGCCCTCTGCCCAGCTCCAAGCTCGCCTCTGCTCGCCCCAAGCTCGCCACAGCTCGTCTCTGCTCACCTCTGCTCGCCTCTACTCGCCTCTACTCGCATCTGCTCGCCCAAGCTCGCCTCTGCTCGCCCAAGCTCGCCACAGCTCGCCCCTGCTCGCCTCTGCTCGCCCAAGCTCGCCTCTGCTCGCCCAAGCTCGCCACAGCTCGCCTCTGCTCGCCTCTGCTCGCCAAAGCTCGCCACAGCTTGCCTCTGCTCGCCCAACCCAAGCTCGCCTCTGCTCGCCAAATGGTCTGCAGATAGCCGTCTGCTAGGGTACTTCTGATCTCGACGAATTACGGGTTATACACAATCCCTGCTTTTTACGAGTTCGGCACGAGCTTGAAAAAACAATGTTGAACCCGTTGTTCGGAGAGATGACACTGGAAGAGGCGCTGCGCGAGGTCCTTCCTAGGAGTGGAGCTCAACTGAAAGGGGGGAGAAGGTTGATACCTCATAGGAACCAATTTCAACTGAACTGTAGAAGAGGTCGACACCTCGCTCGCCTCTGCTCGCCTCTCCTCGCCTCTGCTCGCCCCTGCTCGCCTCTGCTCGCCCAAGCTCGCCACAGCTCGCTCTGCTCGCCACTGCTCGCCACAGCTCGCCTCTGCTCGCCCAAGCTCGCCACAGCACCACGAAACGTCACCGTTATTTGTCACGAATATATGAGGAGATTGTAAGTGTATATTCTGACGAATAACGGGCTCGGGGCCTTTGCGCGAATAAACCCTAGGTTTAACTCTATATAATCCTAGCTGGGGGCAACGGGGAGTGGGTTTCACTTAGACTTTCCTCCGGATGTTTCGAGCGCCTCTCACACTACACGCATCGAAACAACAAGCCCCGAAAGCACCACGGAGGAAGCCAAACCCGCGCACACGCGCGGCATGGCCGCCGCGCAGGTGCAACCGGCCCGCGGATAGGCACGCGCGGCCAGATCGCGACCGCGCCCCGAGCAGCTTGCGCGTACAGGACCAGCGCGAGCAGCCGCACCCCGCGTGGGCGCACGCAACCAGCCCGCACGGTCGAGGCCCGCGCGCGGCCGCAGAGTTGCACGACCACACCCCACCCCGGCTCTCGAGCCCCGTGCATCGCCGCCAGCGACCCCCGCAGTCGTCGGCGCCGCCTCCACCGTCAGCCGGCTGTGGGCACCTTGTTCGGGCCGCCCGAACTGCCCGGGGGCACTCCCGTTATTTCAGCAAAATTGGTAATCAATGTGATCGGAACGACGTCATTTGTCATCACAAATCACTCACTGCCGTAATTACCACTATAATCATCCAGAAAATAATAAATAGACCCTCAGATCTTCATTTGAAGACAAATATCTCTAGAGGCAAGATAAAGTTTTGAGATTTTTCGGCGCGATCGTGAACTTAAGTTGATTCTCCGCTTAGTAATTTTCCTTGCGCCAAGGCTTCAACACGCTCCAAGGCACGTCAACGGCCCCTGCGAGAACCAATAACACTGTCCTACATACACGTGACCTGCTGGACAATTTAATCTCAACACACCTCCGCAGCAGGACAACCTCCCTCTGATACCATGAAAGAACCCACCAACCCAACAGTTCATCTCAAAACCCAGGTGCTGAGATGAAGGGTGGTGGGGTACATGAACACAGAGGGGAGAAAGCTATAGGACGGTGTGAGATTAACCCCAACCACAGGCCCGCAGGGATATTCCGCCACAGGGGCCCACCGGGGTCAACACCTTGACCTGAAACGCGATGGGGAAGCCATAACACGGTCCGACATACACGTGACCTGCTGGACAATTTAATCTCCACAGAGTTGATGGGGATGTGAGCGAGCATGAACTATAAATAAGGTCACAAGCTTTCATTTGAGGACAAACAACTCCTGAGGCAAGAGAGAGTTATGAGGTTTTCTGGCGAGATCGTGGACTTAGGCCGATCGATTCTCCGCTCAGAAATTTTCTCTGCTCTTCTCCTTGCGCTGAGACTTCAACACGCTGCAAGTCATGTCAACCGCCTCCATAATAGCGCTCTCATCAAGACTCCACAACAACAAGAGTGTTCCCTCCGGAAGCTCCGTGGACTTGAGAATTTTCCAACTGGAACGCTGCCACCCAGGTTCCACGTGCTCAGCAAAATTTCAAGGTCAGAGCACTTCCATCGAGGCTCTGAGGAGTTGGTCGTTTTTACTCATTTTTTGTGCTTTGCAACTATAACGGAGCAACGGTCTGTCTCCCTCCAAGATCAAATCAATCATTGTAAAACTTCGAGAAGCTAGTGGATTTTGGCTCGGCACAGTTCCAGACACTAGGGTTTTCACCGTTTTTGGATTTTCCATGTAAAAACGTCTCTTCTCAGTTGTTGCGGTTCACTTTGACTGTTTGCGCGCCCGGTCCGATTTCGAGCTAAGGAGGTCCGACTTCTCCGGAGCGAGGAAAGACCAGGTGACCTGCAACAAATCAAATTAACAAATTAGTGGAGAAAGTAATTTCCCAAAACTTTAAATTTGGGTGGAAAAACAAATTTGCGAGGGAGACTTTCATCCACAAATGTAAACATGAAAATATAGACATAGTTAGCACATTTTATTAGCAACAATGACATCATCATAGAATGTATGTTTGGCATGACATCGGTTATAAGTTCAACCAAGAAAATAAAGGTAGTTTAGAATATAAAAGTTGATGGAGTTTCATAATCAACGAATTCACCATCGCCACCCCCATGCAAGACGGAGCCTATATATCCATGCCCAATTTAGATGGTAAATTTAATAAGGTTTATGCATGTAAACAATATAGTAATTTAGATTGCGTCCCACATTTTTGAAGTCGGGAAAATCCTTACTTCAAAATTCATATCTAACTGCAGCCTAAGGTTACGGGTACAACGGTCGGACGCGACGTATTAACGGGCAAGGACAAGGGAACAGAGGAAACACTAAGAAGACCCCAGGCGCTGCGGTAGGGAGGTCCCACCACGTACTCAGATGCTTAGAACAAACTTCTCCTCCACAATCAAAAATAGTCGAACATGGTACATGGTGGACACTAACTTGACGACTATCACAAGATGACAACCAAGGGGGATGATCATCGTCTCACGGCTCAAGCTCGATAGCAGGATCCAAAAGCTCAGTCAAAAATCCAGGAAAAGATCTTCATCCTTGTACCCCTATGGTCCTATTTATAGGCAAATGTAAGGGATGAGGAGGGGTCATATTTACAGCCCGACCCCCACCAGGTGACCATGCAACTTTTGGAGGAGCTCGTCCAACTTTGGGAGAGTATCTATGCTGGTCGCCTACCAGGCGAGTACGAAAGGGGTGTTCGTCATACTCGCTCAGATTTTCTACTGTCTTGAATGCTGATTTTGACTTTTGTTTTGACTTGTTGATCTTAACTATTTGCTGACATGACTTTGAGTGAGCCCATCCTTGACGAATATGAGTTGTACACACGTATAATAGAATTTATGACTATGCATAAACCTTTATTATCCGTAAGCGATTGATATCCGCACTATAATATTGGATATCCGCAAACGTTATTAGCGAACTTTTAGAGTTTTACATTTTGCATATCCGCACTCGCCTTTCTTCCGCATTCCGCCTCTCCCCGTCTCGAAGAAATCGAGATTCACCCTTTTCTTCCGCCGCCCAACGATTTCGACACAGCAAATGCCATCGGAGCCCGTTAGATTTCCCACTGTCCGAGTGCATTTGCTCCAAACACTTGGTGAAAACGTCGCGCCAAATGTAAGCCAAAAGCACTGTCTGCAGCACTTCCCACCACCTCCATTTCAAAAGCGTTGTGTGCCGTTGGACTGCCACAAGAGAGGTTTTCCTATATAGGGTCAGTTTGTTTGGGCGTTTTTCCTCCTTTGCGTTGTCATCGGAACGAGAATTTTTTTTTTTCAGTTTGTTTGGGCGTTGCATCGGCATCGGACCTCCTTTCCAACGCTGCTTTCCTGCAGCTGCTCCTACCTCCTTTCCAACGGCAGCGTTACCAACGCTCCCTCTGGCAAAGGCGACGACGCAGCTTTGGCGGTGCTCTGGCGAAGGGGCGGTGCTTCGGCGGTGTTCTGGCGAAGGGGCGGTACTCCGGCGGTGCTTTGGAGGTGCTCCGACCTAGGGGCGTTGCTCTGGCAAAACGCCGTTAAAAACCGGCGGAGCTATTTTTTGATCTCCAGCCATGGACCCTCCCCCCCCCCCCCCCCCCCCAACGCCGGCGCTGCGTGGTGCTCCGCCGCTGTGATGCTCCGCCGCCGCCGTGATGCTCCGCCTCTTGAAGATTTCTGCCATGGCCCCTCCCTCTCGTCCGCCCCCTCTCCGTCTCTCTGTAAATTTTAACTTTCTTATTTATTATTATTCTGATTATTATTATATATATTATTATATATTATTATTATGTAATATTATTATTATTGATTATTATTATATAATAATATTATTAATTAAGATTATTATTATTATTATTAAATATATATATTATATAATTATAATATTATATTATTATGTATATATATTAATAATATATATATGTATAATATATTATATTAATTAAATGTATCAGATATATATATGATATTATAATAATTAAATTTAATAATAAATATAATAATTAATCATTGATTTATCATGTAATCGAACAAGCGCCACACGCTTTTTTTTATCAACTTTCTCCATTCACAACAGAACCTCGTCACCGCTGTTTTACATAACACTGTTTTTGTCTGCATTTTGCTTCACGCTCACAGGTGACTTCTCAGCTTCCATTTCCCAGACTCATATCAGCTTGTGCTTTCTCGACCACCACTGCGCAAAAGTGACCAAGGTACGTGTTTTTTTTCGCAAGCCCGCGTTTCTTATATCCGCAGTTTTGCTCGATTTCCCAGCCGCGGCTTCTCGCCATATAGGCGCAGCATGAAACCTTACCCCTCTACTCCGACGACATACGGCGCCTGCACGCTCGACGACGGCCTCGACCTCCCGCCTCTTGACGACGACTGCAACCTCAACTGGTTCGCCGCGTCTCCCGCAGATCGTCGTTGATCTCACCAAAAATCGTCGCCCCTCTTCCCAGGTACACACCCCTTTCTGATATCCTATTCCTCGTCGTTTCTCTACTTGGTTTTAGGTTTATTGATGCGATCATTTCTTCTCCTACAAACCCTCATAGTTTCGCTGCTCCTCCCCCTTCTCAGGCCACAGCCGTTTGTGTCCACCAGCTCCAGGGATCTGTCAAACCAGATAGTATGATCGTCTCCCTCTGTTAGTTCCCTCTTTTCTTTGCAAGAGTTTTGTAAGTGTTCGTTTGTGATAGACTGGCATAAAAAAATGATTTTGATGATCCAAAATGCATTATTATGTAAATCAATTATGCAGTAATGGACAATGCAATAGATGAATTATTAAAATTAACTCCAAGATGAATCAGTTTTTATTTTATTTCATAATAAAGAACTTTGCTAAATTCATGTCTATAACTGCATACTGACAATTGAATATCAATGACTGAACTTCTAAGGCTTGTTCTTTTCAGTTTTCGGAATTGTATAGATTTCAGTTTCAGAACTGAGTTCATGGGTTTATTAGGTGGAGAGTGGATGGAGGTGAATTGTAATTACTGGAACTGGTATTTATAAAAGATAAGAATTGGAAGCCACATTCAATTATATAAAATGTGATGCTAACACACAGTTTGGCTCTTACAAGTACAAGGGGAAAATAAGCTTTGAGCAGAAGGTTACAACAGTGAAGATAATCGTAACTAGGGCTGTTCGCAAACCAAATAGTTCGTGAATAATTCGGGAAAATAAGATTTGCTTTATGTGGCTTCAATAGGTAGCAATGTTGTTCATGAAATAAATGTTTCTCCAAGTTGGATTTTTTGGTAGATTTTATATTTTTTGGATACATGATTGGAAACTTCAATAGGTAGCAATTTGATTTCTTTTTTAACAAAACCATTTTTCTAGAAATAGCACTTTTCCAAAACTCCATTTCCTATCAGCAGTTTTTCATCAGTAACAACCCAACCAAGTAGAGTCTTAAACTCCGGCTGACCGATGATGTTACTTGCGCTGGCTTCGTGGTTCTTGTCGGAATCCAACCGACGGCGATCTTTCTTCCTCCCGCTTGGGTCCGTGGCTCCTGTAGGCATCCAACGCCGACAATTCTACCAGGGTTCGTGGATCCTGTAAGCATCCTCCCGTTAAATTCTAGGGTTCATGGTTCTTGTCCTTGGCTTATGTGGGTAGAAACGAGAGTAGACAGGGGATGATTTTATTCCCTGCTTTGATTATTCCTCCAGTACTCATGGTTTCTTATTTAGTCCCTAAAAAACACATCACTTCAAGATCAAGTCAATTAAATCAAGAGCTCTTTCAGAATTTTGCAAGTTTATGTGATTTCCGATAAATATTGTTATAAGTGGTGAATGTTTCTTGCTCATTTCATTTCTTTTAAGTACTTTAAGACCTACTACTTCCTATTCTTTGACTCAATTATGCAGTCTTCTATTTGGTGGCGAGAGAACCAAAATTTCGATGATCTTGTAATTCATTAAGGCTTCATTTGTTTCGGCGGTGGCGGGTCGATCTTGCGGGTGAAAATGGAGTGTTCGAAACGGAGGGGGGAGGTGGCTGCTCCAAACGGAGCTTTTTGGGGCGTTTCTCAAGGCTGGCGGAAGGGTGAAAACGGAGCAAACGCCGCCGGAGGTTCATTTGTTTTCCCTTCTTCAGGCGGCGTTTGCCCAAAACGGAGCAGCGAAACGCCCAAACAAATAGAGCCTAAGCAACATCTAGAATTAAGTGTCTGTTATGTGCCGTGACGACGTCTGTTATCTTTAATTTATGTGTGTTAATTTTTATTGTATTTTACCCATATGTTGTAAGCAAATGGGGGGGGGGCATGTTTTGAACCTACTTATGTTATGTGGTTAGACCTTGTTGGGTATGCAAAAATTAGAACCAAGAAATCTCTCTATCTCTCTTAATTTTCTTTTCTCCTATCTCTCTCTCTAAACCCACGGGAGAAACCCGTGAGTCGCCCTAGCCGCAAAACCGTGATACCTCCACCTTTCCCGATCGTGCCGCTCCGCTCGCGACTCCCCTGCCTCGCAGTCATAGCTCCACCACCAGTCACTAGATCAAAGAGGTTGGTCCATAACAATCTGAATCTGGTATCAGAGCCCATCGCTGGTTCCACCTCCCGCCTTTCCTTCGCTCAGCCCGACCCGCGCCATCGGCTCAATTCCGCTATCGACAACACACTCGCCAGCTCTCCTTTCTGACACGATGACTTCCCAGCGGCTCCCTCTTCCTCTGATTCAGCGGCTCCCACTCGCGCTACCAGCCCGCGGGCTACAAATCTGCGGCCAGTACCCACGCCGGCCCGTCGTCGGTCTCAGCCTGCCCCCTAGCCTCCGCCGGTCTGCTTCCAACACCACTAGCTATTGGACCAGCCCTGTTTTCGATGGATGACGGTGCTCCATCACCAGCTCTGGTCATGGAACTCTTCCAATCCATGCTCGCGACTCAGAACTCCAAAGGATATGGCACGCTTGGTTCCATCCAGCCGCGGACGCTTCGTCTGCCCTATGGAGTGCACTGTCTCGACTCGCCTCTTACGACGCCCGATCACACCTCGTACTACCTTAATTCGATATTCGATTGAACAGAGACTATCCCTTCTAAAGCCTTAAGATCCTCTTCTCGTGGCTCACCCGTTGCGATATTTTCTTCACCAACCAGCGCACGCCGGATGAGGAACGTGTCGACATCGCCTCCTGCCACTTGGCCCGACGCAATTGTGGTTCACACAACTTATGCGCGAACACGCAAACCCTTCGTGGCAGAATTCAGTGCGGCCTGCACCCTGAGGTTTGGTCCTGCTCTACAGGGAAACCCACTCGACGATCTGGTGAACCTCAAACAGGACGGCTCCATCGACACCTATCTGGAACAATTTCAAATGCTACCTTCTAGGGCAACGTTCGTCTTATCGGAGCAGCAAGTTCCTCACTTCACCACCGGCCTTCACGAGCGATTACGATGGGACGTGGAATTCCTTCTCCAACGTGATCTTAGCACAGCTATGAGCCTCGCCAGGGCTTGTGAACGACGACTCATATTAGATCGTCCGCCTTTGAGACATCGGGATTATCAGGGCACTTACTCTCTAGCAGCTTGCCTGACAGAGCTCCACTGCGGGACGATCCACCGCGGCCTACTATCCGCCGCCGTTTGTCTCGTATCGAGATGGCCGAGCGTCGCGAGAAAGGCTTGTGCTACAATTGTGATGAACATTTCACGCCAGGACATTGATGCAAACTCTTATTTTGGCTCGAAGTAGATGATCCTCCCAATGAAGATGCGGAAAAAGCGGAGCAGACACGACAATTCCCTTCGATCCAGTTTGAGGACAAGCTGCTTTGGACGAGGAGACGATGTTATGTGGCGTGATGACGCCAGTTATCTTTAATTTATGTGTTAATTTTTATCGTATTTTACCATATGTCGTATGCCCCAAATGGGGGGGAGGTGTTGTGAACCTACTTATGTTATGTGGTTAGATCTTGTTGGGTATGCAAAAATTAGAACCAAGAAATCTCTCTCTCTCGCGCTTAATTTTTCGTATCTCCTACCTCTCTCTCTCTAAACCCACGGGAGAATCCCGCGAGTCGCCCTAGCCGCAAACCGCGATACCTCCACCTTTCCCGATCGCGCCGCTCCGCTCGCAACTCCTCCGCCTCGCAGTCATAGCTCCGCCACCGTATCAAAGAAGTTGGTCCATAACAATCTGGTATCAGAGCCCATCGCCGGTTCCACCTCCCACCTTTCCTTCGCTCCCCCTCCCCGCCCCATCGGCTCTTTCCGCTACGACAGCACACTCGCTAGCTCTCCTTCTCGACACGACGACTTCCCCAGCGGCTCCCTCTTCCTCTGATTCAGCGGCTCCCACTCGCGCTACCAACCCCGCGGCTACAGATCTGCGGCTCAGTACCCACGCTGACCCGTCGTCGGCCTCCGCCCGCCCCTAGCTCCGCGGCCAACGTCCAGCGACCCCTATCCTCCGTCGGCCTGCTTCCAACACCACTAGCTATCTGACCAGTCCTATTCCGATGGCTGACGGTGCTCCATCACTAGCTCAGATCATGGAACTCTTTCAATCCATGCTCGCGACTCAGAACTCCAAAATGGATGTCCTCAACGCACGCTTGGATGCCCGACAGGGGGTGCCTTCTTCTCCGCCTCTGAATACGACGATCGCCCTTCGGCAAGTCGGGTGGACTCTGTCGCTCCTCCAGGCACGGACTACCCGCCTACACACGAACTATCCGGATGGACTTTCCCATCTACGAAGGCCGCAAAGATCCTCTTCCGTGGCTCACCCTTTGTGATATTTTCTTCGTCAACCAGCACACGCCGGATGAGGAACGTGTCAGCATCGCCTCCTTCCACTTGGCCTGACGCAATTGTGGTTCACACAACTTATGAGCGAACACTCAAAACCCTTCGTGGGCAGAATTCAGTGTGGCCTGCACCCTGAGGTTTGGTCCTGCTCTACAGGAAAACCCACTCGGCGATCTGGTGAACCTCAAACAGGACGGCTCCATCGACACCTATCTGGAACAATTTCAAATGCTATTATCTCGGGCACGTCCGTCTTATCAGAGCAGCAAGTTCCCCTCTTCACCGCTGGCCTTCACGAGTGATTATGATGGGATGCAGAAATTCCTTCTCCCACGTGATCTCGACACAACTATGAGCCTCACCAGGGCTTGTGAACGGCGACTCATACTAGATCGTCCTCCTTTGGGACATCGGGACTATCAGGGCACTTACTCTCTAACCAGCTTGTCTGACAGAGCTTTTGCGGGACGATCCACCTCGACCTACCGTCTGCCGCCGTTTGTCCCATACGAGATGGCCGAGCGTCCGAGAAAGACTTGTGTTACAATTGTGACGAACATTTCACGCCAGGACATCGATGCAAACTCTTATTTTTGCTCGAAATATATGATCCTCTCAATGAGAACGCGAAAAGCGGAGCAGGCACGACAATACCCTTCGATCCAGTTTGAGGACAAGTTGTCTTCGGACGGTGGCGGCGATGTTATGTGGCGTGACGACGTCAATTATCTTTATTTTATGTGTGTTAATTTTTATTGTATTTTACCCATATCTCGTAAGCCAAATGGGGTGTGTGTTGTGAACCTACTTATGTTATGTGGTTGGACCTTGTTGGGTATGCAAAAATTAAAACCAAGAAATCTCTCTCTCTCTCTCTCTTAATTTTCTTATCTCCTATCTCTCTCGCTAAACCCACGGGAGAAACCGTGAGTCGCCCTAGCTGCAAAAACCGCGATACCTCCACCTTCCCCCATCCCGCCGCTCCGCTCGCGACTCCTCCACTTCGCAGCCATAGCTCCGCACCGGTCACTAGATCAAAGAGGCTGGTCCATAACAGTGTCCTTGCATTCTTATTTTAATTTATTCTCACTTTTTGAAATTTTTTCTCTCCTAGTCACTGCCAATGTCATACTTTTCCACAAATTTATTGTCACATCATACTTTTCCATCCAAGTATTTGAAGGAATAGTTATTTAGAGCCTATTTCAAACCATTAGTAAAGTTTAGAGACAAATATCAAACAAACATAAATTGAGGGACCATTTCATATTTTTTCCTTTAGTTTTATTCTTACTTTTTGAATTTTCTCTCTCCTAGTCACTGCCATGTCATACTTTTCCCCATAAATTTATTGTCATGTCATACTTTTCCATCCAAGTATTTAACGGAATAGTTATTTAGGACCTATTTCAAACCATTAGTAAAGTTTAAAGACATATCAAACAAACATAAATTGAGGGACCAATTTCACATTTTTGCCTTTAGTTTATTCTTACTTTTTGAAATTTTTGCTCTCCTAGTCACTGCCATGTCATTCTTTTCCACATAAATTTATTGCCGCATGATACTTTTCCATCCAAGTATTTAAGTGAATAGTTATTTAGGACCTATTTCAAAGCATTAGTAAAGTTTAGAGACAACTATCAAACAAATTTATTGACTCTTTGTTTCTGCTCGCTTGTGTGGTTGTAAAACATTCTTAACATCCTTTGGCTTTTATTGACTCATTGTTTCTATTCGCTTGTGTGTTTGTTGGTTCATAGCCGCTGATTTGAAGAAAGACAATTTCTTGGATAGAAGATGGTTAAACTGTCCTTAACCCAACCACCTTCAGATAAGCATAGAGACAAAGATGCTGTGAAGGAGAGAATAACACTACTGGAAGAGATTGATTCAATTATAAGATCAGCTATGGTTTATGGTGGTCGATATGAAGCTCGTCTATGGCTTTGCAACACAATTTCAACTATTCACTCTATAACTCCTCGAAAACAACGTGACTTGTTTCTCGAGCTACTGAGACTAAGAAAGTCAAAGCATGATGTTGCTCCTCAATTATTGCAGATGATCTTCGAGAATAAGCCAGAGAAGGCTGGCTCTATAATCGCGAATAAATGCTACATGCTTGAGAAGTTTTTTGATGGTAGATTTATCCAGTTTACATTGACCTTCTTTCTATTGCCTTTATTTTATTTGTCATTCATGGTATCATATCTTAGATCCAAGCTTTATTGTAACAACGTAGGTTTAAAATTATTCTTTCACTATATTGGAAAAAGCCCATGTAAAAGACCCATTTGATGGCCCACTTTAGTTATTTTCTTTCTCCTCCTTTTTTAGTCCCACATCATGTATATGATTTATTCTTCTCTCTTTTCTCCTATATATTTGTATTCTCTCCTTGTATTTAAATACTTGAATAATACATACAAACTTTGGGCACTATCAACATGGTATCAGAGGCAGGTTCCGTCTAGCTCGACCTGCCTTTTTTTCTGTCCGCCCGGTCTCCTGCGGACTGCCCTTCTACATCCGCCTCTCCGCGTACTGACTTTCTTGTCCGCCTTTCCTGCGGACTGCCCCTCTGCCTCTGTCCGCTCGGCTACCCTGCGGACTGCCTTCCTGTCCGCTCCGGTCTCGTGCGGACTGCCCTTCTGCTTCTGCCTCTCTTATCTCTCTCCGTGGTTCCACCCTCCTCAGGCTTCTTATAGCCATCTTCTGCTTGACTCGTGGGGCCCACCTCTCCTATCCGCTCCGGACGATCCTTCCTGTCGCTGCACTCTCTGTTTGTGTCCGCTCGAGCCTCTTTGCTCGCGGACTGCTCCCTCTAGCCCGCTCTGTTTCTGTCCGCTCGAGCCTCTGTGCTCGCGGACTCCCTATCCGCAGTCTCTTGCGGACTGCTCCTGTCCGCTGCGGGCTCTCCTCGTGTCCGTTGTGCGCTCTTCTCTTGCTGCGTGGCTTCTTCCTCGCGGTCTCTTCTTCCGTCCGCCACGGTGTTTTTCAGCGGCCTGCCCCAGTCCGCTGCGATCTGCTCCACTGCTGCGACCTCTGCCGCGGACTGCCCCCCAGTTCGCCGCGACCTTCTCCAAGCTCTGCTCCAAACCGCTGCGACCTCTGTCGCGGACTGCTCCAGCTCTGCTCTAAACCGCTGCGACCTCTTCCAATTCGCCGCGACCTCCTTTCGCGGACTGCTCCTGTTCGCCGCGACCTCACCTAGTTCGCCGCGACCTCCTCCAGTTCGCCGCGACCTCCTTTCACCCGCTGCTTGCCGCACGGGTTGTTCTCTCCGTGCCCTGCTGTCTGCTCCTCAGTCGCCATGTCCTCCAGCGACTCCACTACAGCTCAACCCCTGGCCGACCACGTGGCTCCTCTCGAACTGCGCGATGAGCTTCGAATTACTACTATTTCCCTCTCTGGCAAGTCCAACTTCATCCCCTGGGTCCACTCCGTCCGCCGGGTCTTACAGGCCAAGGGTCTTGCACGTCACCTTACCCAGGGCTCGCCCACTCCTCCTACTGATGATTGGCTCCGAAATGACGGTCGCGTCCAGACCTGGATCCTGAACTCGGTGGAGGGTGAGCCGTACCAGATGATCATGTATCATGAGACCGCCAAAGCCATGTGGGATGAACTTCATTCGTTGTACTCAGGGAAGGACAGCCTTCAGCACCTTTTTGACATCATCACTGATCTTCAAGCCTTGGATGTTGGCAAAGCTCTGGACATGACCTCCTTCGTGGCCCGTGCTAAAACTCTCACGGAGGCCTGGATTCAGCACCAGCCCGCGACTACTGATCTCGCTGCCCAACGCGCCCAGAAGGAGGCTGTTTGTATTGCTATGATTATGGCTCGCGTCCCGCCACACCTGCACAGTATCCGAGCCCAGGTTTTGGCTTCACCCACTACCCCCTCCTTCTCCGATGTCTGCTCGATGTTACTTCGCGTACCACCTCCACCGGAGGCTCCTGCACCACCCTCGCCGGCCCTTCTTCAGCAGGCCCTTCCTCCTTTACTTCCACAACCCTTTTTCTCGGGGTGGACGTACGGGCTCCCGTGGGCGGGGCCGTGGTGGCCGCGGACGGCCCAAGTGCACCTACTGCGGCCGGGATGGCCATACTGAAGCCGTCTGTCACAAGAAACATGGCTACCCTCCGCGCCCGCCTACTGTCGCTGTTGCCGATAGCTCTCCTCCGACTGGTACGGATCTTGAGGCTCTTCGCCTTCAGCTGCAACAACTCCATGGGCTCCTCAACCCTCCATCTGCTTCCATTGCCTCCACCTCCATGCAGGTATTATCTCCACCTCCACTACAGGTTCTGCCTGTCTTTCCTCCGGATCTCGCTGGATCCTGGACTCGGGAGCCACCCACCACGTCACTTCCATGCGGCCGCCCCAGTTCTCTGCTGCTGCTCATCCCCCGTCTATTACTGTGGCCAATGGTGCGCTTGTCCCGGTCTCCGGCTGCGCTGATCTCTTCCTCCCTCCCTCTTTCTCTCTTCGTTCCGTTCTTTATGTGCCAGCCTCACCTTTTAATTTACTCTGTTGGTCGTCTTACTACTGATATGAATTGCTTTATAACCTTCACTTCTTCTGGTTTTTTGATACAGGATCGGCAGACGCAGATTACCATTGGTAGGGGTCGACTGCAGAACGGGCTTTACCTCCTCGATGTCTCTCCCACATCCCTTTCCTCTGTCTCCTCGTCTGATTGGCATTGTCGGCTTGGGCATGCCCCTCTACCTATCCTCCAGAAGGCGCTTACAGACCTTTCTCTTCCTGCTTTTAAATGTGATTCTTGTATTATTGGCAAACAGCCTCGCTCTTCTTATCCCGCACATTGTACTAGGAGCTCTGCTCCGTTTGATTTAATACATTCTGATATTTGGGGACCATATAAAGTTTCTAGCATTTCTGGTTATCGTTACTTTATAACATTTATTGATGATTACTCTCGCACTACCTGGTTGTATCTCCTACATGATCGCTCTGAGCTTCCTCGTGTCTTTCAGGCGTTTGTGTTAGAGACTCGTACGCAATTCTCTACCACCATTAAAACTTTCCGCTCTGATAATGCCCGGGAATACACTAGCCACGAGTTTGTCACTCTCTGCGCAAACTTCGTATTGTTCACCAGACCTCTTGTCCCTACACCCCTCAACAAAACGGGGTCGCCGAACGAAAGAACCGTCACTTGCTTGATGTTGCTCGCTCCCTCATGCTTCACATGCACGTTCCCAAAGTCTTCTGGAACTTTGCGGTGTCCACTGCATGTTTTCTTATCAACCGTCTCCCCTCTCCGGTTCTCCAGAACGCTACCCCCTTTAGCCTTCTTTTTCCCTCCACACCCGCCTTCCCCCTCACCCCCCGGGTTTTTGGCTGTACCTGCTTTGTCCATACCCTGGGCCCCACTCTTGACAAACTGGATCCCCGTGCGGTCAAAACACATTTTCGTCGGCTACTCCCGCACCCAAAAGGGCTATGTTTGCTACTCTCCGCTCACCCGGAAGGTCTCTGTATCGGCTGATGTTACTTTCCGGGAGGATCAACCCTTCTTTCCTCCTCCTTTGCCACCACTTCTACCACCACCTCCTACATTACCCTCCCTCCCACGGCCGGTGATCCCCGTCCCCTCACCTCCCACCATCCCTCCGCCTCCTCCCACCATTGACCCTCCTCGACCGCCTTTTATTCGGGTCTATACTCGTCGCCCTCTTCCTCCCGTTGCTCCTCTGCAGTCGGCTTCAACCTCGGCTTCTCCGTGCTCTGTCGCTCCGGTGTCGTCCTCTACCGCTCATCCAATGGCGGACTATGTTTCTCTCCATCGCCTCTCTCCACCTCTTCAGACCTTGGCTACTTCGCTATCCTCGGTCTCTATTCCTACTTCTGTCCGGGACGCTCTTCAACATCCTGGGTGGCGTGCTGCCATGGAAGAAGAGATGGCTGCTCTTTGGGCCAACCAGACTTGGACCTTGGTGCCCCTTCCTCCCGGCCAGAAACCTGTTGGGTGCAAATGAGTCTTCGTCATTAAACATGCTCCTGATGGGACCATTGATCGCCTCAAAGCTCGCTTGTCTGCTCGTGGCTTCACCCAGCAACAGGGGCTGGATTATGACGAGACTTTCTCTCCGGTCGCTAAGCTCAACACAGTCCGGATCCTCATTTTTGTTGCTGTCCATCGCCAATGGCCCTTATTTCAACTCGACGTCAAGAACGCTTTCCTGAATGACGACCTTCAGGAAACGGTTTACATGCAACAACCTCCCGGGTTTGAGACCACGGGGGAGTCACGGGTTTGTCATCTTCTCAAATCGCTATATGGTCTCAAACAATCCCCTCGGGCATGGTTCGACAAGTTCAGCAAAGCTCTCCGGGACATTGGCTTCACTCGCAGCTCGGCTGACTTCTCATTGTTTACTCGCCACCAGGCCACTGGTACGGTTCTCCTATTAGTATATGTCGACGACATCATTATTACTGGCAGTGACTTGGACAACATACATGCCGTTAAGCTACATCTGAGCTCCGTCTTCCAAACTAAAGATCTCGGCCATCTTCGGTACTTCCTCGGTCTGGAAGTGGCCAGAAGGTCAGATGAGTTGGTTCTCTCTCAGCGCAAATATTGTCTGGATCTTCTTCATGATGCGGGCTACTCTGGCTGCAAACCTATTAACACTCTCATGGATGCAAATCACAAAATATGTGCTCAGGGCTCGGATTCTGATTCGCTTCTACCAAATCCAGAATATTACCGTCGTCTAGTTGGGAAGCTTATCTACCTAACAGTTACAAGACCTGATATATCGTTCGCTGTGGGACTTGTGAGTCACTATATGCACTCTCCTCGAAGCTCTCATCTCCAGGCTGTGGAACGTATTCTCAGATATCTTAAGACAGCTTCTGGCCAAGGACTTGTATACAAAACCTCATCTTCCACTCCTACACTAGTGGCATACTCTGACGCCGACTACGCTGGCTCCCTCGACGATCGACGATCTACTAGCGGTTTTGCACTATTTTGGAGGACATCTGATTACTTGGCGAAGCAAGAAACAAGCAGTGGTTGCTCGATCCTCAGCAGAAGCAGAATATCGGGCAATGACTGCTGTAGTCTCTGAACTCACATGGATTGAGAGTCTCATTACCGACCTTGGAGTTAAACTACCTTCACCAACTCTCCTCCTATGTGACAGTCAAGCTGCCATACATATCGCCAAGAACCCGGTCTTTCATGAAAGAACGAAGCATATTGAGGTAGATTGTCATTTCATCCGAGAGAAAGTCCACATGAAGAAGATCGAGCTCAAGCATGTTCCGGGTACTGAACAGGTTGCTGACATCCTCACCAAAGCTCTACATAGTACCCTCTTCTATCAGTGCCTATCCAAGCTTGGCGCATACGACTTGTACGCTCCAGCTTGCGGGGGAGTATTGGGAAAAGCCCATGTAAAAGGCCCATTTGATGGCCCACTTTAGTTATTTTCTTTCTCCTCCTTCTTTAGTCCCACATCATGTATAGGATTTATTCTTCTCTCTTTTCTCCTATATATTTGTATTCTCTCCTTGTATTTAAATACTTGAATAATACATACAAGCTTTGGGCACTATCAACACACTAAAATAATATATGAATCACAGGGCATCGGAAGCGTATTTTGGACTGGTTTGATCACTTTGCCAGTGTTGGAGAGTCAGGGCATAAGAAAGGAGCCAGGGCACTTTCCAAATTTGCTTTTATGAACCGTGACACATGCTGGGAGGAGCTCGACTGGAAAGGAAAGCATGGGCAATCTCCAGCAGTTGTTGCTACCAAACCGCATTATTTCCATGACCTGGATGTCCTCCAGACGGTGGAAAACTTTCTCGAGTACGTACCGGGTTTTGGTGTTCAGATGAACTCGCTGAATCTGTCGAAGATGGTGAAATCCTAAAGATCGATGAGAAGTATTTTATAAGTAAATTTCTGCAACTGATGTATGAAGAGAGTATGGAAGATGTGTGGACGGTCATTGAAGAGTTTTTAATGAATGAACCGTTCTCTTTTCTTTGCCAACGTCTCCTTGTTAATTTAGATGATTCCCGGATGCTAATGTTTTTGAAGTCCATCACTAAATTCATTCATGTGAATTCACAGTGCAAGGAATTAAAATACCCATCATGTTGGCTAGAGGGCCTCCTGTCATCATGCAGTAGCTCCATATCTGTTGATGAACTTATATTACTAAATGCTGTAATTACTCATGGAAGACAGCTTCTGCGCATATTAACCGATGAAGAACATGAGGAGGAGAAGGAAAAAATGGAGAAGCTGTTGATGAGTGCTTCGAGATTTTGTGATGAAGATCATTGGGCTTTCATGGAAGAATGCATGGAGGTGAAGAAACATATATCAGTAAAATGGATTGGACTTCAGTCCTGGATTATACAGTATCAGATCACAATGGAGTGTAAAACTCAACAATCATGTGAATCATTATTTTCTGAGAACGGGATAAGTTTTCACAGGGAGGACGGATTTGGCTTGTTACTAAGCAATGAAATTGTAGAAGAAGGGGGTTCGGAGATTGATGAAGATCTGGATAGATGGCGTCACTATAGCAGAAAGAGGGACAAGAAGAGGAAGACAAAGAAGTACAATCGTGCCAATCTAAATGCTGATGAACTTTTGGAATTCAAACCGTCAAGCAGTTTGGAAGATTGGAAATTAGGAGGGAGGAGTTGGCGGCTCTCAACCGACAATTATTCCAGTGCATGGAATGCAGTACGTTTCTTTGGTTTATTTTCCTTGTGATGAGAATTCAACAAGATCATATAATGCGCAATTGCAGAGTTTTTTTAATTCAGAAAGGAAAGCTTATTTTTAAATGAAAGTTTTTGTTAAATGTTGTAATGTTGTATGCAGTTTGTTGGTATAGGATATCTAGAAAACAGACAACTTCGATACGAACTAATCAGAATCTTTTTCAATGTAAACTCTTGCATCTTTCGAAAATTCTTCGGAGAGATCCTTAAATTTATGTCGTTTGGTGCTATGCAGGCAGATTTACCAGAGCATCTTTCCAAGCACTGCTTTTCCATATGGATGAAGTGGATCATATCTAGGGGGTAGTTAATTTCAAATGTTGGATAGGCATGGCAGAGTATCTCAAATTCTGGACCACCTTTAGGATGATGTAAGAAACCATAAATGTGACATAGATATTTTGTTCTTTTTTTTTCTGATCCATTTCTCAAGTGCCAATTTTTTCCCTCTTGCACTTAAACTTACTTTAATAATTGCTTCTTAAAAATGTAGAATGGGTTTTTGCATGTCCTTGTATTATCTTCTTGCATGGTTTCTGATTTTGCATCTTGTTTTTTGATGTTTTGTTTCATTATCAAGTTAATTGTTAGAATAGCTGGGGTTTGTTCGTTTGGATGAATTTGAGGCCCTGAAATTAGAATTAGAGACACATTTTGATTGGAACCTTCAATTCCAATTCTGAACCCCTAATACCGTCCAACTGAACGGACCGGAAAAGATAATAAGTACATCATAGCTTTTTCATTTACCTTGTGCTTATTCCTCGTCGATTCCAAATCAAAGTATTATGCATACAGCATGCATATTATCCCGAAGGCTGTGGATCAAAATGAGAGTTAGAACTCATTCTCAGACCGGTTGAAAGCATCGCCTCGCCTCTTTTTTGTTTTCGCTCAGGAGCCAAAACGAACACGCCTGATACCTAGACCTTCGACCAGACATTTTACCCTTGTCGAATCGGAACCAACCACCATTGCATTGCACTCGAACAGTTGAGTTAGAGTATATAAAAGTGGCTGGCAACTTCCATAAACAGATCTAGATTCATTTTTTGTACCTGGTCTAACCTCACAACCCTTCACAGGTTGGTCAGAAGTGCGTCTTGTTTGGTAAGACGAAATTGTACAAAGAAATTCAATCGCAAAGTGTACTTCATATACCCTCACAACGGGACCGGCCTTCAAAATTGTTTTTGATTAATTTTATTTTGTTTTTGTCCACTTAGTATTCAGACAATTTCAGACTACTAATTTTCTTAGCCAACATACTACTATTATTATTATTTAGTTAAACAATGTTTAAGTTTTCTTTTATTTCTTTGGTTGCATTTGAGATTGAGTAGGTAATATAGCTTAGTTGGAGGTAAAACTGAGAAGGCTAAAATGCAACTCCACAATTGAAAATATTTTTTTGCATGTTATAACTTATAACAACATATGGATGTCCTTTGTGAGAATGATTACTAAGAAAATGTCCAGGATCATCGGAATTCGTCTTTTTGACACAGTTTTTGGCCTTGCAGGAAAGCTAAATTGTTTGAGGGTATTGAACAGAAATTCTTGAGGACAATGATTTCTTCACAAATGAATCAAAAATTAGATGGATGGTGCGCAGAGCATGAGTTTTCATCTATCCCCACTTAGTTGATGTGAGTAATCTACTCACATTACTTTCATGCTCTTTTACTTAAAAATAATAATTTGTAACCACTTGTTGTGCATTGTAATGAACTTTCAATTCTCTTGGGTAAAGTAGGTTTGACACCCCTGAAATTCATAGGAAATACTTATGGATCCTTTGTAGCTTTCAAAGGGATATTTGGAAACTTTCTTTTTTTTTTCAATTTTTACTCCAAAGCGGGCCGATTTTATTTAGGGTCCATTCGTTTGTGCGAAATTGGGGGATAAGAATTGTAATTGCCCCCTGCCATTCCAATTTTGCTGTTCGGCGAACCTATTAAGAGGGCAGAATTAGAATTCACCTCAATTCAATAGGAATTATGTGTAGGCTGAATTGTCTCCCCATCATTTTTGACCTAAATAGATTAGATTTCACATTTCTGTCTCCTCCCATCTCAAGCATGATTTCGCTAGCAGCACTGCAAGAAGGTCCAGCCCGCCGGTGATTCTCCCCCTCAGGCCATCATTTCTTCCCCTGTCTCGTCTTCCTTCATAGGAATTTAGGGTTCCAAATGCCCATTTGAAAATACCAAGGGTTCCACGTGTCTTTCCATTAATTTCATAGGTGCTATGCATATTTTGCCCAAGAATTTTAACCGAAAAACTAAACTTTTTGCATACAGGGAAGATTTTTTGAATCTTATCACGCATTTTTGCTGGTTGGCGGCAACCCTAAATGTTCCAAATGATTATTGATGTCAAGCGTTTCCTGTTCTATTTAAGGGATGCTGAATTTGAAGTGATCAAGCTGAAGTTTAAAATGTTCGGGCCAGCCATTGCACCCGCAGAGATTGCCGCCATTCCTCGTCCAGGATCTCGTGCATTGCCGCCCACCATTGCTGGCTCGAACGAGCTCGTCTTTGCTGAACATTAATGCGCTTCAGGAGAAAAGGTGCTTGTGTGGTTTAGATGAAGAGCACTATTCTGTAGTGTGGAGAAAAGTGAGATGGGTGAATGGTTCTGCTAAAAATTTAGTTTTCCTTTAAGATCCTGGACGAGAAATGCGGTTCAGGTTTTAGGTGCATCATTTCATATGCGACTCATATGATTTCATTGACGCTCTTGTAATTTCAAGTCTTATGTCGCCCGTGTTATTTTATTTTGATTTCGCTATGTGCGACATGCTTGCTCATTACGAACTTCAATTTTCTTCACCTTTTTTTAAAGTAGAATGTGGGGTGGCAGCAAGTATGAAGTGCTTCTGAAGTAAGAAGCACAAATAAAGATCGCTCAGTAACCTTTCCCTAGTCCTGATTACATTGAAGTACTCTCCACAGAAGAGAAATCTTTATAATAATTATTAAAAAGTACTCATCAATTAAAAATAAATTTACTATGCAAGTGTTTATTGAATTGAATTGTTTCATTATGCAAGTATTTATTGAAATGAATTGTTTTAGTATGCATGTATTTATTGAATTGAATTGTTTTATAATAATAATTATATTTATATTATTATATCATAGAGGGCCCAGCCCCGTTCGCACCGCGATGGTATCACGGTGGGACCACTCCAAACGCTCGTAGACACCTGATCACAATGTTGTCTTGCCCGCGATGGTGGCGGCGGTCGTAAACGTATGAGTTAAGTTGTCATTTGTTAAGAATCACCTAACAAACATCATTTGTTTGAACAAAAAAGTGGATGAAGTTCCTTAGATGGGCGCTAACAAATGACAATTTAATCCACATGTTTATGACGGTCACTACCATGCCAAACGGAGCCATAATCACAATATATGACACAGGACAAGGCTACACAAACCGATATTACGATCGCCAACTATTGTAGTTTTGCGATCAGTGACAACCTATGCTCTGTTTGGACGGTGGTGGCGGTCGTAAATGCATGGGTTAAAAAACCGTCATTGTTAAGAATCACCTAACAAACATCATCTGTTTGAACATAAAAGTGGATGAAGTTATTTAGGTGGGCGTTAACGAATGACAATTTAACCCCATGTAAATGACCGGCACCACCGTGCCAAACGGAGCCCTAGACCCCACAAAAGTGAGAACACAGACCAAAATACCACCCAAGCACAACGCATATGCGGCCAAGCATTAGCGGCCTGTGTAACCAGAAGACTTCTGCGAGAATCCTACCACTATGTTTACATAGGCATGACATCAAGCACGACATGAACCTAGTAAGACCATGTTACAAAGCAATAGTGGGGAAGTAAAACTGAAAAAGTGAAATTTAGGCAAAAAAAAAAACTCACTATAATTCTAAATACTGACTACCACTATGTTTACAACATCAGTCTGCGAGAATCCAAGAGTTTCTCATTTATTGATACATAAGGGGAAGTAAAACTTTGATTCAGAATTATTTCTTCAAGCAAGGAAAAGCCAGAAGACTTCTGCAGAACAACAGGGCAGCCTGGTGCACAAAGCACTTCCACGCAGCGAGGGTCCGGGAAAGGGTCCCGCCACAAGGGTGAAATGTAGGCAAATCTTACCTGCATTTTTGCAAGAGACTGCTTCCAGGACTTGAACCTGTGACCGTGAGGTGCACCAAGGCTCCCCTTCCAATGGGAAGGACAACAACAAAGAAAAACATTTAGATTGAATTATAAAGAAGTTACAAAGAAATCTTTACCAGGAGAAAGAGGGCAGAACATATGATGGATGCGCATCATATTTATATGCTAGGGCCTGCAATGCTTCAGGACTAGCAGATTCACCCAACTCAGCAAGCCCAAGTTCAGCAGCATGGATTCCTCCAGTGATCAGCACCGAATCGATCCCAGCAATGTTCGCACCTTTTATATCGTGATGAAGAGAGTCGCCGACGGCGATACACTCGTATGAGCTAAGATCAGCCATCGCCATTGCTGATTTATAGATTACCTAAGGAAGATTATACAGTTCAATAGAGTGCAGGGGCGAACTGACGCGCAAAATAATTGCGCATCGAGCCAAAACCATCACCTAACAGGAGCCCTTAATATTTAATTCTGGTAATTTACACCCCAAAGGCTTTATATTGGCATTTTGCATCCTCCTAATTGAATATTTTGGGTGCAAAATATCAATATTAAAGTCTTTGAGGGGTGCAAAGTGTCAAAATTAAATATTTAGGAGCAATGTGCAAAAACCTCCTAATTGAATGGTGCTTTGCGCTAAAGTTCTGTTTTAAATGTTATAATCCCATATTAACTAGTTATTCAATTGATGATTTCTTGTTACCATTGTATGTATAATCACCGCTTCTATCTATACCATATTAAAAAGAATAGGGAATGTGTTGAAATCAAAAATTCGGTCTCTGTGGAGTTCACCCATGGGGAAGGGGTGATCGCGCACCTACTTCTCTCCTGCAAGCAAAATGACGAGAAAAAAGGAAAGAGGACTGACCCAAGGGCTCGGCGCGGAGGTCCCACCACAAACCCGGAATATCTTAGAGCGCTTCCCCTCCCTAGCTAAGAGCCGAGCTAAGGTAACCTCAGAAAGCGCTAGAAGACTGTGAGACAAGTGAGCACGCCTTCTGAGATACCCCTTGGGTCCTATTTATAGATTTCTGAAAACAGCCTGCAAATAGCCAACCTCCGCTGTTTTGAACAGCTATGTGCAGCCCACCTGGGTCTGCCAACAGCGTAACTCCGTTGTTCTAACTAGTTATGGGCAGGCCTGCGGGGGCAAAATGGTAAAAACACACCACAGAGCACTAGGTGAGTAGCCCTGAACAATCTCTACTCGGCAAGGGCGGCGAGTGCTCGATGGAGCTGGCACTCGCCGCCTCCTACTAGTCCTTGGCGAGCATGGGCCCGACTGGCCCTGCTTGCCTGTCGCTTGCCGAGCTCCACTGCATGAGTGCGAGCCCATCGGCTCTACTCGACCCCTAGAAATTTCACCTTGCCTGGGCGAGCCGGGGGCTGCCGAGCACCGGCCCCTTGAGTGCTCGCCCGGGACCTAGATCGCTCGATCAAGCTGGTCTGGCTCAAAAGAAAATTCACAAGCGGCGAGCTCCGCTCGACGAACGACCAAGAATAGTTCGACGAACTGGGGGAGGGCTGGTTGGGCTTCACTCAACGCTAAGGCAAAAAGGCGTCGAGTGACCGGGCTTCACTCAACGCTAAGGCAGAAAGACATCGAGTGGCCGGGCTTCACTCAACGCTAATGCGAAAAGGCGTCGAGTGGCCGAGCTTCACTCAACGCTAAGACAAAAAGACGTCGAGTGGCCGGGCTTCACTCAACGCCAAGGCAGAACGGTGTCGAGTGGCCGGGCTTCACTCAACGCCAAGGCAGAACGCCGTCGAGTGGCCGGGCTTCACTCAATGCCAAGGCAGAAAGGCGTCGAGTGGCCAAGCTTCACTCAACGCCAAGACTTCACTCAACTCTCTTCTTGCCTGCACCATGTCCTTCTCCCTAGGACTTGGCTATTTGCCCCCGTCATCCTCACTCGCCGGATACGGGGTTGTACAGATTGTATGACCCTAAAATAAGAACATCAAATAAATTTGAGCCATTCAATTTCTATCTCCCTGATTTAACGGAAACAAATGCTTTTTTAAAACCTAGGGCTACTATAAAAAATGATGTAGATAGATACTAGCAGCCTTTCACAAGGTCCCCATGAGCGTTGTACAGCAGGAATACTCGGTCATAGCTCGAGTGATGGTTGGGTAATGTTGTAGTGGCATGCTGCGCAGGAGATTGCACAACCACAAGTGTCTGCTTAGGGTTTAGGGTGAGATGGTTTTCATGGCCCTAATCACCGGATAGCATGGGAAATTGTTTTGGGAGAAACCCTTAGCATTAAGATAAATCATCCCTTGCGCAACGAGGATCCAGGGAAGGGTCCCGCCACAAGGGTGAAATCTAGGCAAATTGTACCATGCATTTTTGCAAGAGGCTGCTTCCAGGACTCGAACCTATGACCTCAAGGTCACACGGCAACATCTCAACTGGTGCGTCAAGACTCCCCTTCCCAAATAACAATTAAAATAAACAAAAAAGATACCGTAGACTAAAATAATCAAATAAAATATACTGACTTACTCATCAGGTTTTCCCATCCATTTTACTTCTCCACCAAGCTTCTCATATTTATCACCAAGTGTGCCTACAAAAAAAGAGCTTGCATGTCATGAATAAAGCTGCCAAGCTGCTGCTTCATCAGAGTTAGCTTAAGATATAATCCTTAAAAAAGTGAGTTTTCTCATGCATAATTTTTGGCCGGCAATGATATTACGCCGACTGTTCTTGATGTGCAGCATCCAGCATCAAGAATACTTTCAACAGACGCACACATTTTATCCCGTGCATTTTCACTTCATCTTTATATACTTTCTAGCTTATGTTGCTTCAATCAATTTTTGATATTTTATGTTTACTTTCTTTCCAATTTATATTCTTTCTTTTTCTATTTATTGTTTTTACATTATTTTATGTTATTGGACAGTCTACATTATTTTGATTGTACACTGCAAAAACTCATCTTAAAACAGAACTTTAGCGCAAAGCACCATTCAATTTAGGAGGTTTTTGCACATTGCTCCTAAATATTTAATTTTGACACTTTGCACCCCTCAAAGGTTTTAATATTGACATTTTGCACCCAAAATATTCAATTAAGAGGGTGCAAAATGCCAATATAAAGCCTTTGGGGGTGTAAATTACCAAAATTAAATATTTAGGGTGCAGTGTGCAAAAATCTCCTGAGTGGAGGGTGCTCAGTGTCAAAAGTCCCTTAAAACTTTATATACAATATAAATATTACCGGGCATTATGCGCAAAGCTCTAGCTTCGACGGTAACAAAATCTGGGTTGGCTACAACCATTGGAATTCTCCTTCTGCTGCAAAGCTCTAAAATTTGCTCAAGATCTTCAATATTCATAGGTTGTGCATCTCCAGAAGGTAGGCCCAGTGCTTCAGTCCCATGAACCAGTATAAAATCTGCCTCATCCACCCCGTTCACTACTTCCAATCCTAATCCCTACATCAAAGAAATTACATTATTAGTTTCATTAAAAAAATATTCCACATTTAAAAGAATTACATTTGCTTTTTTGCATTAATTTCTTAATACAAGTGTGCAACTGGTATTATGGCTGGCTAAATTTGAGAATAGTTATACTAAAGGATCTTTTAAAAAGCTACAAGATAGAATAAAACTAAGGAATAATTGCAAAAAAAAAATCCACTCTAACTTTGCATAATTACATAGATCTCTCCTCTACAAGGTTGCAAATATCAGAGCGGCAATTTCGGATTAGATTTTTTCATATCGGATATCAGAAGTTGAACACAATGTCGGCGATATTTAAAAATAATAATTATAAGAACAACACGCATTAAAAGGAACGAAATAGTAAGTCAAATTGATTTAAACATATAATATAATACATATATGTGATTTAAACATATACTACTAATATAAAATAAAATAAATATTAGACGATTATGTTCAAAAGTCGTGTCGGCAGGATATATTGGTCTATACGTTACAAAAAGACAATCTATCTTTTTATATGTCATTTTGCCCTCAAAAATAACATGCCAGCAAACATGTTAGAGGACATTTAAAATAATGCTCCTCTATCTTTCAAAATCAACAAAATCTCTCCGCAAGTTTATATCTGTAGCACATGCACAAAAGAAAAAACCTAGAGGGATTTCCTGTGGTTTTATTTTGTACATATACTAACAAAGTAAACTTCAAGGGACATTATGATAATTTTTTAAAGATACAGGGAAGATCCCTGTAAGTAATAAATGATTCGAAAATTACATCTTGAAGTTACTTCTAGAAGTTTCCTTGGTCGATGAGAAAATGGAAAGACTAGGAATGAGGGCATACATGAAGAGATATTGCACCTCGATCACACCATGTCATGTGAATACAACATCTTCCCAGTTTTGAAAACCATGGATCATCCCTTCTGTTCATTTCAAAGCAGAAGGCAGTCAGTGGCACACTAAAATTTCAAATTTCTTTGTTTACTCGAGGAAGAAATTCAAGGATAAAGCAATAATAATGTAGATATCCAACTAATTATAGCCAACTGATTGTGATGAAGATCTGGAACCAACTAGGGACTGAATCTGACACTACACTGACACCTTACGAGGAAGATCATGTGTGGGAATGCTTATTAATGACTACAAGAATTATCATATGTACCAAAAATTAGCTAATGCATATACAGTCATGTAGTAAAGAGTAAAACTTAGGAATAGGTGAAATAATATCTATACCAAGTGGGATAATAGAGAGGAAGAATGAGAAGACTCTATAATAAGATTTATTATTGAAAATTTGAGTTATAAGCAATTATTCCCATGTCCAGGAAGTGCCAAAGTTTTAGAAAAATAAATTAAGACACAAATGGTGCTCTAACTTAGTGCCTTAGAGTGTTAGAATGTACTGATATCCAGAATAAGTGTTTGTGCTAATTGAACAAACAAAATCAATCATGAATCCTTAGATGTTAGTTACTTTATGTTCTCGTGTTACGGGCCTCCCATAAAATTACCATGATTGGAAGCTTGCCGAAGAGGTGGTCCGAGGTAATCTGACTGGGATGCCGGACAGGGAGTCGTCTGAAGGAAGCCGAGCTCGAGCGACGTGATGCGACGAGAGAATTTTGCTCAATCTCATGAGATGCCTTAGAGTTGGGATCGTTTAGGTTAGAGAGTGGGGGAGAAGAGAGACTAGGGTTCGTTTGGTGTGGTGGTGACAGTCGTGAACGCAGTGGTTATGAGTCATCGTTCGTGAACACCCAACCTCACCTAAGGAACTTCATTCACTTTTATGTTCAAAACTAGTTTTCTTTTCTTGGGGGAGGTCATAACCGTTGTCATGGCAAACATACATTCTATGATGGTCGCATTTTTTCCAAACTCACTAGAGCAAAAATGCCGCGCCAAACGGAGTCATAGTCTTCTCCCAACTACTTGGGGGTTGGCTTAGCATATAAGATATAAAATATAGACAAATGCACTAATATTATCCCTTCTCCTTCTAACTAATGTGAAGGGGTGCAAAATATGTCTGACCTTTGAAGGTATTGATGTGTTAGTTCTCCGCTTGTGACAGCTCCAAGAAACAGAGAAGGATCAAAACCAAGTTCCTTGAGTTTCTCAATGGTTGTGGATGCCCGTCTAGAAGAATTGCTTATAACTATCATTTTTGCACCACAATTTGATAGATTTTTCACTATAATAACAGAATACCGTTACCACATCTCATTACAAATTCAAAATGCTGAATAATAAGTTCCTAATAGGAAAGGGAAAATAAAATACATGCTGTAATGGCACCAGGGTATGGTTTCTTCCCATCATGAAGAACCCCAAATTGATCTAATAGCCATCCCTGTGAAATTAATTGAATATAGTTTAGAGATAGGCAATCATCTATGTTGATTGTAACTAACAAACAAAATTAAAGTATTGTAAAACATTCGACGACTTGATTAAATTTTCTGGCTTCATAATTAGACGGATGCAATGCAAACATAGAAAACATGCTTAAATAACACAACAGTAGTAATCCACGGTATGGCTCTGTTTGGCATAGCGTTTTTGCTCTGGTGAGTTTAGACAAAAAAAAAACACCACTGTCATAGAATGTATATTTTGCATGACAACGGTTATGACTGTCGTAAAGAAAAGAAAATAGTTTTGAACATGAATGAGAATGAAGTTCCTTAGGTGAGGTCGGGCGTTCAGGAACGACGGTTTATAACCACCGTGTTTATGACCGTTACCGCCGTGCCAAACGGAGCCTAGGTTTCTAGATATAGAAACTATAGTGGCTTACATGTTAGGAATTTAAATGCAGGTATCAAAATTAAATAAGCCACGTGTGCAATATAGTAAGTAAAATTTAATGATTAAACTATCACGGACAATTAAATGACTAATACAAAAGCACACTACCGTTTCAGTTGAAGATTTTTTCCCATAAAACCAATATTATTGTTTCAGTTGAGGATTTGTGAATAAAAAAAAAGATAAGATAACTCGAATCATATATGATCTCCAACATTTCAGGATAAATTAAAGTGTTTCTCAAACCTTATGGACGAGATAACTAACCTTGACGGACCCTAAAACAAGACGAAGTTCTACATAAAGAACCGCGGAGAGGGGAACATTGCAGATGGATGCGAATGTGAAGGGTGGTAACAAGGGGTAAATAGGCGGTGGGTGCAATGTAAGAATCTATAATCAGTTATTTGGGCTCTAATTTAAATGCTCTTGAAAGAGGCTAAGGCTCTGTTTGGCGCGGCGTTTTTGCTCTGGTGAGTTCGGACAAATACTCTATCGTCATAGAATGTATGTTTGGCCTATCAAGGGTTGTGACCACCACCAAGAAAATAAAACTGTTTTTGAACATAAAAGTATATGAAGTTCCTTTGGTAAGGTCGGGCATTCACGAATGACGGTTCATAACCAACGCATTCACAACCACCGATGTTGCGCCAAACAGAGCTTACAACAACACTCAAGTCTTTATCCCAATAGTGGAGTCGGCTATATGGATCCTTTATTGTCATTATGCCCTATCTTTAGGCATAATCTCACTAATGCCTAAGTACATCATGTCTTTCCTTATAGTTTCACTTCAAGTCTTTATTGGTCTACCCCTCCCCTGTTTAACATACCTAGTGACTAAACTCTCACAACGCCTATCAGGTGCCTTTAATGATCTTCTTTGTACGTGTCTGAACCATCTTAGTCAAGCTTCTCATATCTTCTCTACAATTGGTATCACTCTTGTCATATTCCTGATACATTCATTCCTAATTTTATTTAGTCTTGTGTGTACACACATCCACCTAAGCATTCTCATCTCCGCAACTCCCATTTTTTCTCATGCACACAATTCATTGCCCAACACTCAGAACCGTAGAACACCGATGGTCTAATTGCAGTACGGTGAACTTGCCTTTAAGTTTTAATATTAAATGGAGAACGCGGCAACCACCGCGTTCACGACCACCACCGTCGTGATCTTACTGACTAACTAGCCACCCCAATGACATGCTACTGTGTATCATAAAGCTCATGAACAAGTTCCTCAAAGATTCAACAATAAAAAAAATCATAGCATTTTCACCATAATATCAAAATTTCTACTATAAGATACACCATAGATTTTCCTTTCATGGACATACACCTAACTTTCTTCATCATTTTTCACTAGACCATCAAAAGGATAAAAATTTCCACAGTAAATGGATGACACGGCAACAAACAGCCTGAAGAACTTCAATGCGTACGCCACATGGCTAATTTGTATGGAGACCACCATGATCTTCTCAGAAAATAAGTTTATTCCTGTATAACTAGGGCAACACCAACTTCAATTGCTCTTCAGACCATCTTTAGGTATTGTTTCTTTATTTTATTTGTAACATGTCAAATTTCATCATGTTTCTGAGATCAAACTGTGACGGCGGGAAACTAGAGATGAGCTACGAATCAAACCTTGAAGCGAGTGGTCTCTGCGAGGGCTCGGATTCCATTCAAGCATCGAAGATCCATTGAAATCTTCCCACCGGCACTTCCACCTCCAGCATCCATCGAGCAACTAGCCGACATCTTCTTCACCCGGATCGGTAGGCCGTAGAGTTCCCCTGTTAGATTGAGACCAAGAGGAAGAGGAGAGATCGAGAGGCGACGCGATTGTTTCTACATTTCGCGATGGATGGGGGAGGAGAGAGGATTTAAAGCTGTGATTTTACCTCGAGGAAAGGCCGGGAGAGATGAAAGTAGCAGAGAAGAAACTGAGCGCATGGCGACGCGAAATCCTTGGGTCTGGGCTGGTTATAAATCGCGGTTCGGATAAATGCCATTTTCACTTATTTTTGACACTAAAAAAAAAAATTAGATTGTTAACGGCAACTTCTTATTTGCTAGTCGCACTTTAAAATCTTCTATTTTTTTACGTCTTTTTGATATCCGTCTTATGCATGCAATTTCAGTAAAAGTGTTCAACACGAAAGTTGTCGATCTCAACCAGATCTACAACTTTCGTGTTGAACATTTTTCCTGAAATTGCATGAACAAGACGTATTTCTGAAAAGTGCAAAACATGAGCATATTTCCAAAGTACGACTTGTACATGTTTTTTATTAAGTGTTCAACATGAAAGTTGTAGATATTAACGAACTTTCATGTTGAGCACTTTTCCTAAAATTGCATGTACAAGGCTCGAAAATGCGCGAAAAGTTATAAGATTTTGGGGTGCGACTAGCCAATAATAAATTACGGTTAACAATTTCCAAAAAAAAAGAATTAAATATGATTTTTTTTAGTTCCCCCTAATACTTTATCTATTGTTATATTTAAATCTTGCATTCCCAAATTTAACATTAATAGAATAGCATTTGGGCAATGGTATTACGCATCTCAATTATTATTATTGTCACATCAGTTTTTATCATTGACTTCTCAGTTTTTATTTATGTCCTATTCGATTTCATTTCTGCTAAGTTTTGATATATGTTATTGACATTCACTTGTGAATTATAGGCTGATGCGAAAGATAAATTTGTACTTCAAATTACTCAAAATATCGTAGTAGTTGTTGTCTTTTTATCTTAAGAAATCATAAGTCATTCATATGAGTTTTCTTCAACATTTCATCTAATTTATTCACAATTGGCAGCATTGTAGCACAAAATGAAAAAATAAAACACATGTATGACAAAAAGTGAAATTTGTTAGTACTCAGACATGATGAAATCTTGAAAATCAACAACAAAAATATCACTAATTAAATGACATCTTAGATGTCAATAACAATTTCTGAGATGTCATTTTTGACATCTAAACTATCATAAATAATATTTGAGATATCCAGTATAATAACTGAGATATCTTAGATCATATTTGTGATATTTCAAAGCAGATTGGCGGAAACTGAAAATATTTGGGGAAGAAAATGGAAAATACCTCGGTTGCGGGAAACTTAAAGGTGGCTGGAAAATGACGAGGACGAGCAGCAACAAGGAAGAAGTCCAACAGTGTCGTTTGGTATCTGGGAGATTAGCGGAGAGGTCCTGAAAGAGCTAAAAAATGCTACCTGATAAGCCTTAGACGTTTTCAAAAGACCCGTATTTAATTCGTTTTTTCGCCACATGTCAAAATTGCATTTATAGAGGGATGAAAACTTTTATTATAGGTGAACCAGATCGCAATGATTCTAAGGCTCTTTTTGGGGGACTTATTTTCACTCGTCAAGCGGTTAGGTTTGGTTCATACGGTCGCAACCGCTTGACCGGTGAAAATAAGTCCCTTCAAACGGCGCCTAAGTTTAAAATAGGTGATTGTTAACCGCAACCCGTAATTTGCTAGTCGCACCCCAAAATTTCCCCATTTTTCGCGTCTTTTCGAAATACTCTTTGTACATGCAATTTCAGGAAAAGTGTTCAACACGAAAGTTGTAGATATCGACGAGATCTACAATTTTAGTGTTGAACACTTTTCCTGAAATTGCATGTACAAGGCGTATTTCGAAAAGACACAAAACATGGGCATATTTCCAAAGTACGCCTTGTACATGCATTTTTACGAAAAGTGATCGACACAAAAGTTGTAGATCTCGTCGATATCTACAACTTTTGTGTTGAACACTTTTCCTGATATTGCATGTACAAGAAGTATTTCGAAAAGACGCAAAAAATTAGGAGATTTTAGGGTGCGACTAGCAAAATAACGGGTTGAGGTTAACAATCACCTTAAAATAATGAAGTTAAATGACATAATTTTTTTTCCCAAATAAATCTTAGTTGAGCAATTTGTAAATTAATTATCTTCTCATTAAGTCTTGTTATATACAAAATGTTCCAGTCACTTCTCTGTGATATTTTGTCCAACAAATTTATAGATGATAATAAGCAAGCTTTAGGAAGTATGGCATGGAAAACTTGATAACTCTCTTAGGATTCATTTGGAGCGGCGTTTAGAGGCGGCGTTTGGAGGAAACGTTGTCGCATTGCGGCAAAACAAACGTATCGCTCGCCCCGTTTCCTTCGTTCCTCTCACCGGACAGAGGAAAAGACGACGAAATGGGACGTTTCGATCCCCGACTCCCCCTCCAGTCCCAATACAGCGTCTTCACCTGCCCTCTCCGCCTGCCCTCTCCGCCCGCCACCGCCGAATCAAATAAATCCTTAAAACTCATAACTATGTTTTCCGTTATAATCTGTACTTCGTAGGTACAAAAATGCCGACAAATAAAGAGCAAAAGAAAGCCGATGAATCCAGGTAATAAGCTAGTTAAAAAAACGAAATCTTTCTCCTATTTGTATAATAATTGATGAGTCTCACCTTTAGAGTTCCTCCACTGTGAGAAATGCTTAGTAGTGGTGGAAGTGAAAACCGCACACAATTAACCATAAAAACCGTCCGCTACCCCAAGACGACAAGAGCTCGATTGGTGATAAGAAGTGGAAGAACATCATAGTTAAACGATCTCGGGCGGGAGTAGTCTCGGGATGGGTGATCTTCTGAGAAGTCTTTGTGCTATCCACTTAACTATCGAGTTTCTATCATCGAAAATAGGTCGCAGCCTCCAACAATCCGCCAGCGGGTAGATGGACCGCGTGAGGCAGCCCTTGGAGAGGGGTTGGGGTGTACGTTCTGTAGATCTGTTGAGGCTAACCCTTTCGAGTTGTGTGCTGGGGTGTGTCAGTGGTCGTCCTCTCGAGCTGTGTTCTGGGGAGACAGTTATAAAAAGACGTTATCATGCGCACTACCGCTTGCGGTAGTGCCTCTAACTGAAACGTGTGCACAGTTGCGCGTCCATGCACTACCACACCCACTATCGGTGTGCGGTGGGTGCGCGGCGGCACCCCCACTACCGCGCTACTGTCGTGCGGTAGCGCGCACGACACAACGCGCCCATTGTCATGCTCATCACCAATGACCGTGCTCATCGTCCACTGTCACGCTCATCACAAACGGTTGCGCTTGTCACCCTCCGCCGTGCTTGTCGCCCTCCGCGACACTCCACGCCTGCTGAAATCACCTATCGACCATGATGTGCTAGTAGTAAAATACTCCATCATTATGGCGTGCATAGTAAAATCCTCCACCATGGAAGTGTGTATAGTAAAATCTTTCATCATGCGGTGCGAGTAATAAAATCATAAATCATGGGGGTACACATAGTAAAATACCCAACACGGGAGATCGACAAGTAGTAAAATCCCCCACCATGGGGGTGCGCATAGTAAAATCCTCAACCATAGGGTGCGAGCAGTAAAATCCTCCAACATCAGTGGAGGATCAACACGGGAGATCGACAAGTAGTAAAATCCCCCACCATGGGGGTGCGTATAGTAAAATCCTCAACCATAGGGTGCGAGCAGTAAAATCCTCCAACATCAGTGGAGGATAGTAAAATTCACTATCATGTTGGTGCACAGAGTAAAATCTCCCACCAAAGAAGGCGAATAGTAAAATCCTTCAACATAGGGGGGGGGGGGGGGCTAAATCCTCCATCATGAGGTTGCGCATAGCCAATTAGTGATAATGAGTGTGCGGATAACAAGACTATCTACCAAATTAATTAACAAAATGCCCCTCTCGGAATCTATAAAAGCGACCTAGAGCCCTCATTTGAGGGAACCTTGTCTTCTACGCCTGAGAGAGCTCCCGAAGATTTCTTCGAAGATCTCTTTCATTGTTTGAAGATCTCTTTTGAAGCTTGAAGATTTATTCAAAGATCTCATTCGACGCTCAAAGATCTCTTTCAGCGCTCGAAGATCTCTTTCAGCGCTCGAAGATCTCATTTGACGCTTGAAGATCCCTTCGAAGATCTTCTTCGACATTAGAAGATCTCCTGGAGCGCTCGAAACCCTTCTTTGGAGTTGGAAAATCACTAGAAGATTACTTAAAGATTTTACTTAGCTACAAACGCAATGATCTAAAGGCGATTGAATATTTTACTTAACTTCCAAAGCCAGGCTTC
This sequence comes from Platanthera guangdongensis, assembly GCA_039583875.1. Classification (NCBI taxonomy): domain Eukaryota; kingdom Viridiplantae; phylum Streptophyta; class Magnoliopsida; order Asparagales; family Orchidaceae; genus Platanthera; species Platanthera guangdongensis. Next base: position 197,180,131 of record CM077156.1, read on the forward strand.
AAAGGCAACTTGAAGATTTTACTTAACTTCCAACGCAAAACTCCAAAGGCGATTTGAAGATTTTCTTAGTTTTCAACGCTAAGTTCTAAGGGGGACTTGAAGATCTTGCATGGCCTCCATCATCGAGCTCTGAAGATGACTCGACGACCTCATTAAGTCGTCAACTTCAAGCAGAGACCTCCAGTTGTTACATGCGTCATCCCAACGGCCTCAAGTCCTAAATACAAAGCCCTGGTTGTTGTATTCAACATTCCATACTGCTTCCGAGCACACTCCTCACCACTCCACTCCAAGAGACGTCTGCTTTCCAGTAGAATCATTGTAACAAGCGGTGACCTGTCACCCTCGAGTGGTAACTCTTGTAACACTCCAAGATATAATGCAATTTGATTACCACAGATCCGGTCACTTGTTTTTTCACCGGTCTTGGGTTTCCCGCATTAAAAAATTCTTCTTGACAATTGTTTGAGTTTTTTTGTGACTGTTTGTGTGCTCGACTTGCTCCCGAGCTAAAACGATTCAGTTCTACGAATTTGTTCGTCGTCATATTATAAAATTTAGCCCCATAACAAAATACAATACTAACATCATGTGATTTTAGCCACCACAAAATTGAAATTTAGTCTTGTACCTTCAAATTAACATTAAAATTTTAGTAAGAGACATGTTTACTAAATATAATGTATAAATTATAACGTATTGAATACCTGTAGGAAATAAGATATATAATCAACCGTTTATGTTTCAAACAGCAGTATGTCCTATGCGCCTACACATAAAGATAAATTTTGAGTAAAAATAAAATTAAATGAATTATAATACAATTATATAAATGTTTTTTACTTACCGTTTTTTGAGTTTTTAGCCGATGATACAACCGATAACAAAAGAATTACTCCACAATTTCTTTTGTTATAACCTCTCATTTCACAGTTTGAACATGAGTATTTCAAATAATGTCTATTTTGTTACTATGCTTATGGTGTATGTGCCGCTACGAAGAAATAATATCTAATGAATGCAACGACGCATAAACATACATGATCGATATAACCAAACAATAACAATCTCTAATTGGAGTATTGTTACAAAATTATTTTCCTAAAATTGAGAACACAAAAAGGAAATAAAATGAGCTTGAATAAACGGTTACCAAAGAGCGGAATTAATTTATACCGTTTTTAGAATCTTGCTCGTGCTTCATGATGACGGATATTCGCAGCAACTTTGATACGTTGTTCTTTATGAATTCCGCCGCGTTAGCAGAACCCGCTAACATACAAGGTTTTTCTAAATGTATAGCCTCTACAAGGAAAAATGGGTTAGCACAAAACTGATTCATTCATATCTAAATCAACCATAAGGTGTTTTGGGTTATGTAAGTTCTGTATTCACGGTTCTGTTGCCCAAAGATTTCAATGTGTGATTATATAATATTTTATTAAATGCTATATCTCAATATAATCCTAGCAGGAGAAAATCAATGGATCAATAGAAAATCCTGACAGGCATTGGAAATACCTGCTGCCCACAATCAGAGCCTTGACTTTTGGTATTCGCTTATCAGAAAACCAACACTGAAAGGTAGATCGACTGTGATGAGCCAACTTGAAATCCAATAAGGCTGGCTTGAAGAAGATGAGTGATGACTGCCTTTTCCTCTCACGTTCCTCGCCAGCAGTGAACGTCCCGATCTACAAGGTTGCGACGGTGGAGGCGTTCCGACGATCTGCGCAGCAAGCTATGGACGCCGGCCGCTGGTGAAATAGTCCCACAAGACGGGGCGATGCTTCTCCCAAGGTGAAAATCCACAAGCTGCAGCCCTCTTTGTCCAAAGCCGACAACCAGCGGGAAAGAGATGCCCTGCTCCAAGCCGGATGGAGAAAAAGGACCAAACGGTGGTGGCGTTCCAGCACCAGCGGAGATGGTCGACCTGCGGGGAAGGAGATGCCCGCTCGCCAGCTCCTCTCGGGATCGATGGTGAAGATCTTCCTCCAGAGCCAAACAGAGGAAGAAGATGGGATGACCCCGTTCGCCTCTGGGTCGCAGGGAGATCGATTGGGGCTGCCGTTTCACGCAATGAAGGCGGAGGAATCCAGTCGGCAGTTTCTCAGAAGATCAAGATTAGAAACGGGATTTTCAGCCATAGTTCACGCTTCTAGGCCAAATGAGAATTCACTATGGCTATTAATAGGAATAACCTCTTAAGGAGTTACCAATTGAGGAATTAATTGTGGTTAATTGCTCAAATCCCAAATTAACTACTTTAATTAATTGAATTATCATGACCATCAAAATTGTGCCTAGGGTGAGAACGAGTCTATGCTCTTAATTTACGAGACGATCTAGCCCACCTATCACAGACTTCGACCGTTCGCGCGACTGAATTAACACGCGCTCGCGAAAGTTTGAATAGACTAAATATTCGCGCACGACTCCACCAGGACGTCACGATGAATCGAGTCCACCTAACGGAAAATTTCCAACATTCTCCCACTTGGACTTGTATTCGTCGTAATTTATGACATTCTGGTAAAATCTTCACTAAACTTAAGGGTACCAATTAGCGAACGCAATATTCAGTCTACTCTCACGTCAAACCGGTCCAATCAAATCCTTCACTCCAAATCAAGGCGGCAACCGCATCATTGTGCGACACGGGACCTTCCATGGTCACAGCAGCTTACGGATCTAATCGACATGGACAAAGTGCGGTTAAATAAAATATAGAACAACATGCTAAAATTGTGCACATAAAGGTTGTTCTAACTTGGTGGTCAACCAAACTTCTCAAATGAATGCACTAAATCATGCTGCGAGAAGTTCTTAAGTGTTCAAAAGAACAAGTATGTCTAACCTTAAGGTTCCAAAATTAATGCGCCAAAAGACATACTACAGGCCATAATTCAAATGAAGTGCCCTAGGCCTTATGCTCCGACTGACACAAGTCATGAGACTTTGTATGAAGTGTGATGTGTCACATAAATTCAACAAATATTGAAACTTAATAATATTGTTGAATCAATATACTTAATTATTAACGAATTAAATAAAGTGCAAACCAAACGACAGATAACTGAATTGGAGCTTCATGAAGCCTCCCACTAATCAAGCACATCGATCGATACTTTAAGCCTCATATTAATAACATGTTTTTGAAACACGTTAGGGCGAAGTCCTTTAGTAAGTGGATCGGCCAACATGTCATCTGTCCCTAAATGCTCCACTAAAATGTCTTCCTTCTTGACCAATTCCTTAACGGTCAAGAATTTAATTTCCATATGTTTGGACCCTGTGATACTTTTATTGTTCATCGAGAACATAACTGCAGAAATGTTATCACAGTACATCCGGATGGGTCCAACTATAGAATCGACAACCTTTAACTCTGTAATAAAATTCTTAAGCCACACCGCGTGAGTCGAAGCTCCAAAGAGAGCGACGAACTCCGCATGCATTGTGGACGAAGTGATGAGTGTCTGCTTGACACTCTTCCACGAAACGGCCCCACCAGCAAACTTAAAAATATAACCTGAAGTGGACTTCCTATCATCCTCACACCTGGCAAAATCAGAATCTGTATACCCTACTAACTCAAGGTTTTGAACTCTATGGTAGACTAACTTTACATCCTTAGTTCCCTTTAAATATCTTAGGACTTTCTTAGCAGCTACCCAATGATCAGGTCCTGGGTTCGACTGATATCTGCCTAAAAGTCCCACTGCGAAGGCAATGTCCGGTCTGGTACAGACTTGGGCATACATTAAGCTGCCTACCGCACTAGCATAAGGTATATCCTTCATGCGCTCTCTCTCTATGTCGTTCCTGGGGCATTGTGATAAGCTGAGCTTATCACCTTTAAGCACAGACACGTCACCAGGCTTACAACCGAGCATGCTAAATCTCTCAAGTACACGCTCGATGTAGGCTTTCTGAGAGAGTGCCAATGAATAGTGAGATCGGTCCCTAATGATCTCAATCCCTAGAACGAAGGATGCTTCTCCAAGATCTTTCATATCAAAGTGTTTTGACAGAAATTGCTTAGATTCATGCAATAATGCCAAATCACTGCTCGCAAGCAAGATATCATCTACATAGAGAATTAAGAAGATGAATCTGCTCCCACTGATCTTGAGATATATGCAACGGTCTACCTTATTTTCTACAAAACCAAAAGAAGTAACTACCTCATCAAATTTCAAATACCACTGTCTAGAAGCTTGCTTCAGACCATATAGGGATTTGTTAAGCTTACATACAAGTTGGTCAGAATGACCAGACTTGAACCCCTCAGGCTGCACCATATAGACCTCCTCGGCAAGATCGCCATTCAGGAATGCGGTCTTTACATCCATTTGGTGTAGCTCCAAATCATAATGAGCTACTAATGCCATTATTACTCTGAAAGAGTCTTTAGAGGAAACAGGAGAAAAGGTCTCGTGCTAATCGATTCCTTCTCTCTGCGTAAATCCCTTGGCTACCAGTCTGGACTTAAACCGCTCGACCTTTCCTTTAGAGTTTTTCTTGGTCTTAAACACTCATTTAGAACTAATGAGTTTACAACCTTTGGGTAACTCAAGCAACTCCCAAACCTTATTCAGCTTCATAGACTCCATCTCGTCTTTCATCGCATCCCACCACAGATCAACATGAGGTCCAGACACAGCTTCATTAAATGTCACTGGGTCAATCACTTGACCAATGTCATAATCACTCTCTCCTAAATAGACTTCATAGTCTGAGGAAATCGCAGGCCTTCTCTGCCTAATGGATCTCCTAGCGGGTGGATAAACCTCCTGGACATGAGGAGGAACCTCAATTGGAATCGGTGGTAAGACCGCTTCCACATCCTCCACTTGTTCCGTCATGGGTTCAGACACCGCATGATCTCTTATCAAGGGCACAGATAAATTAATGGGCACAACTTCCTCAACTTCACTAATAGGATGAGAGCAACTAGGTTCATCATCGACATCCCATTCTAAAAATTTAGCTGTTTGTGACTCCACAATTTTGGGTCCTCCTAAAGGGGAATAAAACTTAAAACCCTTGGAGTGATCTGGGTAGCCAATGAAATAGCAACGACAAGACCTAGGGGCAATCTTACTTTCTGATGGGTTGTATAAACGGACTTCTGCAGGACAACCCCAGACACGCAAATGATTAAGGCTGGGTCGTCTACCAGTCCACAACTCAAAAGGGGTTTTAGGTACTGACTTAGACAGGACTCTATTAAGGATATACACTGCAGTCTTAAGCGCCTCACCCCATAAAAATTCAGGAAGATTTGTCCTACTCATCATGCTCCTCATCATTTCCTTAAGGGTGTGATTGCGCCTTTCAGCCACACCATTCTATTCAGGACTACCCGGCATGGAGTACTGGGCAACAATGCCACAACTCTCCAAGTATCTGGCAAACAGACCTTTATGTTGCCCGGAGGCATCATGTCTACCAAAATACTCGCCACCTCTGTCAGACCTAACAATCTTGATGTCTTTCCCTATTTGTTTCTCAACTTCAGTCTTGAAAATCTTGAACTTTTCAAGAGATTCAGACTTCTCCTTAATTAAGTACAAATAGCCAAAACGGGAGTAGTCATCAATGAATGTAATAAAATAGGTGTTCCTACAGAGGGTAGTGGAATAAGGACCACTGATGTCCGTATGAATAACCTCTAACACACTTGAACTACGAGTTGAGCCCTTCTTCTTAATCTTGGTCATCTTACCTCTACAGCAGTCCACACATGTCTCTAGGTCACTGAAGTCTAGAGTAGGGAGAATGTTTTCCTTAATTAATCTTTCTACTCTTTCCCTAGAGATATGACCTAACCTTTTACGCCATAGCATGGAGGACTGTTCCTTAATGAGAGGTCTTTTACTAGCAACATTCTCTATATTATATGAGGTGACATAAAAATCAACAGGTGCAAGACATATTCTATATAAACCATTAGATAGTGAACATTGGCCAATAAACTGAGATTCATGAAATAGCTTAATTAAACCACCAGAAATATTAAAACCATAATTAAGTCTATCTAATGCTGAAACAGAAATCAAGTTCCTTCTAAACGAAGGAATATAAAATATGTCTTTTAATAAAAGTTGATATCCAGAATCAAGGACCAAACAAATGTCCCCGATGAAGTCCACCTCCACCTCTGCATTGTTGCCAACCGTGAGTCTGCACTCACCCTTGTTTGGCCTCCTCCTTTTGATGAACCCCTGCAGTGTGTAAGCAACATGATTAGTTGCTCCACTATTGAGCCACCAAGAACTAGATGGGGCTTCAATTAAATTGGATTCACAAAGGACAAAGGCTAAAGAGTTACCTTTAGGCGCAAATCCACGTTTATCCATCCAGGCTTTAAATTTCAGGCACTCGTGCTTCACGTGCCCATTTTCTTACAAAAGAAGCAGCTAAGAGGCTTCTTTCCACCAGTGTCCCTGCTTCCTGAAGCTTTTCCATCCTGAGCTTTAGAGGGAGCTTTGAACTTCTTCTTCTTCTTAAACGAGGGTTTGACGACGAGTAACGCAGTGTTCGTCTTTTCCTTCTTCAATTTCTCCTCCTCAGCAACGCAACGAGTGATGAGATCATTTATCTTCCACGCCTCATCCTGGGAACTGTAGGTAGTCTTCAAAATGCTGAATTCTACAGGGAGTGTATTTAGTGCCTGATGCACTATCAAGGCTTCAGGGAGAGTAATCTCCATCTCCTGCAGTTTGGTCTGGTAATAGACCATCTTCAGTATATAATCACGAACTCCGCCTCCTCCCGAATACCTCATGAAGAAGAGGTCCTGAATCAGAGTTCCAATCTCAGCATTGGAAGACACCTTATATCTCTGCCCAACGGCTATTAGAAAATCCCTGGCGACGGTCGTGTCTGGAAGACCACTCAGCAGGTGCTCCGGAATGGAACGCTTCATAGTCAACAAGCCGATTTTGTTCGACTTGTTCCATGCACCGTAATGATCCTTCTCAGCTTGAGTGCTAGTCGCTGTGAGGGCTGCAGGCTGGTTGGTATTCATGGCCATTTCTATGTCCGTCATCTCAAGAGCAAACATGATGTCGGACTTCCACTTCTTAAAGTTTGATCCAGTGAGCTTTTCAATGGTCGACATATTGTTATGGACTGTAAAGGTGACTGTGAAGAGAGAAAACGATTATTAGTGACAAATAGAGCAACAGTGGCTATAAAACCCTAAATAGCACACTAGGCGGAGAATCCTGGCGCGTCAACACGCAACACCTTTGTGCAGACTACGTGCCACGCAATTAGTAATTCTCCACATAAGAACGAGCAACAGTTACGCTTGAGCTTTTCGTAGAACTACCACCTTTGGGTGAATAGCTTACTAGAGTCCTGCACTACCATCCAAATGTCCTTGTGTAACCCTCTGAACCTATTGCGCAAGCACCACCTTTGGGTGAATGATTGTGCACTAGTCTCAGAGAACTCCCTAAAACATGTGAAACTGTAATCTCATAAATCGACTCGAAAAGGCCACTTTGGCGGCTACAGTTCTTATCAATCCACGAGACCCTTTCACACCGGAATATCTGAATATTGCCCTAAATTAATATCGTGTTCCTTAGCTTAATGACGTGTGGGCAATCAATCGTCTATAGAAAACACGAAGTTCTTTGTCAGGGATTGATTTATGAAAAACACTTTGAATATCAATCCCAAATTTGTTTCTCTCAAAATATTTAATGGGTTTTGAAAATAGTGTTCTCAACGCAATTAATTAGAAAAATAAATTACTCCAAATTATGAAAGAGACTAATAGGTTTAGGTTAACCTGACTCTGATACCAACTGTTACTATGCTTATGGTGTATGTGCCGCTACGAAAAAATAATATCTAATGAATGCAACGACGCATAAACATACAGGATCGATATAACCAAACACTAACAATCTCTAATTGGAGTATTTTTACAAAATTATTTTCCTAAAATTGAGAACACAAAAAGGAAATAAAATGAGCTTGAATAAACGGTTACCAAAGAGCGGAATTAATTTATACCGTTTTTAGAATCTTGCTCGTGCTTCATGATGACGGATATTCGCAGCAACTTTGATACGTTGTTCTTTATGAATTCCGCCGCGTTAGCAAACCGCTAACATACAAGGTTTTTCTAAATGTATAGCCTCTACAAGGAAAAATGGGTTAGCACAAAACTGATTCATTCATATCTAAATCAACCATAAGGTGTTTTGGGTTATGTAAGTTCTGTATTCACGGATCTGTTGCCCAAAGATTTCAATGTGTGATTATATAATATTTTATTAAATGTTATATCTCAATATAATCCTAGCAGGAGAAAATCATTGGATCAATAGAAAATCCTGACAGGCATTGGAAATACCTGCTGCCCACAATCAGAACCTTGACTTTTGGTATTCGCTTATCAGAAAACCAACACTGAAAGGTGGATCGACTGTGATGAGCCAACTTGAAATCCAATAAGGCTGGCTTGAAGAAGATGAGTGATGACTGCCTTTTCCTCTCACGTTCCTCGCCAGCAGTGAACGTCCCGATCTACAAGGTTGCGACGGTGGAGGCGTTCCGACGATCTGCGCAGCAAGCTATGGACGCCGGCCGCTGGTGAAATAGTCCCACAAGACGGGGCGATGCTTCTCCCAAGGTGAAAATCCACAAGTTGCAGCCCTCTTTGTCCAAAGCTGGCAACCAGCGGGAAAGAGATGCCCTGCTCCAAGCCGGATGGAGAAAAAGGACCAAACGGTGGTGGCGTTCCAGCACCAGCGGAGATGGTCGACCTGCGGGGAAGGAGATGCCCGCTCGCCAGCTCCTCTCGGGATCGATGGTGAAGATCTTCCTCCAGAGCCAAACAGAGGAAGAAGATGGGATGACCCCGTTCGCCTCTGGGTCGCAGGGAGATCGATTGGGGCTGCCGTTTCACGCAATGAAGGCGGAGGAATCCAGTCGGCAGTTTCTCAGAAGATCAAGATTAGAAACGGGATTTTCAGCCCTAGTTCACGCTTCTAGGCCAAATGAGAATTCACTATGGCTATTAATAGGAATAACCTCTTAAGGAGTTACCAATTGAGGAATTAATTGTGGTTAATTGCTCAAATCCCAAATTAACTACTTTAATTAATTGAATTATCATGACCATCAAAATTGTGCCTAGGGTGAGACTGAGTCTACGCTCTTAATTTACGAGACGATCTAGCCCACCTATCACAGACTTCGACCGTTCGCGCGACTGAATTAACATGCGCTCGCGAGTCTGAATAGACTAAATATTCGTGCACGACTCCACCAGGACGTCACGATGAATCGAGTTCACCTAACGGAAAATTTCCAACATATTTATGTCATACTTTTGGGCCTCCAGCTCCTCTTCCTCCATTCGTTTTGCATGTTGCGACGGCCTTCCGACCTTCCTCTGAATAGTAGACCACAAAACAATAGGATTTAGTTTGACTAATGATCATTCTTTTTGAGAATTAATGAGATTTAGTAAGTATTCATAAACACGCATAAACACCTCCTTCTTATACCAATGTAGCACGTAGTGTTCAACATATTCCCTTCGATAAAAAATACTTATAGTGACATGCATACATGGAAGACCAGTGAGATCCCATCGTCTGCAAATACAACTGCTGAAACCCATGTCAACTGTTTATTTATCCCTCACATACCTTTGAACTTCAAATTTATTTTGTCTGTTCCGTCCCAAAATGTAGTCAAATGTATTTTTCTTATTGTTTTCTAATATTTTTTGGATGGAAGGGCATAGTTCTCCATTGCTTTTGAATACCTTGCTCCTTTGAGTGTGTAGTCTCTTCATTAGAATCACCCTAATTGTTTTCAACATTGTATTATGGGTTATCTAGCCATTAAAATGACTTTGTTAAATGTCTCACACTAATTATTAAACAACATATCAAATTTAAGTCAACTGCTCGAATGAGACATTGCCCAATGCTTCTACTGCCTTTCCTTTACCCATTTATAGATTTTTTAACACAAAATCTGTCTGGATTGCGCTTGTAAATTTCATCACAATAATCTCAAAGCTTGCATACTTATGTTTTGTGATAGTAATAACTTTGTTTACATAATGTTTTGTTCTATACATTTCTCAAATGCTAAGATGTGTTTTGCTATCAATTTGCATTATCTCTTACTGATGGGTTACGCCACCATTTATAGGGAAATATTCCCCCATGATCTCCACCCAAAGTAGGAGAGATTATGGAGGTTGACTAGTCAAACCCCACCTCCCATGAACTCCCCATGATGAGGGAAACATGGGGGGTGGGGCTCACTCTCTATCTCTCCACTTAGGAAAACAACCCCCATTGGGGCATAACCGCTGGCCTGTCGCCATCGACACCGGCTGGCCGTCGCTGCCGCCGGCAGGCCGCTGCCACCGGGGAGGCCGTCGTAGGCCGGGCAGCGATCGCTGGCCAGGCCGCAGCCCACGGCCGGCCAGGCCGCATGTAACGCCCCAGATTTTTGATTACGTACGCATGGGCGTTACGTTGGTTTTGACTGTAGTTTGAGCATGGTTTTTCCCGCGGGCTTGCGAGTGGCTGTTTTGTTTGCCGAGTTGCACGATTCCCCAGCAAACTGGAGTCCATATGAGGGACTCGGTGAGGCCTCTTAGGGAATACTTGCACTTTTTCGCGCCCGGGTAATGTAGCTCAAAATAAGTTGCTGGTTCAGGAAACAAAAAAGGGTAAAAAGTGCTTGAGGCAAAAATGGTCTAGGACGTCTCAGAAACATTTTTCACAAAAGGGAAAAATGGTCGTTTTTGTGCGAGACACGCCCCCTGACACGGGCGTGACCCAGGCCGTGACCTGGGCGTGACCTCCTTGACTCGACGATTTTTTCTTGCCTCGAGTTGAGCTCGACGAATGGAGTACACGACCCGTGACACGGGCGTGTCACGGGCCGTGTCCCGCTTCGTCGAGTTTTGAGTATCCAGCGTCGAGTATCGAGCGTCGAGTATTGAGTGTCGAGTGTCGAGAGAGGGGACACGGCCTGTGACACGGGCGTGTCAAGATGGGTCGAGTGTCGACACTTTCTGTCGACGAGGTGTCGAGACACGGGCTACACGCCCTAGGTCACGGGCGTGACCGACCCGTCACGGGCGTGTACCCGGCCGTGTACCGTGTGGATAAACGTGGAATTGCCGCCTTTCGGCGCCGCTCATGGTACACGCCCTGTGTCACGGGCGTGACACAGGGCGTGACCGGCCCGAAAATCGACTTTTTCCAGTTTTTTTGTGCCGTTCATTTCCTTGATCCTGCATCGAACGGTTCAGCTCTGTTCTGGAGGAAATAAGTCCGAAACAGAGACTTGGGTTTCTCATTTCATCTTCATCTTCTTCTTCTTCATTCCCAAAGGGAAAGCAAGAGAGCAAGGGAGCAAGCAAGGCAAGGAAAGAGGAGAGCAGCCGTCGCGGCATCGCCTCGGTTCAGGCAAGCGGTGTTCTCCACCCTTGCCAATCTTCGTTCTTGCTTCAATTTTCCATTTTCATAGCTTTCGATCTTGTGTTGAATTCTTCCTTAAATTGCTCTTTCAGTTCCCCTATGCGTATTTGTTCTTCTTGATTCAAATTATGATCAATCCTCTTGTTTGTTAATTTGATACATGTAGCGAATTCCTTATGCTAAATGACCTTGCTAATTTCCTATGCTAAAATTCCCTATGCTAAATTCAAATTAGCTAATTCCTTATGCTAATACCCTATGCTAAACGACTTTGCTCTCCCATGTTTAGATTTGTGATTCATGTAGTTAACAACTTTCCTTATGCTAGATTATTTCATGTAGCTAATTTGGTTCATATTCATGTAGCCTATCAAATAGAGGTGATTTTTCCTTGATCAAAAACATATGATTGTGTTCCAAATATGTGGTTTATGTACTTATGTTAATCAAACTCTATATGTAAGTCTTCTTGGATATAAGGCCTATGACCTTTTTCATGTGATGAAGTTCGTCAAACTCTACGTTGGAAATTGGTAGTCGTGTGTAAGGGCGATGAAAGTAAACGTGTTACCTTGGGTTATGGGGCGTTTTGCGGGCGACTTTGTGAACCATGGCAGGAGCGTTTGTGTGAGAATTTTGCAAGGGGTGGTGTGGTTTCAGCCTGTGGTCACCGAGTTTTGTTTTTGTGGTTAGAGAGACCACTTTGGCCCCGATTTGGGCTGGTTTTGTTTGGTGCGTTCCACTTTAGGGCCGCCACCGATAAGACCCTTGCGAAATTGAACTTAACCGCTGCTTATGCTTCACTAGTATCGTAGTTTCTTGTCCTATGAATGATGGAATGGACATGTGTTTTGCCTTTTGCTCCTACGGTTTGAGCAGGACTTGATGAACTTGTACGCACTTGGTGCGGTTGCCCCTTTGGAATGACATTGTTTTCTACATGTACGCACCTGTTTTATGCACTCTTTTTACTTAAACATTTCTACGGGGTCGGTAAGCCCCTTCTTTATCACTTATGAAATTCATGCTCTCTTTTGTATAGCTTGGTTGATTGCTGAGGTATTCTTTCTTGAATGCCTCAGGTGCAGGTTGTAGCCGGTTGAGAGGCTAGCTTGGTTGGTGGCGTTTCTTGGGAGCTAGCCTAGCTTACATAGCGAGGTAGTTCTTCTTTTTGTTGTACAGACATACATGTGCCCCAATGGGTTCGTGTCAGCTTGTTGGCGCCCATTTGGTGGGTTTTCTTTTGTGTAAAATATGAACTAGACTGCTAATGTGACTCACTTGGATGGAGTGATATCTACTTGCTTTTGGGACGGATTTCTGATAGGTTGCATTAGATATTTTGAAGTTAACAAAACCTACTATTGTATATCATGCACACATGTTTTGATTCACTAAGACATATTTTCTAAATGACGTAAACAAAGAGGAGTTCTTATAGTAGTATCACTCTAGACTGCATATAGGAGCTCATCATAAATACACAAAGTGTTTCCGCCGCGTACAAATACAGTTTTGCTATCTAAGGCCGAGGGATACGGCCATTTAATCCAAAAGTATTCTTACATTTCACTGTTGCATTTCAACTTATAAAGTAAGCGTCAAGAGTTGCCTGAGCGTGTGCAGTTATCCCCTGCACGACGTGGCATCATAACCCATAGTTCCTCTTGCTCTGATCTGATATGCTCGTTGAGGAAATGCGGGTTGTGACAGTTGGTATCAGAGGGAGGTTTGCTTGACATTTGGTCGGGCAAACTTTCCCTTTTTTGTTTTGTGCGTGTAAGCATCATCTCATACACACACCGAGGTGCCATCAGTATGTCTTGGCCGAAGCACGTACACTACACTCATGGCATGAACAGAAGTATACGGGGCATATTATGTAGTATGAGATGCATAATATGTGGTTGTATATGGATCCACCATAGGGGCAACATGTGAGGGTTATGTAGTATGGGATGCATAACCTCACCACATGGATGCGACTAGCACGTTTTCTTTTATTCGTTGCATGCAATGCTATGTAGTATGGGATACATAGCATTGTGATGCGTACAACCGCTCATGGCATGCATTAAGGCTTGTTTTTAGATTGCATAGCACAGCACGCATAACATAACATTGCATGAGCACAACGTGCCAAGCTAAGACGTACATGCTGACACCTGTACACACATGGTTTTGGGTCAAAGAAAGTCATGCATTCATGGTTTAGGCACAAGTTCGTGGGATGACGGTGAGTCATCTTTAGGCTAGGCATACCATCATTCTCAAACTCCCAAAGCAAGTTAGCAGTTGATGTTCATATTTCTTTATGTATGGTCTGTGCATAGCCGTTGTGTGTTTTGTTGGGTTTGAGCTTGATAAGAGTGAACGTGTTATAGGATGTCGAAGCGTCCAGTGACAAGGCAAACTCCCCAATCCGAGGGCGAGTCTTCGGGCGCGCAGAATAATGCGCTGATGGATAGTCTTCGCCAAAGTAATGAGGCTTTGACGAGGTAGGTGCAGGAGGTCCAGTCCCATCTCCAAGCTATGTCATCCGCGATGTCTGGGCTGGCACCAAGAGGACAATAGGCGGTTAGAGGCCCCACTAGTTCGACTCCTTCAGTGGCAGTGACACCCCCAGTTGTAGTTCCTCCTGCGATGACTTTCATCTCGCAGTTTCAGCGACTTGGACCACCGACGTATGATGGAAAAGCAGACTTCGTGATCTTGGATGATTGGGTGATTACGTTGGAAGAAATGTTTGTGTATGCTGGTGTGACCGAGGACCAGAAGGTTATGCTTGCTGCCTATCAACTTAAAGGGTTGGCGAAAGGTTGGTGGTTACGAGAAAAGGAAGGCCTAGGGGCGGGATGTTCGTGGGAAGTGTTTAAAGAAATGGTACGACGCAAGTTTCTACCGGCAGTGGAAAGGGACCGCCTGATGAATGACTTCTTGTACTTGAAGCAGAGAAAACTCACAGTTAGTGAGTATGAAATTGAGTTTAACAAGTTAAGTCGGTTCGCTCCGAGCTTGGTGACTACGGAAGCTGATCGAGTCAAGAGATTTTTGGGCGGACTCCGCAGCGACGTGCAGCAGTTCGCAAGTGCTTATGGAGCGACAAGTTACACTACGGTGGTTGAGGCGGCGTTGAAGGTAGAAGCTATCGAAAATGCCAAACAAAGAGGGCAGCAGATGAGGCAGGGCAAGAGACAGCTGGTGGGAGAGAAAATGTCCCACGAGTCAGACGTAAAGAAGAAGAAGGAACTATGTAGCTTCTGTGGCCGAGCCGGTCACCCGTTTGAAAAATGTTTCAAGCGGTTGGGGATGCAAAAGAAGGAGCAGGTGCACGCCATTCAGGGTGCGCCAACCAGAGACTTGGAGTGTACATTTTATGGGAGAAGAGGTCATGATGTGAGCCGCTGCTGGGCCAAAGACAAGGTATGCTTCCAGTGTGGCAGACCAGAACATCTTCGCGCAAGGTGCCCATAGGTTCAAGCTGTGTTGCAACCCGCACCACTCCAGGCTTTGCCTCCGCCTCCGCGCTTGGACAAAGGCAAAGGGAAGTTGAATGTGGTCTCTTCAGAGGAAGCGCAGATGTCACCACAGGTTATCTCAGGTTCGATTCAGTCCTCTGGTTCTCGTTTTGTGTATGCCTCTTATTTGTAGTTCTTAGCATAGCATATATACCTTATAGGAAACTTTAAGGTAAAGAACCGTTGGGCGCGTGTTCTCTTTGATTCTGGCGCGACCCATTCATTTGTGGCTCGAACCTTTCTGGATCGATATCATTTGACACCAGAGCGAGTGGGGAATGCGTTTTTGGTGAAATTTCCTTCAGGCGCTTCTGTGGTGGCTGACTGGGGTCTTCTTGATTGTCCCATTTTGTTGGGGGATTTCATAGCAAGAGTTGATTGCAAGGTGATCGATTTGGATGATTTTGACGTCATTCTGGGCATGGACTGGTTAGCCCGTTATGATGCCGTCATCCAGTGCAGAGGAAAGCGCTTGGATTTTATTAAGGATGATGATCAGCCAGGGAGTGTGTATGGTGATTCTTGTCAGGATTCTCCAGGGATTTCAGCGGTATGTGTTCGGACGTTGTTTGTTTCCGACTGTTGTGCTTGTTTTGTCTCCGTTGTGGGGACGAGTGCTGTTTTGCCGCTTTTGGAGGAGATTCCTGTTGTGCGTGAATTTCCAGATGTTTTTCCTACTGACCTTCCTGGTCTACCCCTAATAGCGATGTCGAGTTTGTTATTGATTTTGGAGCCGGGTACACGACCGATTGCGAAAGCGCCGTACAGGATGGCCCCGCGTGAGCTAGCAGAGTTGCGTACACAGTTGGATGACTTATTGGCAAAAGGGTTTATCCGGCCGAGTTCATCACCTTGGGGTGCACCGGTGTTATTTGTGAAGAAGAAAGATGGGTCGATGCGCCTTTGCATCGATTACCGGGAGTTGAACAAGGTGACAATTAAAAATAAGTACCCACTGCCAAGAATCGATGATTTGTTTGATCAACTGCGTGGCAGTTCTGTATTTTCGAAGATTGATCTCCGCTCGGGCTATCATCAGCTCAAGGTCCGGGAGTCTGATATTCCGCGGACTGCATTTCGATCACGACATGGTCATTTTGAATTCCTTGTGATGTCGTTTGGTTTGACCAACGCACCATCAGCCTTCATGGATATGATGAACAGGGTGTTCAAGGACTACTTGGATAAATTTGTGGTGGTTTTTATTGATGATGTTCTTGTCTACTCCCGCAGTGCTGAGGAGCATGAACAGCATCTGCGATTAGTATTGGGCACTTTGCGAGATCAACGGTTATTCGCCAAGCTAAGCAAATGCGAGTTTTGGTTGCCGCAAGTTGTTTTTTTGGGTCATGTCATTAATCACCATGGTATTTCAGTGGATCCCGAAAAGATTTCTGCAGCTATGGAGTGGAGAAGACCAGAGACACCCAAAGAGATTCGAAGCTTCTTGGGCTTGGCCGGCTATTATCGCAGGTTTGTAGAAGGTTTTGCTACGTTGGCCGCACCTTTGACTCGCTTAACCCAGAATAATGTAGCATTTGAATGGAATGACAATTGTGAGACCTCATTCCTGGAACTCAAACATAGGTTATGTACCGCTCCTGTGTTGGTCTTGCCGACAGAAGGAAAAGATTATGAAGTGTTTGTGGATGCGTCGCACGTTGGACTTGGATGTGTGTTAATGCAAGACAAAAAGGTGATTGCGTATGGGTCTCGGCAGTTGAAAATTCATGAAAAGAATTACCCAACGCATGATTTGGAGTTTGCAGCGGTGATATTTGCATTGAAGTTGTGGAGACACTTGCTATATGGTGCACAGTGTAAAATCTTTACAGATCATAAAAGCTTGAAGTATGTCTTCACGCAAAAAGAACTTAATTTGCGCCAACGACGATGGCTTGAGTATGTAGTTGATTATGATGTGGACATTCAATATCATTCGGGAAAAGCGAATGTTGTAGCCGATGCTTTGAGTCGGAAGACGGGGAAATTATTTCATCTTTCCGTCGACCGTCTTGTAGAGGAATTTCTATTGATGGATATTGCGGTGGGCAAATATGACCCGCAAAGTCATTCGGCAATAGAAGAACCGTCATGGCCTACCATCCCCGCGGTTGGGGATATTCGCGAGATGGTGTGTCGGGAAGCACATGACTCAAGTATGGCCTACCATCCAGGCTCAACAAAAATGTACCGTGATCTGAAACAAATTGTCTGGTGGTATGGAATGAAAAGAGATATAGCACAATTTGTCTCGGAATGTCATACGTGCAAGCGGGTGAAAGCTGATCATGGGAGCCTGGTGGCAAGTTGACACCATTGGAGATTCCAACCTGGAAGTGGGAAAGCATCTCAATGGATTTTATTACAGGTCTACCAAGGTCTCCACGAGGACATGACTCCGTGTGGGTCGTCGTGGATAGGTTGACCAAGTGTGCTCATTTCATACCCTTTAAGGTCAACTACCCGATGAAGACCATAACAGAGCTCTATTTGAACGAGATCATCCGACTGCATGGTGTGCCTATGAATATCATTTCAGACCGAGATTCCTGCTTTACCTCTCGTTTTTGGCGCAGTCTACAAGAGGGTTTGGTTATTTGGAAAGTATGTGTTAGTTAAACAAAACATGATGCATGATATACGAGAGTACATATCATTAGTCAAAATAGCTAATGCAACCTACTAGAAAACCATCCAAAAGCAAGTACATATCATTTCATCCAAGTGAGGTACATTAGCAGTCTCGTTCATATTTTACATAAAAGAAAACCACCAATGGGCGCCAACAAGCTGACACGAACCCATTGGGGCACATGTATGTCTGTACAACAAAAAGAAGAACTACCTCGCTATGTATGCTCGGCTAGCTCCCAAGGAACGCCACCAACCAACCTAGCCGCTCAATCGGCTACAACCTGCACCTGAGGCATTCAAGAAAGAATACCTCAGCAATCAACCAAGCTATACAAAAAGAGAGCATAAATGTCATATATGATAACAAAGGGGCTTACCGACCCCACAGAGATGTTTCATCAAGTAACATGAGTGAACAAAACAAGTGGAAAACACACCACAATCCATGCCAAACGCACCAAGTGCGTACAAGTTCATCAAATCCTGCTCAACCCGCAGGAACAAATGGCAAAACGCATGCCCATTCCATCATTCATAGGACAAAACGTACTAGACAAGTGAAGCATAAGCAGCGGTTAAGTTCAATTTCACAAGGGTCTTACCGGTGGCGACCCTAAAGTGGAACGCACCAAACAAAACCAGCCCAAATCGGGGCCAAAGTGGTCTCTCTAACCACAAAAACAAAACCCGGTGGCCACAGGCTGAAACCACACCACCCCTTGCAAAAATTCTCACACAAATGCTCCCGCCATGCTTCACGAATTCGCCTCGCAAAACGCCTCATAACTCAAGGTAACACGCTCCTTTCATCGTCCTTACACACGACTACCAATTGCCAACGTCTAGGTTGATGCCTTCATCCCATAGAAAGAATCACACGCTTTGTATCAAAAAAAAAATCACATGATAGGATTTGATTAACATGAGTCAGGCCGTGTCCCCTCTCTCGACGACTCGACACTCGATACCGACGCTCGATACTCGACGATCGACACTCGACACTCGACGAAGCGGGACACGGCCCGTGACACGCCCGTGTCACGGGGCGTGTACCCATTCGTCGAGCTCAACTCGACGCAAGAAAAAATATCGTCGAGTCAAGGAGGTCACGCCCAGGTCACGGCCTGGGTCACGCCCGTGTCAGGGGCGTGTATAGCACAAAAACGACCATTTTTTCCTTTTGTGAAAAATATTTCTGAGACGTCCTAGACCATTTTTGCCTTAAGCACTTTTTACCCTTTTTGTTTCTGAACCAACAACTTATTTTGAGCTACATTCCCGGGCGCGGAAAAGTGCAAGCATTCCCTAAGAGGCCTCACCGAGTCCCTCATTTGGACTCTGGTTTGCTGGGGAATCATGCAACTCGACAAACAAAACAGCCACTCGCAAGCCCGCGGGAAAAACCATGCTCAAACTACAGTCAAAACCAACGTAACGCCCATCATGCGTACGTAATCAAAAAAATCCGGGGCGTTACAGTGTGCCTATAAATATCATTTCAGACCGAGATTCCCGCTTTACCTCTCGTTTTTGGCGCAGTCTACAAGAGGGTTTGGGACAGATTTGTGATATTCCACGGCTTATCATCCTCAGACGAATGGCCAAACCGAAAGAGTAAATCAAATTGTAGAAGATATGATTCGATGTTACATTCTTGAGTATGGCGGAGCATGAGATGAACGTTTGCGGCTTATGGAATTCGCGTATAATAATAGCTATCAAGAAAGCTTGCAAATGGCTCCGTTCGAAGCGTTATATGGGCGACGATGTCGGACCCACTCTTTTGGACTGAAGTTGGTGAGCGGCCTTTGTTGGGTCCAAAGGCGCTTGAGGATATGGAAGTTGCAGTACGACTTATTCGGGAGAAGCTCCGAATCGCCCAAGAGAGATATGAAAAGTATGCCAACCGACGAAGGTCGGAATTAGAATTTGCGGTGGGGGATTCCGTTTTCTTGAAGGTCTCCCCAATGGTTGGGATTAAAAGGTTTGGAAAAGAGCGCAAATTAGACCCAAGATTTGTGGGTCCCTTCAAGATTCTTGCGCGAATTGGTGCATCCGCCTACAAAATAGAATTACCCGTGAACTTTCCTGGTGTTCACAATGTGTTTCATGTGAGCCAACTTCGCAAGTGTGTGCGAAATGACAAACAAGTGTTGGACGTTGTGCCGCCATTGACACCGAATCTTTCATATGAGGAGATGCCCATCCAGATATTGGACTCCCAAGATCGCGTGTTGCGGAAAAAGAAGATTCCTATGGTCAAGGTGCTATGGAAAAACCAAGATGTGGAAAGCGCGACGTGGGAGCTCGAGTCAACGATGAGGGCGGCTCACCCTCATTTGTTCCCGTAGATAAGCTGGTATGTGATTTAGTATTTGATTGTATTCATGCCTTGGTTTGCTGTGTGTTTGGTTTTGTGAAAAGTTTCGAGGCGAAACTTTTTGTTAGGGGGGGTGATTGTAACGCCCCGGATTTTTGATTACGTACGCATGATGGGCGTTACGTTGGTTTTGACTGTAGTTTGAGCATGGTTTTTCCCGCGGGCTTGCGAGTGGCTGTTTTGTTTGCCGAGTTGCACGATTCCCCAGCAAACCGGAGTCCATATGAGGGACTCGGTGAGGCCTCTTAGGGAATGCTTGCACTTTTTTTGCGCCCGGGTAATGTAGCTCAAAATAAGTTGCTGGTTCAGGAAACAAAAAAGGGTAAAAAATGCTTGAGGCAAAATGGTCTAGGACGTCTCAGAAACATTTTTCACAAAAAGGGAAAAATGGTCGTTTTTGTGCGAGACACGCCCCCTGACACGGGCGTGACCCAGGCCTTGACCTGGGCGTGACCTCCTTGACTCGACGATTTTTTCTTGCGTCGAGTTGAGCTCGACGAATGGAGTACACGCCCCGTGACACGGCCTGTGACACGGCCTGTGACACGGCCTGTGCCACAGGCGTGTCACAGGGCGTGTCAAGATGGGTCGAGTGTCGACACTTTCTGTCGACGAGGTGTCGAGACACGGGCTACACGCCCTAGGTCACGGGCGTGACCGACCCGTCACGGGCGTGTACCCGGCCGTGTACCGTGTGGATAAACGTGGAATTGCCGCCTTTCGGCGCCGCTCATGGTACACACCCTGTGTCACGGGCGTGACACAGGGCGTGACCGGCCCGAAAATCGACTTTTTCCAGTTTTTTTGTGCCGTTCATTTCCTTGATCCTGCATCGAACGGTTCAGCTCTGTTCTGGAGGAAATAAGTCCGAAATAGAGACTTGGGTTTCTCATTTCATCTTCATCTTCTTCTTCTTCATTCCCAAAGGGAAAGCAAGAGAGCAAGGGAGCAAGCAAGGCAAGGAAAGAGGAGAGCAGCCGTCGCGGCATCGCCTCGGTTCAGGCAAGCGGTGTTCTCCACCCTTGCCAATCTTCGTTCTTGCTTCAATTTTCCATTTTCCTAGCTTTCGATCTTGTGTTGAATTCTTCCTTAAATTGCTCTTTCAGTTCCCCTATGCGTATTTGTTCTTCTTGATTCAAATTATGATCAATCCTCTTGTTTGTTAATTTGGTACATGTAGCGAATTCCTTATGCTAAATGACCTTGCTAATTTCCTATGCTAAAATTCCCTATGCTAAATTCAAATAGCTAATTCCTTATGCTAATACCCTATGCTAAACGACTTTGCTCTCCCATGTTTAGATTTGTGATTCATGTAGTTAACAACTTTCCCTATGCTAGATTATTTTATGTAGCTAATTTGGTTCATATTCATGTAGCCTATCAAATAGAGGTGATTTTTCCTTGATCAAAAACATATGATTGTGTTCCAAATATGTGGTTTATGTACTTATGTTAATCAAACTCTATACGTAAGTCTTCTTGGATACAAGGCCTATGACCTTTTTCATGTGATGAAGTTCGTCAAACTCTACGTTGGAAATTGGTAGTAGTGTGTAAGGGCGATGAAAGTAAACGTGTTACCTTGGGTTATGGGGCGTTTTGCGGGGCGACTTTGTGAACCATGGCAGGAGCATTTGTGTGAGAATTTTGCAAGGGGTGGTGTGGTTTCAGCCTGTGGCCACCGAGTTTTGTTTTTGTGGTTAGAGAGACCACTTTGGCCCCGATTTGGGCTGGTTTTGTTTGGTGCGTTCCACTTTAGGGCCGCCACCGATAAGACCCTTGCGAAATTGAACTTAACCGCTGCTTATGCTTCACTAGTATCGTAGTTTCTTGTCCTATGAATGATGGAATGGACATGTGTTTTGCCTTTTGCTCCTACGGTTTGAGCAGGACTTGATGAACTTGTACGCACTTGGTGCGGTTGCCCCTTTGGAATGACATTGTTTTCTACATGTACGCACCTGTTTTATGCACTCTTTTTACTTAAACATTTCTACGGGGTCGGTAAGCCCCTTCTTTATCACTTATGAAATTCATGCTCTCTTTTGTATAGCTTGGTTGATTGCTGAGGTATTCTTTCTTGAATGCCTCAGGTGCAGGTTGTAGCCGGTTGAGAGGCTAGCTTGGTTGGTGGCGTTTCTTGGGAGCTAACCTAGCTTACATAGCGAGGTAGTTCTTCTTTTTGTTGTACAGACATACATGTGCCCCAATGGGTTCGTGTCAGCTTGTTGGCGCCCATTTGGTGGGTTTTCTTTTGTGTAAAATATGAACTAGACTGCTAATGTGACTCACTTGGATGGAGTGATATCTACTTGCTTTTGGGACGGATTTCTGATAGGTTGCATTAGATATTTTGAAGTTAACAAAACATACTATTGTATATCATGCACACATGTTTTGATTCACTAAGACATAGTTTCTAAATGACGTAAACAAAGAGGAGTTCTTATAGTAGTATCACTCTATACTGCATATAGGAGCTCATCATAAATACACAAAGTATTTCCGCCGCGTACAAATACAGTTTTACTATCTAAGGCCGAGGGATACGGCCATTTAATCCAAAAGTTTTCTTACATTTCACTGTTGAATTTCAACTTATAAAGTAAGCGTCAAGAGTTGCCTGAGCGTGTGCAGTTATCCCCTGCACGACGTGGCATCATAACCCGTAGGTCCTCTTGCTCTGATCCGATATGCTCGTTGAGGAAATACAGGTTGTGACACCGCGGCCGGCCAGACCGCTCCCGCCGACCTGCCCGCCACTGGCCAGGCCCCGACCGGCCATGCCGCTCCCGCCGACCAACCCGCCGCTGGCCGGGCCGCGACCAGGGAGCCACCGGCTGGGCCGAGGCCGCTGACCCGGTCGCCGTCGGCCCAGCCGCTCCCGCCGACCTGCCCACCGCCGGCCAGGGCGCGGCCGGCCAGGGCGCGGCCGCTGACCCGGTCGCTGCTGTCCACTCTGCTCCCGCCGGCCAGCCCGCCAATGGCCGGGCCGCGGCTGGCCTGGCAGCGGCCGTTGACTCAGTCGTCGCCTGCTAAGCCGCGGCCGGCCAGGTCGCGCCCGCCGGCCAGACCGCCGCCGGCCTAGCCGCGCCTGTCGGCCTTTCCGCGGTCCCGACCGTCCCTTGGCCGGTCGCCGCCGACGCATGGCCGCCCCACCGCCGTCGGCGGCTTACCCACCGTCCGATCATGGTGGGCTCTCCTCACCGTCTGATCTGGTGGGTAACCACCCACTAACCCACTACATTAGTGGTGGGGCCCGCCATGATCCTCCCTAGGAGGCTATAAAAGGAGCCACAGGGTCTCCTCATAATTCATCTTTTGGCTCTCGGTCATCTTCTTCCTCAGGCGATAGCTCTGCCGGACTCCTCCCTCGGATCATCCTCCAGCCACCACGAGCCACCGCGAGCCACCAGCGCACCACCAGCAGGAAAACACATAAGTCCTGAAGAGAGCAGAAGGAGGAAGGCAACCCCTGCAAGCAGGCGCACGACGAACCCGCGCTCCAAGCTTCAGAGCACCAGTGTCATCTCTCGCATTCCAGTGTCCAAATCGCTCCCGCGGCGCAGCCTGTTGCCCGCTGGGAGCCGTAGACCTTCTTTCTCACCCCAAGTTGTAACGGGAGCGGCCTGTCGCCCCGATTCTCAAAACGCATTGTAATCACGAGCAACTAGTGGATTTCGACCGGCACATATCCGGTCGTATGGTTTTTTATCCAATTGAGGGGTTTTTCCACGTCATCACATCTTGAGTCAACCTTTCTTTCTCTCTGACTGTGTGCGCGCTCGACTGCTCTGTAAGGTAAGACGATCCAATTGAATCTGATCTGACCGGGACATCGAGCTAGCCCGCAATACTTGCATAGCATTTAATGGTCATTCTGGAGTGCTCCTAATATGTTGCTCATATTTAGTTGCAAGACATTTAGAGCTACAATGTTTGAAACTTTGAACCTTAAAATTGTATGTTCTTCTTTAATTGTCTTCACTTGAAATGTTTTTTCATTCTTTAAAATAAAGGAGACAAACAAACCCAACCACATTCGCAATTAACTTGAATTTTATCGCTGCAGTTTTTGATAAATTTAACTGGCTTCCCATGTACTGCAGCGTACATTCTCACTGCATCCCCATAATCAGAAGAACTACTAAAACAAATTTTAACATTAAACTGAAAATCAAGTTTGTTTGCACTACACTGGTAAACTAAAATAGTTTTTCCTCGCAAAAAATTTGATGAAGAATGATCACCAAACTCTCTAATATGTATGCTAACATTTGTGCTAGAATTTGTTTTGGACGCCTCTGTTGCACAAACTCAATTTCATAATCGACACATTGATCAAACATTACATCATCCAATTCAAGATCACTATCAACCAAATCCTGGGAAAAAGAAAGATCAGTGTCATTGAATTCTTCTCGAGAACTCTTTAAATCAATGCTACTATTTAAATTTAGTAACACTCTTGTAAATTATTTTATTCAAAAACAACATTTTCCCAATCTAATCTAGAATGATAAGATTATTATTAGCAGCTGCAGGGTAAGTTCGCCTGAGATTCTAGCTCGGAGAAGTGTAGGGTTTAACCCTCCCTGTTCCCGCCTCTCTTTCCCGTTCTCAATCTCGAGCCCATCCATGGCCTTAACGTTCCTCATCGGCCGCCGTCTTCGTCTCTTCCTTCACCCTCCTAAACCCACTCTCCCTGTCTCAATCGCACTCCTCCGCCATATCTCCGCCACAGCCACGGCCAGTCCTCCACCCTCCGGCGAGTCGGAGCCAAAATTGTCACTATCCGCCCGCCTCTCTTTCGTATTCGATCAAATTGATGCACTTGAACGCCAGCGCGATACTTCCGCCAAAGACGAGGCTCTTCAGCGCATACGTTCATGGCGCCTGTCGAAGCACCCACCTGCGCCTCATTCCTCCACATCCACCCAAGCCTCTTCCGCCGCGGCCAATGAAGAAAGTAAGAATGCAGATTCTCCGAAATTAAGCGGGGCCGACCGGCCGGATGTCGGGGGGATGGCGGAGTTCTTTCAGCGGGAGGTGGAGCTGGTGCATCCCTGGCCGGAGTGGATCGATCTGATGGAGAGGCTCGCCGGCCAGAACTATTTCGATTACCGGCGGGTGGAGGAGGACCGCGTCGCCTCCAATGCTGGGATCGATCTATCCGTAGTGAAGGAGATCGGGCTGGACCTTACTAGGGATTGGACTGCTGTTAGGACCGCTTGCATGAATTTTGGCCGCGATCGATTTGATATACTGAAGTATGCTTCTTTTCTAGCTTACCTCAAGTTTCTATTGCTTAACACTTACTGAAAGTTGAACATATGTGACTTAAGGCTCTCTTTGTTTCCACGTTTTTTCTTCATTGACGGTGGGGAAAAACGTCAAAAAGCATGTTTGGTAAATCTCCATTCTCCATTCTCGACACTCCAAAGCATCATTTGTGGCCTTCAACACCAAAGCTGTCCCATCCCTCCATTTTTCACTGCTCGCATTTCCAACGCTCCAAAATGTCACCGCCAAAACAAATGGAGCCAGCATTAGACTGATCTCTATTAAATTTTGTGATGCAGTAATCGCTAGGGAGTACACACAATTACCGTTCACGTGGGAACTAACTACTTCACCAAACACTAGGCGCACAATTGACGGGATTCCGCTTTCCGATTAAAAGAGTAAATTAAACCATTTCATACACATTCCAATCCTACCACGACGGGCGAAACGAAGACAATATTTCGAATAAGAGATTTGACCGAGTGAGTGCCAATTCCAACAAAAATCTAGCTACCGAACAACTTCCCTCAATCGACCAATCGGTTGGGAGGCGCCGACGCAACGTCATAACTCCGATTAGTTCGTTGTTTCCGATCACACACCAAATCACAACACGCACAAAAATAGAACAAAGATGAATCACACCAAGAGGGAGGAAGAGAGATCGTTACCCCCAACAAGGAACCAAAAGACCTAGTTCGAGAGAGTCATCCCTGCGCTGACCGGAGACAACAGAGGTGTCGCACCACCGGAAGACACGGGCGGCGACACGCCACTAAAGCAGCCGGCGTTTTCCTGGAAGAGCAACTTCGGGCCAACGGTGGGACACCCAGCGAGAGTCACGGAGGAGAGGCGGCTTCACACCGCTGCAGGTCCGGTGTCACGCCGGAGGGGATTCCCGGTGTCACGCCGGAGGGGATTCCCGGTATCACGCCAGAGAAAAGGGAGCACCGCCAGTGTCGCGTCGAAGGCGGGAGTTGCTGCCGACGCTCGCACACGGGATGTCGCGCCTAGGGCTGGAGCACTTTGGAAATCAATTCTCAAAATATTTTTCATTGGGGCTTCAACCCAAAATGAGGAGTATTTATGCTGCTCTACACTCTAATCATAGCCAGACAATTTCAAGCACCTAATCTTAGCCATCCAAATGTTCGACCATAAAACAAAATGCAGGAAAAATAATCGTCCGTGACCGCCTAACATTTTGGTCGATTGGATTCGCAATCACAAATAGAAAACTAGCAAAATATGTATATATAAAAAAAGACTAGATAACTCAAATTATGTAGCGGATCATGTCGCGATGAGCCCTCCTCGTGTTGAGCCGAAGGTTGTAGTGTTGCGCCGCGTCGTCAAGAGGTGTCGGGTCGGCGCCATCACTTTGTAGGTTATTTTCTGAAAGAAATAAAAAATATTCATTCCAACTCATTAGTCCTATCTATCATTATTTGGAGAACAGATCTTTATGGAATTTGCTTCCGCCATATAGTTTTAGCCTTATTTTATCTTGAAAGATGAAATTTTGAATTGTTATTGCCTTATTTAGGCTCTGTTTGGCATGGTGGTGGCGGTCGTGAACGCGGTGGTTATGAACCGTCGTTCGTGAACGTCACCTAAGGAACTTCGTCCACTTTTATGTTCAGAACTAGTTTTCTTTTCCTCATTGTGGTCATAACCGTTAAACTCACCGGAGCAAAATGCTGAACGGAGCCTAAGTTTTAAGTTTGATTCTTGGTTTGAGGCTCATATAGCAAATGCATTTGAAAAGTTTTACCGACATTTACTTGAATCATAAATATTTAGTATTTATAGTTGATTGTTAGTATATTGTGAACTGATTGTTGATTTTAATCCATTTTCTATGAAATTATCTACTAAAATAATTGAATTTAGGTCCTTGTCGAGGAAGGATATTCAGACTCTTGTAGGTCATGGATGCCCCAGCATGGACCCAAAAGTTGTTTTTTCGGCAAAACTTTTGAGGAAATATGTTCATCTCGACGAAGGAGATGTACGTATCAAATGTTTTCTGATCCGTCTGATTTTTTTTTTCACATTTGTGTTTTCTTTTCCCTTTAAATTTATGCATCAAATGTTTTCTTTTGTTACTTAAGTGTAAAAAAATGTCATTGTGTTAAGATGCTGGGAACCTTCTCCTACCTTAAATCAATCTGGATATCAGATTTATTTGAGTATGTTATGTGATTTGTTCTATCAAGTGCCGTTATGTTTGAACTCATGAAAATTTGTTCGTATTTCTTGCATACAACAAGCAGCAAATCTTTTGAATTTTCTACCTAAATATCTCTTGGTTTTAATAATTTTATATCTATAAGAGTGGAAAAATAACATCAGGGAGCTAGTGTTTGAGTAGTGGTAGGAGCCCAAATCATGGAAACATGCAGGAGGTTCTACACTGAGCAATGATATAGGTCATGGATATACAATGCAAAGCAAGCTTGTGTAATTCATATGGCAACACTTATGGAGGGCAAGACGAGTTTGACAAGTAGCCATTGCACGGGGAGGCTCAACACGAGGCTTGTGCGTGGGAGAGTGGCACACATAGGCATCACATTGGTTGGATAAGTGGAGTTTTTTTTAGAGAACTCCAATTATATTGGTTTTTGATGTTATGGCGCCTCTTGATTCATGATTCTCTTTCTCTGTTCTTCATGAGAAATAAGTCTGGCATTTTCAAAATTCTCTCAAGATACTTAAAATAGATCTAAAATGAACTGAATCTTCAATAGTTATTGATCATGAAACTAAGTTTGAGTCTCATAGATGTGTAAGGTCTGTGAGAATGAAGGGATTAGACATAGATTCTCTACTCCCAGAACTGCTCAACAAAATGTGGTAGCTGAAAGGAGAATAGAACCCTAATAGAAGCAAGTAGAGCATTGCCGTTGCATGTCAATTTTGATGAGGATTAGACATCTTTTTTGCTTCTTTGTCACAATCATGGCCTTTTAATCAAATTAAGATGGCTGAATATATTTTTCTTGAGACAAGTTTTATACTGAGATGGTGTAACTACTACAATTCCATGGAGTGGTGAATCCTCCTCTCTTTAGACTAGCAGACTCTATCATCTTTAATACATACATTACCCTTTTTCCCTTTAAAGTTTAAAAACACAATCTTTAAATTTTCTTCTAAAAAAGTTAGCATCCCAATCTCACACGGGCCCTTGAATATTCAGTGTTATACATTTAGCATCACAATCTCACATTTCATCGTTAAACTGCTAAGAAAACAAATTTTGGACTAGATAATTGTCAAGTATTACTCTTCTATTACCCACTAAAAGAATATGAATTTTGATGCAGGTACTGGGCAACCCAAGTGAATAGGTGTAGTCTGTAATGTTTTTAATTTTAAAATAATAATATGTTAATGAATGCTTTATATTTTAATCAATATGAGCTGATTCAATTCATATTTTAAGTGATTTGGGGCATGCTCAAAATCATAATCGACTCGAAATGTGATTCAATTCAAATTGAATCGACTCAAATTGAGTCGAATCAATTGTAACTTGATTTCGATTCGACTCAAATTGAGTCGAATCAATTGTAACTTGATTTCGATTCGACTCAATATCCGAGCAATTTGCAAGTGGTTTTCGAATAATATACTCAGTCTTACTCATGATACCCACTACCATAAATACAAATTTCTCACTCAATAAAATTTCTTAAAGTGTTTTCTCGACTTTTAAATTATGATGTATATTATTAAGTAATTATTTCATAAATTATGTTGTATATTATTGAATACTTGTTTTGTTATCATGTTTGAGACTATATTGTCAGATCCACTTTCTCCTTGATAGTCGATCAGGTGAAACTAAGCTTTCAACAATAGAGCCCTTTAGAAATTCTAAACAATTTAGATGTTAATTGCTAGATTCGTGCACTGTAACGGAGAAATTAGTTATAATTCATAACAAACTCCTCTAAATGGTTGCAAATAATCTAAATAATACTTTTTTTGTTTAAAAAATCTTAAATACATAATTTTAGGTATGCAGCTCATGCTGCCTCAGAAATACATGTAGCAGAGGATATATACTTGTGCCCAAAGAGGACGAGGCGAGAACACTTGATGTTATGCGCATCCTGTTGACATATGGTTTTGATTATGTCAAAGAATGTGTTGATAATGATATTCTGAGGAAGATGAAGCCTGTGAAAGCTGTAGTACGCAAGTTGCTGCACGAGATTGTTAAACTTAGCGGCGTTCCGAGAGATCCGAATCTTCTACCTCCAGTGATCAAGAAGCCGCCTCTTAAAGTTAAGCAACCCCCGCCTCAACCAAAGAGACGTGTAGGGCGAGATGACATTGAAATGAAGAAGGGGGACTGGCTCTGCTCCAAGTATTTTCATCTACATTCCTCTTATTATTATTTTTTCATAAATGTTTCCTGCATTTAATTGTCGGCATTTTCTCAGGTGTAACTTTATGAATTTTGCCAAGAACACTGTTTGCTTGCAGTGCGACGCTAAACGCCCCAAACGACAGCTCCTTCCAGGGGAATGGGAATGCCCAAAGTTGGTTTTAATGATTTTCTCACCTTACCTTTATGCATCTTTGTTATGATTCATTAAAATCTTAACCACCTTATGAATCTTAATCTTAATGCTTGCTAGGTGTAACTTCCTGAACTATAGGCGGAATATGTCATGCTTTCAGTGCGAGCATACTCGCCCCCTGATGAGTTCACGGAGAATGAAATGCAGCGAACGCGAGTGGGTCCTAGCACGAGATTGCAAAGGGCCGCAAGAGCTCCAGACGTTTCAAATGCATGGAATTTTGATTTCGATGATGATGAATCGGATGGTGCAGATGTTGCGGCATTTGAGTTTGCTGATTCTTCTAGAGCTCGGACTGGCTCGTCTTTAGATGAGCTGTCACGTGGAGGAGGCACTAGGGATTTTGGAGATGATATTGCAAGACGGCAAGACAGAGGGCGAAACTTTTCTAATCCAGTCCAAGGAAACCACTCATCAAATTCACACACAACTGGTTTCGATGATTTTGATGATGAGGAGGATGATAATGTGGATAGTTATGAACTTGATGAGTCCAATGGCAAGGAGACAAACACAATATTGCGGAAGAGCTTATCTGACTTTGAAAGTGGCTCTGAATCTGAAGATTTTGGCGATCGTGACCGTTATGGCAAGTCAAATCAGCGAAGGAAAGACTATATATCTGATTCTGAGGATGAGAATATTGCAGTTTCTGCACCGAAAATCGACCGTAGTTCGAGATCTTCTGATTCAGAGCCCCTTTTGGATTTTAAACACGATATGCATAGGCATTATGATTTGAAAGGGAGGAAGAAAGGTCGACAAAATGCAGGCCAGATGGGTTCTGCCAGAGGAAGAGATTCTGACTTAGATGATGAGCTTGATTCAGATTTTGATGATGATTTATATTCCAACAGAGGAAAGAACAATGGACTGAAACCTCCATCAGAAAGAATCGGACGTAATTCCCGGGAATCATATCGTGTTGGCTCCACAAATGATGGAAGGAATTCTTTTGGCAGCGATGACGGGCGTCTATATTCTCGGAGTAGCGAGAAAGGAAGCGGTGGCTCATCACAAAGTAGAGGACGGAGGTTTCAGGATTCTGGTCAATATGGCTCCAAAGATATGGGAAAAAACTCTTTTGGTCGCCATGATGTCCATAAGTTTGATCAGGGAGGGTCTGAACTCAGGAGAAGACCTAGATTTAATCAATCTAACGACAGAGCAAGTGGTTTTCAGAATAGTCGGTCAGGTTCTAAAGGAAATGGCTATGGCAGGCACCATGATGATCAGGGATACCGGCATTCTGGTCGCATGACCGATCATTCAAAATCTAATTACAGGCAGCGCGAACGGAATATTCCTGATTATGATCAAAGTAGGGGCTTCAATGATGATACTGGTTTCAGTGATAATAATCGAAGAAGGCGCATCATTGAAAGATAGTTTTTGGGCTTCATTCTAAGAGGATAATTTGTTTTGCTGAATTTTTTTTTGAGTTCTTTCAACAAGGCCTAGTCTTAGAAATTACCTCACTTGAGTCATCACGGTGCGCTATCGTTCAGTTTTGTCACGTAGCTTGCCTGACTTGAACATTATAATCTCGGCAAAGGCGGTATTCGTTTCTGGTATTTCAGTTAATATTTTACTGCAGCTTTAAGAATTGTATATGAATTTCAAATGGTAGCACTCTGCTTGCTATCAAGGTATTTACTATTTTGCTCCACTTCGTCTTGATTTAGTTCTGTATATAATTACTGCCGTCTTTAGTTTATGCATAAACTATTTTCATGAGTATCCAACAATTTTCTTGATTGGGCCCTCTATATAGCATATTGTAGGTGGATCATACTTGGTTGCCATGTTTCTGTTAGGTACTCGCCGGAGTAGTGGTCAGAGATGGAGGGAATACTTTGCAGCCGGAATCGCGGTTGCCTAGGCACGGTGTGCTCGGGAGAGAGCAACCAAAATCTCAAACACAAGACAAAAATAAGAAATAGAAAATACTTCTTCAATGCATCGTACAAACCAAACTTGCCTTTAAATAGGCTACAAGATTGACGTAGGGTAGGCCGTATAACCAGGGTGTGTTGACACTAATGTAACCCTAAATGAAAATGCAAGACGGACTCAATGACTCTAACCAAAATGATGTATGTGCAATTTCATTTCAACCCAAAAATAAAAAGTAGCAATTAAGTTTTCTATAAGCTCGGCAAATCAATCACCAGGTAAACTTGAATTTCAAGCGAGCAAGCAGAATAATGTTCGAGTTTCGCACGTAGTGCTGTTGATGGAAACAATGGCTTTGAAAATTCCAAAATCTAGTAATAAGCGTAGCCGGACACAAATTAAATTACGAAGAGCGTACCAACACAAAAAAGAAAAGAAAAGAAAAGAACAAACAGTGAGGGATGATTAGGGCGAGTGCATGCTACTCGAGGATGAGCCAATCTTGCTGAAATTTATCATAATAAACGCTAGTAAGAAGATTGAGGGAAGGGGAAAGGAGAGATCTCACCGAGGGCTTTTCCGCAATAGCTTTGTCGATCCTTCACGGTCCGGTCACAGCTGGTAAGGGAGTGGTTGATGGAGGATGCCACTGTTGGCTGGGGGAAGGTTATTTGGTGGAGGGTAATAGCTGGATGGGTAGGGGTCAGTCGTTGGGTGGAGGTAATAGCCCGATGGTCTGCTGGATGGGTGGAGGTAGGTTGTTGGGTGGAGAGTGGTAGCTGGCGGGAAAAGCTGGAGGGGTGGAGGTAATATGCGGGATGGTGGAAGGAGTCCGGGATGTTGTTGGAGGGTTGGCGGCGATGCTGGCTTTAACGGGCGGCGGAGGTCCGGAGCTCGGGAAGTAGCGGGGGAGGCGATCGACAGGAGCTGCGCGGAGGAGACCGGCGCGGGATGCTTGCGGAAATCGCTTGGCGGAAGAACTCGGTGGAAGAAACTCGGGACGCGTCCTTGCGGAGGCTTGGCGGCGGATTTCACCGAGAGAGAATAACTCAATCTCTCGGTATTATCCAGCCTACCTAGGGTTTCACATATATGGCTATATATATAAGCCTCTCTCCTTCCCCTCAAATAAACAAGAAAAAAAATTCAGCAAGATTATTTTATGCGAAACAAAGAGCAATACGACCCGCCCGCACATTCCACACCGGACCGATCCACTCAGGGTCACGTGAGGTGGTCAGTCTCACGCCCGGGTCACAATACAGGAAATTTAAACAAAACTGTCTATGACAGGAAATAAATAAACGACAATGCCAGAAAATAACTGCGATAACATCTAATGTAAATAAATACGAGACGGCTCTAACGTGCCAGCGACAGTATCACATCAGTTCCCTCGGGGTTGAGAGAACTCGACTCCGGCGAGACGGAGTGAATGACCGCAACGGAGAGGTCTGGGCGTCGACGTTGAAGCTCTCGGGCGCTGATCCAACTGCTGTCCAAGATGTTCCTTCCCTTCCAAGTAACCAAGTAGCGCTGGTAAGCTCCTGCACGAGTCTGGAACTCCCGCACGTCAAGTACCTGATCGATCTCCTCCGTGGTAGGCGTGAAGGCCGGGTGAAAACCCGCGGTCGCCCCGGGCTCCAAGGTAGGTGGTGGCACAGGCGCGGTAGGTGGGGTTCCATGGAAAAGGCACAGGTCCGCCACATTGAAAATCGGTGATGTGCCGAATTCCAAGGGTAAATCAACAAGTTAGGCATTCTCACCCAACCGCTTCCTTACCTGAAAAGGACCGAAACGACGCTGTCAGAGCTTGTGGTAAGTCCCACTGGGAAATCTTTCCCTTCTAAAGTGTACCAGCACCCAATCTCCTTCCGAAAAAGACAAATCGCGCCGATGGTTGTCGACGCTAGCCTTGTATTCTTCGGATGTCACCTGCAGTTTATTATGAATAACATCATGCAAAGATTTTAAGTGCTCAACCCAAGTAGTAGCATCAAAAGAGGTGCGCTCGTAGGAAGGTAAAGAGTGGCGGTCAAGGTAATGGGGAATAGGAAAGCCATAAACAATCGCAAAAGGGGACTTGTTGGTGGAACGATTTACGGTGCTATTGTATGCAAATTCGGCTTGGGCTAACGCTAAGTCCCACTGCTTGGGTTGCTCTCCGGCTAAACATCTTAATAAATTACCCAGACTTCGATTGACCACCTCAGTCTGCCCATCGGACTGGGGGTGGTACGCGCTACTAAAATTTAATTTTGTGCCCAATTTTTGCCATAACGTTTTCCAAAAATAGTCCATGAATCGCGTGTCCCTATCGGAGGTGAAAGTGCGCGGTACCCCATGGAGTCGAACCACCTCGCGAAAAAAGAGATGGGCGACGTGCGCGACATTGGAGATTTTCCTGCACGGGATAAAATGAGCCATCTTGGAGAATCTATCAACTACTACGAAGACGGAGTCACTCCCTCGCGCCGCAGTAGGGAGACCACTAACAAAATCCATGGAGACTTCATCCCATGGCCGCTCAGGAATCGATAGGGGAGTGTACAGGCCAGTGTTCTGGGACTGTCCCTTATACAACTGGCACGTATGGCAGGTGCGAACGTGGCGGATAACATCCCGCCTCATGCGAGGCCAATAATAACGTGATGTCGCCAGATCAAGCATTTTGGTCTGTCCGACATGTCCTCCTAGTCCGGACGAATGCAACTCGGCGAGCAAGGTCTCACGTAAAGGGCCCTGGCAGATACATAGTCTGGTGCCTCTAAATAAGTACCCCTCGCACAGGCAGAAATGTCCTGTCGGGTCTGCCCCATGCGGCTGGCACTCTGCCCACACAATACTGAAATCGGGATCAGTGGCGTACAGCTCCTTCTGGGAATCTAAGTCTGTCAACCGGAGGTGTAGAGATCCTAAAAGATGTGCCCGTCGACTAAGGGCATCAGCGACTCGATTGGTGACTCCTGGTTTATGTCGGATGTGAAAGGTGTACTCCTGCAGAAAGGCGGCCCATTTGGCGTGACGCCGGACCTCCTTCTGGGAGTTCAGGTAACGCAACGCCTCATGATCCGTATTCAGCACGAACTCGCGCTGAATCAAGTAATGTCGCCAGTGTCGGAGAGCCTGTACGATGGCGAAAAACTCAAGATCGTAGGTCGAATATCTTGTTTTTGCATCGTTCAGCTTCTCACTATAAAATGCTACAGGTCGGCCCTCTTGACTTAGTACGGCCTCAACATCCACATGTGAAGCGTCACAATCTACTTCGAAGATCTTGTCGAAATCGGGTAAGGCCAGAACAGGGGCACTAGACATTTTCTCCTTCATAAGGAGGAATGCCTGCTCCGCCTCGGCCGTCCATACGAATTGTCCCTTGCGGAGGCAATCTGTGATGGTTGCGATGTGGGTGCTGAAGTTGCGTACAAAGCGACGATAAAACGAGACTAGGCCATGAAACCCACGTGCCTCGGTGAAGTTCCTGGGGGTGGGCCAGGATTCAATCGCACGAATCTTTTCCGGGTCCACCTTGATGCCCTCGGAAGAGATGATATAACCCAAAAAGGTGAGACTACTAGTGAGAAAGGTGCATTTTTTTAAATTGATGATCAAGCGGTGGTCTCTTAAGATCTGCAGGACCTGCCGAAGATGTGTAAGGTGCAGAGCGGGGTCGAGGCTGTAGATAAGGATGTCGTCAAAGTAAACAACAACGCAAGTTCCCATCAGGGGTCTAAGGACTTGGGTCATCAGCCTCATAAAGGTGCTCGGAGCGTTGGACAAACCAAAAGGCATGACCAACCACTCATAAAGTCCCTCCCTTGTCTTGAAGGCCGTCTTCCATTCATCTCCGGGTCGGATCCGGATCTGATGGTAGCCACTCCGGAGGTCAATCTTTGAGAAAATCTTTGCCCCACTCAGCATGTCGAGCATGTCGTCTAATCGGGGAATCGGGAATCGATACTTGACTGTAATCTTGTTGATAGCGCAGCTGTCAACACACATACGCCAAGTACCGTCCTTTTTGGGAACAAGTAGGGCAGGGACGGCGCAGGGACTGAGGCTTTCCCTAACGTGTCCCCTCTGGAGAAGCTCGGACACTTGTCTCCTGAGCTCCTCGTGCTCTCTCGGGCTCATACGATAATGTGGTAGATGGGGCAAGCTAGCTCCTGGGACTAAATCGATGCAGTGCTGGATATCCCTCAGCGGTGGGAGCTGGTCGGGTAACTCATCCGGGATGAGGTCGTCAAACTCGGTGATCAGGGGTCGAACGGCCGCAGGGATCTCGACAGAGGTAATAGGGGACTCCAAGCCGACTAATACATAGGCGACGGTCCCCTCACGCATCTCATAACTAAACTGTCGCTCTGTCAAAAGCATGCGGACGGACGGATACGGCATGGTGGTGAGCGTGGTCGTGGGGATAGGAGCTCCGGCTGGAGTAGCCACCGGGGGGGTGATTCGCTGTGGGACAAGACCGTTCTTCTGGGGAAGAAGAACTGTCTTGCGTCCGCGATGGTCGAAGGAATAAGAGTTCTTTCGACCGTCATGGATGGTGCTTCGGTCATACTGCCACGGACGCCCCAAGAGAATGCGGCACACATCGAGGGGTGCTACATCACACCACACCGAGTCAGAATAGGACGGCCCAATGGTGAATGTCACGAAGCATCGATGTGATATGACCATCGTGGTGCCACTAGTCACCCAGGACAACTCATAAGGGCGCTCCAGTTTCTGAACCTGGAGATTTAACTTTTCTACCATGCGTTGGGAGACGAAATTCTCCATACTCCCGCTATCAATGACAATAGAACAGTAATGCTCCTGGAGGCGAGCAGTGGTGCAAAAGATACTGTGCCTTACCCAGGCGTCATCGGTGGGGGCTCTCGGAGCAAGCAAGCTATGCTGCAAAACACAAATCAACTGATCTGGCTGCTCGCCCTCTACCTCACACTCTTCCCCAAGGGGGTCCTCGGTTTCCCTGACCAAGTCGCTCTCCCAGATTCCATACTCGGGATCTCGTCCATCGTCAACCTCAATAACTGCGGTAAACTGGCGTCTCGGACATTCAGATGACTTATGTCCAGGCTCCATGCACTTATAGCATCAAAACACAGGCCTGGAGGTGACGGTCTCCTTCCCCTTCAAGGAAATCGAAGAGGGACCCACAGGGGCAGGAGCTGGTAGCGTGGGTCTAACCGTAGAAGGTAGTCCCGGGGTAGGCGACGTGCTCGTCCTAGTGGTCGAGGACGAAGACGAGGAATAATGCACCCTGTCCGTAGATTTCTGACCGGATGTCCTCCTCTGGAGGGCCTCCACTCGGCGTGCTCGACTAGAGATCTCCCCCAGGTCCCTGAAATCATGTAACTCTAACTGGTCCCGTATCGCGTACCGTAGCCCGTTCAGATAACGGGCCACGATCATGTGGTCTTCTTCCTTTAGATCTAAACGTGACTGGAGGACCAAGAATTCGTTGGTGTATTCGTCAATGGTTTGCTTATCTTGTCGTAGGTTATGATACCTACGGTACAACGTCTGCAAAAAATCGGCAGGGACGTACCTCCTTTTGAGTTGAGTTTTGAACTCAACCCAGGTAGTGATAGGTGGTTGCCCCATTGTGTATCGCATCCTCTCAACTTGCCCCCACCATGTGAGTGCGGGGCCCTTCAGTCGCAGGGTGGCATACTCCACCTGTTGGTGGGCCGGAATGCGTTTCCAACTGAGGAATCGCTCTAACCGTTCACACCAATCGAGGCAAATTTCCGGTTCGAGTGTGCCCTCGAAATCCCCAACATCAAGTTTGATACCGGTATCCCACCTAGGGAGATTCCTATTGTCTTGATATGCTTGTTGGGGTTCCGGTGGTGGAGGTGCATGTGGTTCGATCGGCGGAGTAGGGGGTTGTGCTGGAGGACCCTCTAAGTGGTGATGAGCCTCTAAGTGGTTGACTGACGTGCGCAATCCTAACATGACTTGATTTGTGTCTCTCACCGATAGCGTAAGTGTCGTGACAGCAGCCATAAGTTCCTCCATACGCTTGCCCATATCTCCCAAAGTTCCTTCTAGGCGCTCCACGCGAGACTCCATGGACAAATTTGAAAAACACTAAGATTTGGGAATTTTAGAAGCGCAAATCACTCGGCTATCTCACAGTAGAAGTGAGATATCCCAGCAGCCACACCAAATTGATGGAAACAATGGCTTCAAAAATTCCAAAATCTAGTAATAAGCGTAGCCGGGCACAAATTAAATTACGAAGAGCGTACCAACACACAAAAAAAAGAACAAACGGTGAGGGATGATTAGGGCGAGTGCATGCTACTCGAGGATGAGCCAATCTTGCTGAAATTTATCATAATAAACGCTAGTAAGAAGATTGAGGGAAGGGGAAAGGAGAGATCTCACCGAGGGCTTTTCCGCAATAGCTTTGTCGATCCTTCACGGTCCGGTCACAGCTGGTAAGGGAGTGGTTGATGGAGGATGCCGCGGTTGGCTGGGGGAAGGTTATTTGGTGGAGGGTAATAGCTGGATGGGTAGGGGTCAGTCGTTGGGTGGAGGTAATAGCCCGATGGACTGCTGGATGGGTGGAGGTAGGTTGTTGGGTGGAGAGTGGTAGCTGGCGGGAAAAGCTGGAGGGGTGGAGGTAATATGCGGGATGGTGGAAGGAGTCCGGGATGTTGTTGGAGGGTTGGCGGCGATGCTGGCGTTAACGGGCGGCGGAGGTCCGGAGCTCGGGAAGTAGCGGGGGAGGCGATCGACAGGAGCTGCGCGGAGGAGACCGGCGCGGGATGCTTGCGGAAATCGCTTGGCGGAAGAACTCGGTGGAAGAAACTCGGGACGTGTCCTTGCGGAGGCTTGGCGGCGGATTTCATCGAGAGAGAATAACTCAATCTCTCGGTATTATCCAGCCTACCTAGGGTTTCACATATATGGCTATATATATAAGCCTCTCTCCTTCCCCTCAAATAAACAAGAAAATAAATTCAGCAAGATTATTTTATGCGAAACAAATAGCAATACGACCCGCCCGCACATTCCACACCGGACCGATCCACTCAGGGTCACGTGAGGTGGTCAGTCTCACGCGCCGGGTCACAATACAGGAAATTTAAACAAAACCGTCTATGACAGGAAATAAATAAACGACAATGCCAGAAAATAACTGCGATAACATCTAAAGTAAATAAATACGAGACGGCTCTAACGTGCCGGCGACAGGATCACATCAGCTGTCAACTACAATCCTCCACAATTGTGCTTAATAGCAAAACAAGAAATTGTAAACAACTACCCAAGCAAATCAAATTTCCAAAAAATACAAGGTATTTTCCGATATTTACTAATGAAGCATTTAAAACACAACACAATAATACCTCAAAAAGCGATGGAGATCCGACGGGGTCAAATGATATGATGGACGGCTACTATTTGTGCTTGAATTCGACGACAGGATTGTTGGTTTAGGCCGAGACTTGTGGTTGGGGAGGGAGAAATAATCAGGGTGGAGGTTGGCGGTGGTGTTTATGGTGAGGGAGGGAGGAGGATGCATAGGAAATAGGGGTGGTTAGCAGTGACTAACATCGATTAACTGGTGGCTCCACGGTGGAGAGAATGAGTTGGGTTGAGAAATAATGGCTGGAGGAACAAGGGTAGAGGGGCAGAAATGACTGCTAGAGGATGGGGATCGCTTTTCACGATTTGCGGGAGGAAGCTCTTGGCGAATGGTAGATGTGTGAAGG
Source organism: Platanthera guangdongensis (assembly GCA_039583875.1). Taxonomy (NCBI): domain Eukaryota; kingdom Viridiplantae; phylum Streptophyta; class Magnoliopsida; order Asparagales; family Orchidaceae; genus Platanthera; species Platanthera guangdongensis. The sequence continues at coordinate 197,219,671 of CM077156.1, forward strand.
AGATTTGTATGGGGGTCGATGTTCTAGATCGACAAAGCAAAATAGGATTTTTACTGCATGCGACTGCATGTAGTGATGGGATCAAAGAGGAGTGATGATAACGGGACTGGAACACCGTCCTTATTGCGGTAGAGATTGTCATATCTGGAATCTCTCACAAAACTCAGCAATAAGACTAAAATGCAGCATCCGCCTCTATTTATAACAAGAGGGGGCGGTTGGGCACCGGACGTGAACGGCTATGATTGGTCGTTACGCCCGACTCCGGAGGCCCTAAAACACCAAAAAATCCAATAAGATCAAATACATAAAAATAATAAAGCGACGAGCCGGACGCGCTCGCGGTCTTGGATCTCCGATCTGATCATCACCTCCTGCGTGAATATATAAAAGTGGACCCCGCCGACTTGCGACCCGTAGTCTGATGACGATCTCCATCAACTTCCCCCGACTGAAAAGCATTCATCTCCGATGAACGGAGACAATAACTAGAACAAATAGTAATCAACTAAAACAAATAATAATAATAATAAAGACACTAAATAGATGACAATAGCTAGCCCCGCGGTCCAAAATAGTTACCTAAAGGCACTTTTAAGGTTAAAAAATAGAACTATGTAAAATTCATAATTGAGGTAGTTTTTTCTTTACAGAAAGTCTGTTTTGAGTAATCCATATAAAACTATGTTATTCTAAATGAGAAAATCGTTCCCCGCAACTTGTGGTGGTTTGTGCACAGTTTGATGTATGACCTTCCCCTTATGTTTATTTTTCAGCGCCTTTGTGGTGTTGGGGGGAGGAAAGTTAGATGTTGTATGAGTTATTGTGGGATTTCAACCTGAAAATCATTTGGGATAAACAGTGATTTTGTTAAAAACTTTTTGTTATGGGCTTCCTCCTTAGCTTTGGTAGCCTCGACAGAGGAGCTGTCGGAGGTGGGGATGACGGTGGCTAAGGATACAGTGGAGCCAGAACCGCGGCTGTCTTGGCAGGATGTGTTCTGAAAGAGAGTTACCACAATCTCGTTAAGGGGCAAGGGAAATAAAACTAACTCTTGGCATCATTCCACTAGCCCAAGGGGCCTTTAATTAAAAGATACAAGGTGCATAAATGTAATTACGTGCCCGAACCTTTGACTCGATATAAACAACAAATACAGATACAACGACACGGCATAAATACAAGGACACAACATATTAAGGCCCTCTTCCAACTTATGTTTTAGTCTCACATCTTGAATGAAGATTTTCTGTCCTTCTCTTTCTAAAATGCTTGTATTTACATATTGAAGAAGTATTACTAAAATTTCAAGATTAACTCTTGATATTTTGAGCGTTTTTCTACAATATATAATGTTTCATTTGTTATATTTCAAAGTAAAGTTTTTTTTTGAAGTTTTGCAAAATAGGGTAGTTTCCGAGAACCCTAGCTAGCCGATTTCAGAGCAGATTATTTTATTTTAAAATGTTTTTTGCTGTTGCTCAAATCTACATATTGTGAAAACTTGATATGTAGATCCTTAAAAAAAGAATTCATTGCGCTCCTTTCCATTCACTTAAGCTAGTTTTAAACGTAAAAGTGGGCAAAATTTCTTAGATGAGGTCGGGCATTAGACGAACTACAGTTCATGACCACCACGTTGATGACTGTCACCGCCGCACAAACTGAGCCGTAATCTTAGTTTTGTTAAACATTAAATAATTTCAGATCAAATCATTGTTTATCTATTGCCTTCAGCTTATTTGGATTTTTTTTCATTCTTATTTTCGCGGATTATCGATTTTCTTGTATTCATCTTCTATTTGGTTTCTTCGATAAGGTGAGTTGCTTCTGCTGAATTATCGGATTTGGTGAATTATCAGATATTTATTCTCATATTGAAAAGATTAAAGCAAATATTATTTTAGTTTATAGCCTGGACCGCTACCAATGTGTTTTTTTTGCCCAGCATTCAAAATTTCAATGTACGAAAAACCATCCATCCAAGGAGAACTTCATGTGCATCGTCGAAAACACCTCCTCGAGCTCCACGATGAAATATTGCGGCTATGATGATAATTGTCGCGAGAGTTTGCCCTGATTTGCGCGCTCGGTGGAACCTCATACAGCGTAGGCTGCTCGAGTGGGCGGCTTCCGGCTTGGATATTGTCAGCCAATGTTCTTGCAGCAATGCTCATGTATTAATAGTCAGAAAAAGTTGTATGTATGTGCATTACTGTGACCATCTTCATCTTTTTATATGTTTTTTTAAGCATAGCTCGAATATTTGATTATTTTATGTGCAAGTATATGCAGAGAGCTGTATAGCATAATTGTAAGGATGTAGTTTGATTTTCTGGGCTGTATGAGCAGCACCATATATCTATTTTTGTAGCAGAAGCTCATGCCATGAGATAAAATCAAGAACCTAGAAGCGCTCTGTTTTGTGCAATATTGACTGTTATCATCTTTTGTTTTTTTTGTAAGAACACTCTCATGTTGCTGCAAAAAAAACTGTTCAAAGTTTTGGACTATTTGGCGTGGCAGCGGGTGGTGTGAGCACGGTGGTTATGAATTGCCGTTCTTGAACTCCCGACCTCACGTTGGGAACTTCATCCACTTTTATAACCGTTGTCATGTCATCAAATCTGTGGAGATATTGTGGGGGTGATTTGCGGCAAATTGGGCTACTGCATGTTTGGGATACCTCGCACCCTTTCCGCTAGTCTTCTTCCCGGCAGAGAAATCGACACCATTGGTCCATTCAAAAACTGTGGGTGTGTAGGTCTAGCTTGCTTGTGGTTTATGTCTGAGTTTGAGTAAGCTTTAGATGGACATTGATGAAATTGGATCGTGATTACTTATGATGGTCCTCGGTATGACATGTAAAAATATCGATAACTAGGGCCGCGATGAAGCGAGTTGGTTGTCACGGTCGTGTTTATGGACGACGTTGCAGTGACTCCTGGGGTCAAAAGTATGTCCAGGGGTTTGGATGGGCCGTGGCATGGTGGTGGCAGTCGTAAACGCATGGTTAAACAGACATTTGTTAAGGATCACCTAACAAACATCACCCGTTTGAACATAAAAGTGGATGAAGTTCCTTGGGTGGGCATTAACGAATGACAATTTAACCTTCATATTCATGACTGCCACCACTGTGACAAACGGAGCCATAAGCTTGCCTGCTTCATTTGCAGTTTTTGTGAGAGGAATATATTAATTTGCATTTTGAAAATTCAATATTGTAAGACATTTTTGAATTGTTTAATAATATTTGGGCAGTGTTTCCTATCTTCTGTTATGGAATCATGCCAAAGAATGATAAACAAAACACAACAGTTGAGGTGTTGCCGTCTGACCTTGAGGTCTCGGGTTTGAGTCCTGGAAGCAACCTCTTGCAAAGATGCCAGGTAACATTTGCCGATATTTTGCTCGTGGTGGGAATCTTCCCAATACCCTTGCGGGGATGCCTTGTGCACCGGGCTGCTCTTTTTTTACCTCAAGATAGGCTACGTCCACTTGCATCAACTGATCATTTTACTAGGTGAGGAACAAAGACGGTCATAAGAGAGGAGACGTTAAGAATTGTGATCCAGAATCCTAAAATAAGAGGAGTTTTATAAACAACTCCGTACAATACAAAATTCCTTAAATACCCCTGTACAACATACATAAATATCAGACTCGACGGATCATCTTCGAGCACAGCGTCGGTAGATGCGAGGGCGCCGGATTCCAGTTTGCACGGAGGTCCCTCCGGTCGGTATAACCTTGGTGGTGGTGTGGCCGGATTCTGAAATAGAGACCCTATTTGAGCCATTACTATCAGGTATGTTGACAATTGATCAATGTTTTGACCGGAACAAAATAGACTTTCTGCAACACCGGAGTGTAAAATTGGACGAGCGCCATTATTCTTGCCCGTGAGGGCATGAATCTCCATTTTCAGTTTGCCATCCTGCGAAATTCTCTAGATTTTTTCGCTTAAATCTGTGCGTAAGATGGGTCGAATTCGGAGGGATCTCAATTGCCCATTTCGAAAGTCTTGTGCAATGTTCGCTTGACACGAAGCGGCTTTAGCCGATCATCAATGATCACGCTTAAAAGCATGAACTTTGTGTCTGAAAACAAGTAAGGCTCACATAGTAGACATGTGAATGCTCAACTCTATTCACATTATACAATTCCTCTCCTTCCAAAACAACAAATATGAATACAAGATGATTAGAGACTTCAGAGTAGTGGAGATAAAAAAAACTAAAAATTGAATCCTCATACATTTTCAAATATTTATTATCTCCCCCGTGAGTCAAATGACGAGACACGCTTCAGTTTCGTGCGGAATCACCATGCTTCACCAATCTCGCTCTCGCTAGATGGCGTGACATTTGAGCTTATGTGACCGGGTGTTAGACTTGTTCCCAAATCAAATAGTTAGTGAATAATTCGGGAAATAGTTAGTGAATAATACTATCTCTATTGGCAAGATTCGCAGCAATATATATTTAAATAGGCTATATAATTCAACTAGAATTGAAATCAAAGCCCAAATCAAAATTCAAATCAGAATTCAAATCCAGGATTTTGGAACGAATTTGAATATAAATATTCAAATTAATATGAATTCAAATTCAAATCTCTGCATTCTATGATAAATTTGAATTCAATTAAACAACTATTCAATTCAATTACGTCCAACCAAACCACCCCACGACTTCCACAATTGAAACATTGATTAGCCTTTACATAAACACCACCCAACATGTTATCATCACTTTAATCATTCTATTTGAGCTTTGATTTTCTATACAATAATCAAAGTTTACAATAATTCTTTTTTTACTAAGAAGTAACTCTAACATAAACTCATGGGTATTTCTTTTTCAGTTCTCACAAATCCCTGCCTCTTAAGATTGCTCTAAACAATACTGTGGTGTTGAAAGTCTCCAATGAAAACATACCTCAACTTAGGAAAACATTTTCTCAGCATCCATGCGTTCCAGCACCCGCCGAGCCTCCTCTTCCGTCGCGGGAACTACGTTTCTGATCTTAACTCCGTTCTCCAATGCGTCACGGCCGAGCGTAAATGTAAAGTAGAATGTGTTTGAAACCTGCTCGCACACACACAAAATGACAGCTGAATGAATTGGAGAAACATTCTGCTGCTGCATAGAGGAGAACTCATGCACATTCTCAATACTCACTTCACTGCTTCTGAGCTCAGGCCTAGTTACATGAGCCACAACCTCAATGTTGATCAAAGGTTTCTCAGGGTTCTCAAGTTCTGTGTACAGCACACATGATTTTAACCGGAGGAAGTCGCCGACGTCGACCTACGAATTACGCGAAAAACAGACTGTTATTGGTAAAGAATGCAGGAACGAATAACCGTCTATCAGTGAAGTTACTCACTGGCTTCAGAAAGTCGACGTGGTCTACTTCAAAGAAGTAGGGCTTACGCCCGACGAAAGCGTAGGCGGTGGAGAAGGCCAGCTCGAATGCCCGATGCATCAAGAACCCGCCGAAAATGCGCCCGTGGAGGTTCCTTTGCTGCGGTTGGCAGATGAGCGAATTCTCCAGGCGGGTGTCGCGAATCAGAATGCTATCCCTATCTGCGAGAGCTGGAAGATCGCAGAAAACTCGCCCCTCTGATAGAAGACTCTTGAGCCGCTTCGTCCCTCCGGGGATGCAGTGCCCGCCTTCGAAGGCCAATTCCCCTTCTTCCCTCTTCCTCTTCCTCAGCTTGTCTCTTGCTTCCCCTTCCTCCAGAAATAACTTCTCCTGCTCAGTTTCTGGGGTAAGTCTGTTGACAGGAGCGGATTTTAGGGTTTTTGAATCTCGTGCAACGAATGTGAAGCAAGCTGTTAGGGCCAGTGGATCTGTTTCTGATTCTGTCGAATTTTCTATGGAAAACAGGGATGATGAAACACGGTTGAGATCACTGCCGATCAACTGCTGTATTGAAAAGGGATTTGCTGTTTTGGAATACCTTGATCGAACTGAGTGACGGTGATCTGAATCTCGATCGAGGATCGGCCGACCCATGTGACAGATCCAGACATTTTTAGGTCTTTGTCAACAAAGAGCGGCTTCTTCAGAATCATTTTATCGGCTGAAGCAGTGACGAGCAGAAGAGGCCTTGTCGTGTGATCATCGTCGGAGCAGTGCTGGTATAGAAATGGAGAAGATCAGCGAGAAACCCCCATTAACATAAAGGTATGATGATTTCAGGTAGCAATTTGAGCTTTCAATAATGGATCGAGAAATAGTAATAAGGATCGAGAAAGAAGGAATGGAAATACAAAACCTTGACGGCAATGGTGCCAGCAAGGGCGTCCAAATCCTCAAGCAGCTTCCCGGTCCTGACCTCGTTCCACGGATCCCTATACTGCTCCCGGAGTATGTAATCGCCGGAGAAGTTGTAGACGATGCTGGTCCGACTTTGGGACGGCGTCTTCGTCAGCAGCTCCCTCTGCGGCGGCCCGTCGGCGGATGGATCGAGTAGCTTCTCAAAGATGCTCGATCTAGCCTCCCACAGAGCGTTGGTCACCGGCGAGTGATACATCCCCGGCCAGAGGCTGATCGGCTTCCGCATCGACGAACTCGCGTCGATTGGGCCGTCGAACGGCGAGGAGAAGGTCGAGACTACAAGGATCGGAGACGCCGGCGACGCGTGAGCCATCGCAGTCTGCCGGAGATTCGACGCCGGTGGTAGGGTTCCTCCGGGAGAGAGCTGCGGCGCTTTCTGCGTGGAGAATAGTACACGGCGTAGACGAGAGAGTTGATTTTTGGGGAAGGTACTCATGAAGCTTTGCGAAATGCAGGTGGTAGTAGGTATTGGTGGGATGTTCAAATCTTATTAAATATTATTTATTTAAATTATTAACAATTTCTTTGTAGAGCCTCTATATTTCAAAGGGAAAAAATACCCTTTAATTTTACTAATTTAACCCATTAATCTAACAATATATAGTCATTTTATATGAAAAGTAAAGTACCTTGGGCTTCTTTTGGTATGACATTTTGTTGGGTCCTAGAGAGTCGTCCAGCTACAAGAGTTTGTTGTTGTAGGTTTTCTAGTGTTCTGACACTAACATCGGGCGGTAGCATTACCGCCGACGGTAGCATGTTGTTGTGAAGATTGGTGCGCGTCAACGTGACTGTGCTCATATCGTCGTGACCAGGTCCATATCATCGTGATGACTCCCGTTTGATGTATGTCATTGAGACGATCCTATATCGTCGAGATGAGTCTCTGATATCATCGTGATGGCTCCTCATATCGTCGTGATGGTCTTTTTGGTGTTGTTACAGCTTAATGACTATCGCTGAGCGGTAGCACTACCCCCGGTGGTAGCGAACAGAGACAGTTCAGTAATGCTCTCAAATTCAGTCGTCGGATCTATTTGTGAGGTGATCTAAGGGCTAAGATAACTTCACCTCTTTGCCGTAAATAGGCAGAGAATCTTTCCAGCATTCATCGTCTCCATATTTAGAACCGTCTTGGCAAGAACCGAAAAATGGATAAGAGCTTTTCCGCCATTGTTGCTGAATGGAGTTCTTCAAAGAGGAAGAACAGGTTTCTCTCAAATCAGTGTTGTTTGTCTTCGCTGAAGGATATTTTTGCTTAAATCTTGTCTTCATTTGCTTTGGACTTGGGAAGAAAGATTTGTTTTTTATGTTCCTTTTTTGAAGAGAAGATTTCACAGTGAGTTGAGAGAGGATTCAATCTGTGAATATGGGGATCTAGGTTGGACAAACCTAGTGTTTTTGTTGTTGTAATCCTTATTATTTTTGATAGCGGATTTCGTGTGCTCCATCCCGTAATTTTTCCCTCATTGATTTGAGAAAGAGATTTCCACATAAATCTTGTGTCCTCTGTGATTTGAGTTTTCTTGTGTTCTTCTACTGCAATTTTCCACTTAAATCTTATGTCCATTCACGTCTTGGGTTTAGTGGTAACTGCCGCCGCTCAACCTGGAGAGGAGAAACCACCACGCTGGAGCATAAGAAGAACAGGTTGGATCTCCTTTTCAGTTTCTTGCTTCAGTAGCGTGAAAGAGGGCCTGCTGAACGTCTTTGCATTCTGCATACTCCTTCGTTCAGATCAAGTCGAAGTTCCAAACGATTTCTCTTTGTTGTCATTGCCGAGCAGTTTCACCGGCAGAAAAACGCTAAGTATTCACCCTCTCTCAATCGTCCTCCTTCAATCAACTTGGGCGCACTCCACAACAGCTTCTCTCGTCGAATGGAGTGCTCGCATGGACATCTTTCTGGCTGCATCAGTTGGAGCATGCACAAGACACACTTCCACTTCCTTTTGCTCCAGTATGTTTGAACAAATAGTATCGCCATAAAAGTGCATCAGTTTCTTATCTGAGGTCGGATGTTCACGAACAACAGTTCTTAACCACTACTTTTGCTATTGCCACCACCACGCCAAACAGTCTTAGGCTCTGTTTGGCACAATTTTTTTACTCCAATGAGTTCAGGTAATAACATCACCTCCATAGGACATATGTTTCACATGACGATAGTTATGACCACCATCAAAAAAAGAAAACGAATTTTGAACATAAAAGTAAATGAAATTCCTTGATGAGATCGGACATTAACGAACGAAAATTCATAACCACCGCTTTCTCAACTGCCACCGATGTGCCAAACAGAGTCATAATCTATAACACATAGCACCTGTCATTAAAGGTACTGTGGCTGAGGTACTATCCTTAGTTTATGGCCCTCTTAAAGGTATATAATCAATAAAAAGTTTATAAAATAGGAGCACATATTATCAAAGATTTTAATCATACCACAATACAAGGAAATATATTTAACACCCCTAATTTTTCGAAAATAAAGTAAATGAGACACCTATAATTTTCATAATAACAAGTGACCCCTTGGGCAAGAGATCAATTATCTTTTTTTTAACTAACAACAAATATTGCATAAACATTTCTTTTAAAGAGTATGAAGAAAAAATGAGACCCAAAATATAGAAAATAGCAAACATTGCATTGAAAAAAAATACAAGCATTGTAATGCTTAATAATTTACAAAATCATATATTCATTATGTATATATATATATAAATTATATATATGCACAACATACAATTGGTTATGAGATACAATGACCTTACACGACGAAGCTCGCCTCCCGCTCTTTCTACGGCGAAACTAAAAGGGCGGAGATCTGCCGATGTTAGAATAGCAGGCCGCGGCTGGACACATCAAACAACCAATCAGAATTCTGATTTTAGAAGCTTCATTCTAGGCATGATGTTTATGGATTCAAAAGGCTTTTCCTGCTCCACTTGAATGTAATCCCTTGTTTTCAGGACCTGCACCATGCAAACAGCATATCAAGAACATGATTCAACCTAATTTCATGCAGCAGCTCATTTGGCTGCAGATTTGTGCGCAGGCCACGACTTTTTGGGGTAATTTTAAGGCGAAAACTCGAGGAGAGAGATGGGAGACGTACCAAGGTTTCGAAGAACATTCTGGATGCTTCTTTACGAGTTTTACCGGCTAAAAGGCGATCCACCGCAATTGATTTTCTCCCTTGCCCGGTTTCTTCATCAAATAAATTTTTCAGATATCTTGCCACACCCCTGCAAGAGAAAATTGCGAGTTTCATGAGATGAGAGGGCTGCACACGTGAGGGCGGAAGAGTTCCACTGAAGTGAGAAAGAGAGAGAGAGAGAAAGACCTTGTGCGAGCAGACCATCCACTGTTCTCAAGAGATTGAGCGTCCTCGGGATTTGAATCATCCTCTCCTGCCTCGTTAAAGCCTGCATTGTCGTCGTCGTCTTCATTCAAAAATCCTGGAAGATGTGAAATTGAGTGACATGGTGTTAGTTCGCCGTGAATTGATTAGTAACATTCGTATAAAATTCAACCATCAGCACAAAAAGACCACACAGATCGTTGTGATCCGCTACTCATTCGGACGATCCGAGTCCACGGATGCGTCCGGATGATTTCTCCGAGTCAGTTTGATGTATTATTTTATTTATTTCGAGTTGTATTTGACACTTGAACGGATCGGACGATATGAGTCATCCGATTCTGGTGTCCTAGTTGTTTTAAGTATAGATAGTCGTGTGTTTCACGGTTTAGGGCATCGTGGTCGTGGGTTTTTCAAATCGCAGAAACCGCTCGGTCACTCCTCCAGGTGCGATTCCAGGAGTCCTCCGCTTGGTGTGATGCCAAGCCGCCCCTCCTCCCTCCTCCCTCCTCCAGTCCTTCTCCACCGCCGGTCCACCGTAAGCCCTTCCCCCTTCTCCTCGACGCACCCCCCCTAGCCCCACTCAGCAACCCATTCTACTCCTCCCACTTCTAGTTCGCCCAGGAACACTTCCTAACCTCCACCCCTCCAGGACTCTTTATTTCCTGTAACCGAGCCCCACCTGTCATTCCCCAGTCCAGTAGCCACCCTCCCTAACCTCCCCACTACCACCAGCTTCAAGTCCCCCCACAGTGAGCCTCCCTACAGCCATTATCCCATTCAAACCAGTCGTTATTAGGAATTATTGTTTTCTATTATTATTGTGTATTCAGACACATTTTATTGGATGCCACCTTATATTTGTTTTTGGTATTGTGATCTCATGATTTGCAGGTCCTATTTGGTGGGTGTTTGAAAATTAATTGTGCTTTTGTTTGTTGATTATAATTCATTCTCTTTAATTAATGCTTGTGAATACCTATGCAACTGATTGAATTTTCTTTTAATTAATTGTTTGTGGCTAATTGCAATTGGATTAAATCATTTGTACGTGCATAAATCTTACATTTGATTGGATTGTCTTATGCTTGCATGTCATTTTAGGGTCGTCGTAGATTTGTTGCAATCATTGTGTGATCGTTTGCATGACATATAGTGTTTAGGCATCGGTCCCCCGCAACCCGTAGACTCGTGATGCATCACCTAGTTTATTAGTTCCCATTTATCTTGCATTCATCCTTAGGCTCCTGTTTAAACTTGGTTGAGCATCAATCCATGACACCTCTAGCCCATACCTGATTCCCTATGTTTTATTCTTTCCCACCCCTATTGGCAGTGGATCTCAAAGTTCAAATTATACTAGAGAAATTACACACACACATGGACAGATATAAAGGGTCTCCTAGTGATCAGCGTGATATTCATCTTCTTGGAGCGCGTCTGGAAGGACCAATCACAGAGAGAGGAGACGCCACGTGCAGCGAAAGCTAGGAGGAAAGGCAAGCGACCAGATCCTTGCTCGACGGTGGTCATGCTCGGAGCCTTGTTCGACGAGGCTCGCGGAGGATGGGGGTAGCTGGTGGTAGTGGGGAACAAGTTTAGGACACAAGTGCGCACACAAGCGACAAAATTATACATGAGTCAAAATACATAGATTTAAGAAATAAAAATTCGGGAATAAAAATGTGTAGTGCTCTCATACACGTACGAATAAACTCCCCCAATGCGAGTTTGCATGTAGGTACACACACACACACACGAGTGACGGACACGGGGCTCAGCCCCTATGGCAAACCGCAATAGTACCTCGACCGCGATAGACTCGGGGCTCTGCCCCTTTCAATTATTTAATGCATTTTAAAATAAATACAATATCAATTAATTAATACAAAAAGTAGTTATACACTATTTTAAAATTTTATTAAAAAAATACGCATTCTTTGCATATATCATCATGTATGTCAAACTAATTTTAATAAAGTTAATTTATTTAATAGTTGCTTCTCGACCGCTGGCATGCCTAATGACAACATTCCTCGAAAAGAACACTGACATGCCTAATGACAGCCTACCATAGTAGGTATAGGAGCTCTACTAAAAACTGACGCAAGATGAATCTATAGGTGGCGGATTAATGATGCCCTAACCATACATGCAATGCAAAGTCCAACCAAAAAATCAAAAATTCAGCAGTAAATAATTTAATCGTACACAACATTTTTAAAACCGGACCAGACCAGCAAGTTTGACCGGTCGGACCGTGCACCGGCCAGGTAACCGGTTCAGTCAAGCCTAAGAACCGGCTCAACCAAGAACCGTGGGAGAACCGGCTAACCGGGGACCCGCTAACCGGCCCGAGTTTGTGAAAACCGACTAACCGGGGACCCGCTAACCGGCCCGAGTTTGTGAAAACCGACTAACCGGGGACCCGCTAACCGCCGAGTTTGTGAAAACCGCCCAGTTCAAAAAGGCGCTGCCAAGGGGATTCAAACCGCGGACCTTCAGGGATTTCATCAACATAATCAACCAATTTGGCCAACTGCCTTTGTTGTAAAGGACACAATTATTTTCTACTTATGTAATATTTAATTACTTATATATATGTGCAATATTGCTGTATTAGTATTATATATATATACTTATATAATGTGTAATGTAATTTACTTTTTTATATATTTATGTCTGTATATTTATATAATGTGTTAGATTGGTATATACTTATTTGTATAATACACATAAATATATATTATATAGTGCACACTTTTATCACTTTTGTGTGCACGATTCAATTAAAAATTTAAAACTTAATTTTCATAACAAATTTAATAACTTATTAGATATGTGATAAAATAGTAATATTGATATTTTAGATTATAGCAAAATATGTTACTATTTATGAAATTATTTAATATAATTTCTATTGTGTTTATTTGTTATTTTTATCAAAAAGAATATAGACTAAGTTAAATTATATTATATAATTTTAATATTTATTATATTATCTAACATCACGGTTCAGCCCCGGTCCGATCGGTCAAACCGGTCGGATCTTAAACCTTTTATCTCAGCGGTTCGTTCTTCGGTCCGATTCTCAAAACCTTTATTGTACACATAATTTTTGCAATAGCAAAAATAATTCTTTTAGGCAAACAGGCTCAGGCTTTCCTCCGCGTGGAGGGCTAAATCAAGGGCGTGCGACGAATAAATCCTGCAAATCACAATAATAATCTAAACAAACAACTACTATTATGGAGATCCACGCAAACATGAAATCATGACCTCATATATTAATATTGAGAATTTAAAATTCATACAACAAATAAATACTCACGAAATATAAGGGTTGCCCAAGGTGTAGAGATCCGGCGAAGCACGGCGCGGTGAAGACGATCCGGAAGGTAAACTGGGCAGGTTGGGTAGATCCAGCTGTTTGGAGGCGGATCCGGGGCCGTGGGAGGGTAGATCTGGTTGTAGGGAGGCGGATCCGGGCCGTGGGGACAGATCTGGGTATGGGGAAGCTTGTGGTGATTCCACGGAGGGAGAGGGAGGACTGGATGGGGCAGTGGTGTGTTGGAAATGGGGAGGGGCGGCGGCTGGCTGGAAACAAGGAGGAAAGGGTGCAGGTGGGATGGTGGCTGGGCAGAGGAAGGTCGCCGGTCTGCTGGTAGGTGGGTGGAGGGATGGGAGTGGCTGGACAGGCGGCTGGAGGGGTGGAGGTGGCTGTACGAGCCACTGGAAGGGTGGAGGTGGCTGGACAGGCCGCTGGACAGGCCGCTGGAAGGGGCCTTGGAGGGGAGTGGCTGGCTGGACAACAACCTGGCTGGGTGGCTCGGAGGTTAAGGGCGACTGCTGGGAGGGTTTGGGGACGCGGTTGTAGGCGGGGAACAACAACAGGGAGAATGCAGGGGCGGGAGAACAGGAAATCAGCAACAAAACCTGGAAAGCAGAAGGTTTTTTGGTACAGGAAAACAGCGGTGTGATGAGGTGCGGCTGTGGGGATCCGTCAACAGGCTGCAGGAATCCTTCAACAGGGTTGCGGGGATTGGGTTGGAGGTGAAGGGATTTGATGGTGTAAAAAGTGGCCTAGGTTAGGTAATACCTTGGAGAGGAGGATGAGCGCCTAGAAGTTGTCAGTTGTCACATAGGATTCTACGGCGTTAGCACCATGGGGTGATCGCGGGAATCCGGGAATTGCAATCTCTAAATTCTGCAATAGCCTCCAAGCAGCCCTCATGTCTCTTATTTATAAGAAAACCTAATTACGACACCCGACATCAACGACTATGATTGGCCGTGAATACGGAGGGCCTGATTACAATAAAAGTGAATAAAAACAGTAAAGTAATATATGAAATTGACTGTAAGTGACAAGCCTTACGCATCCGAGGAGTCGGATCATCGATCAGGACACGCCATATATGGTAACTAATCATCCCCGAACGGGCCCAAATCTAGTCCTCCACGGCGGGTCCGTGTCTCCATTCCTCATCATTCTCCCCGGCTTGAAAGAATTCATCTCCTGATGAATTAAGATCAAAATTCTCTCGATGTATGTCAGGTAAGATCCGATGAGGTCCACCAGAGGTCGTCCAAGTATGGTCGGTGGTGAAGTATCCTCGCCAATGGTACTCATGTGTCTGACTGACTGGCGCGGCTATGCATGCATGAGCCACGATATCTATAGTGCTCTCAATAATCCACTGATGTGCTGGAAGTCCCGGTGTGATCATTGGTGCAGACAGTGAAGCCATAAGTGACTGGCCCAAAGGCGGGTGGGGCTCAGGAATGGACTGGGCATAGGACGGAGGATGTGGAGGTGTAGGCTCAAAAGGGTGTGGAGGTGTAAGCTGAAGAGGATCTCCACGAAATGGGACCACATGCTCGTGAGGCTTGTAGTACGACGTCTAATCCTCAACATTAAATATAAGACGAATATTCATGCTCGTCGGGATATCAAGATCATAGATATTTGCTTCGATTCGTCTTATGATTGTATAATGATACATTCGCCTAACGCTCAAATGTTTAGTAGGCCTCACACGGATCCTCACGACGTGGATTCTCACCATCACCTGCTTTCCTTCATGAAATACCCGCTCTCGCCACAAAACATCTGTGATTTATAAAATTTATTATTAGTATTGCTTTTTCGTTGGACCGACTCATGTAACACATGCAAATGATGAACATACGAACCAACAGACACATGCAAATGATGAAGAAATGACGCAACAGACTCATGTCAATGATGCGAATGAAACACAACAGACACAGCATCCTCTCTATGAGGCAGTCTGACAATGACTTGAAAATCTATAAAATGAGGTGGCCTATTAGGAGGCTCTCTTGGTGGAGCGTAGAAAAATTCATCCAGTGTACGACGAGTGACCAAATGATCGGGTGAGACATCAACACTCAAAGATGAGCTCATAAGATGTCAAATGTCTCTTGGGGATTGTGACACATCAGGGGGCTTAGCTGGAAGTATGCATAAAAATTCATCGCGAATTCGACGATCATCTGAGTGAGAATAATGTACATCGACTAGAAGACAAGACTCTAGAGTGTGGAAAGTGTCCCTAAAAAGAAAGAACTCGTCTGATGGGTCAGCAGGTGGTGCGTCCCAACACTCATCGAGATTACGATGTGTCACAAGATAGTACCCCATAATATCAGGAGTATGCTCACGTTTACTTGAGGGAAACCGTAAACACTTATTGCTCCACTCAATATCCATCCTCTGGGGTAAGGTCGGAGACAATAATGAAAGAGGCGTCAATAAACTGATACTCATACATGAGTGGCTCACCTGAATCTCATCCTCACCAGGATGGGGCGGCTCCCCAGGGAGCTCGACATAGAACTCGTCACTAAGGTCATGATTCTCCAGATGAGTGTCACGGTAAGGGGTAGTGTCCCCAAGAATGGGTGAAATAACCACTATGAGATCAACACCAGACTCTGGGCTCTCGGTCGTGATGTGACTCGGAGCAATAAAAAAGGGGGGCTTAGAACCACTCTAAAGAATGGGTCTATGGGTGCGGTGACAAGAAATGAGTCTATGGTAGGGGTGGTAAATAAACCAGTACATGACAGAAGAAGAGGTGTAGGTGAGGGACGCATCACTATAGAATTAATAAGTCACTCAGACTTGCTCTCGGTCGGGATCACAAGAGAAGAGTCAAAACAAATGACAGATCACTCACCGAAGTAAGGACCTCACTGGATGATGGAAATCCATATCAGGTATCATTTTTGTCATGTCTGATAGGACAATGATAGACATCGTGGTGACCTCGGTATGGGAGGGACTCATACTGTGGTGGTCAAGGTGTGAATCCAATCGACCAACTCTTGCGGATCCCAAGGACTGTTCATGATGCAGGATGAGCTGATATGTCTGCTCAAGGGACTTTGAGCTATAATAGGCTAACTCAGTACGTATGTTAGATCGAAGTCCAAAACGAAATCGGGAAGTGGTCATAGCTGGCTCCCATCGGATATCAGTCCTCACCACTAACTCATCAAAACGATCCTTGTATTCAGCGACATACCAGAATCCTTGCTGAAGGGAAAATAATCGCTCGAGCAAGCGACTCCGATACAATGGAGGCAAATACCTCTGACACAACGTACGCTTCATATCCACCCAACTAGTGATGCAATGAAGATGATCTCGCTCACAATCCCTCTCAATGTTAGACCAATACGCTATCGCCTGATCGAGGAGACAAAATTTTGCAAACTTAATGCGTCGTTCACCGAATAACTCAAAACGATGAAGATAATACTCCGCATCCACGAGCCAATAACTAAAAGATTCGGGACTCGATGAGTCGTCAAAAGAAGGGGCATCAGTACACAATTGGTAAATAAATCTTAGACAAAGATGTATAATCAAAATAATCTTAATATTATGTATTTATAAAATTTAACATAAAAGAACTCTGTGATACATGGTTCAAATTGATACTTTTGGTGGCTCCGTGATGGCTTTTATTTTCCAGATTACTAGGAATGCCCTCGTATTTGAGGGTACTTCGACCTGCTTTGCACTTGTTTGTCGCAGAGGGGTGATGGCGGCAATGTTGTGAAGATCGAGATCTTAACTAAGATCGGGTGGCATCCCTAAGATCGTAAAACGTAGGACCTGCTTTGCACTTGTTTGTCGCAGAGGAGTGATGGCGGCAATGTTGTGAAGATCGAGATCTTAACTAAGATCGGGAGGCATCCCTAAGATCGTAAAACGTAGGAGGAGGAAGAGGAAAGAAGAAGAAGAAGGCACGGGATGACCTGCTGCGGGATTGCACCTGCAAAAGCCGTCGGAGACGGGATGACCTGTTGCGGGATTGCACCTGCAAAAGCCGTCGGAGACGGGATGACCTGCTGCGGGAGAGGAAATAAGGTTTAGGAAGCCGTCGGGGTCGGGACTTTAACTTGCCAGACGGGATCGTGGAGCCCGGCGATCCTACCGATTTACGATGTTACGCTCCGATCCTACCGATCTTTCAGTCCCGGTGATCCCACACAGAACGTGGATCAGTGGTCTGTGTAAGATCGTAAGATCGGACGATCTTACTATCTTACTCGCGATCTTAACAACGTTGGATGGCGGCAAAGGAGTTTTTTGAGGCTAGGGGCGGTGGCCTTGAGATTATCATTATAACTAGGGTTCTTGGAGGAGAATTCTTCATTGTCCTGCCGCTACACCTTTTTTGGGAACCTTCACAGGATGATTGGGCAAAGCTTAACTTTGATGATGATATTAACAAAAAATCTAGTTGGGCTAATGTTGGATGGGTCATTCAGGATCATTGTGGCTTTGTTCGCTTGGAGAGACATTAAGTTTTGGTGTCCATATATTCCGACCATTGAGCTTCATACACAATGGTAAGGTCTTCACCTCTATCGTCTCTTTGGGCATCCGTCGGTTGGTTATCCAGGGCGATTCAATGATAGTAATCCAGTGGATTCACCACTTTTTGACTAGCTTGGACAACATAACGGGTCAAGTGGAAAATATTAGAGATTGAGTCTCTGAGTTTCTAGAATACAAGATTGAGCACGGATACCGTATTGTGAAAAGTGTTATTGATTGTTGTCCTAACTTAGTGTAGGGCGGAGACTTCTCTTGTTTCCATGAGGATCTCCCCCACTGAGGTCAACGTCTTTGTGTAGGATGACCATAATAACCGCTAATATAAAAGAGTACACTAGTCTTGTTGAGTGATTCATTCTAAATACCAAAAAAGGAATATAGTCCAGAAATTTTGACTAAATCATAATTTGTTTTAATAATCACTTCAAAAAATTTAATGAAACAAATCAAAGCCTAGGAAATGCTAAGTCAATGATCTTGTAATAAATATACAATCAAGACAGGATAAAATATGACGGTAATGTAATACTGATAAAGGATAATATCATCGAAACATATCACTGATGATCTGATTAAGACTCACGTTCCGTTTAATCATTCAATCTTTTTAGGAACTAATATACGGCAAAATCAAGTAATACCAGACATGTTAAGGATGGATCAGTTGGCGGTCAAGGGATATTATTTTTTGCACTATGGAATTGGCGAATGGCTGGAATCCCTTCAAAGAATGGAATCATGCTCAACAGTTAGAAATGTATTAACATGGTAAAAATAAATAAAAATGTATTAACAATGTTTAGTAACACAAAGATTCATAAAACCTGCACTAAATAGTTGGGAGAAGGATACTTAACATAATATTAACAATGTTTAGAGGTGATATAGGGGTAAACAAAATATAAGGTACAGTGGAAAAAATTTCAAAAAATAAAAAATTATAAGCAGCATATGGCTTTACTAGTTGGCAATATGAGAGTACCTGGGTAGTTTTCGTCGATTGCACTGCAGAAATCCTGAATGACAATTGCATAGATTATAGAAGTTAGGTGAAATGATATTAAAATAGATCATCTTAAAAAAAATATGTAGATACAATGGACGGGAAAGTTAGTAAATCGAGCATAAAAATCAACAATAGCAAAATGTTTTAGTCGTGCAGCCTAAGAATGATGGTCACGAGACATAGTACACACATGAATACTTCTCATAAGTGAATGATGATATATAATTGCCTGTTTGAAAAATAAAGAAACTAATGCAAGACTCATTTTTCAGCCTTTCTAAATACATTTTCTGCATTCGTATTATAATTTACTGTTCATATATGGGACCAAAAACAGTTTAGCATGCCAATCCCAATGGATAAAGGATAAATTAAGACATGTAGCACGCACACGCGTGCACAGACATATATATGTGTTCGCGACGCATGTGCGCACGGACGCATGTGTGCGTGAACACACACATGAAAGTATATGTATCACAATGCTATTTACCAATTAAAATACACATGAAATCAAGTACACAAAAATGACACTTACACTTGTATTCCGTACATCACCAACATCTACGTGCATGTCCACATCCATACCACGCTCCAGGTTGCAATCTCGTGTACCATTATTTTTATCCATTGCCGAGGGATCAGGATCAACGCTTCTTGGAAAAAAAGTAATGTTTTGTTCAGCAGATGTGACATTACTTACCGGCCTCCCCTCATCTCTCAAAGCCTCTACAGAACCACCGGTGCCTACTACAGGCCTCCCCTCATCTCTCAAATCCTCTTCAGAACCACCAGTGCCAACTACAACAGCTGAGTGTTTTGCAACCAAAACAGTATCAGTTATCTCCTCCATGTTGACTGCACCCTCAGCTGTACAAATATTTTCAGTGCGGACAAGAGAATCTGAAGTCAAAGCTTCAACTTCAATGTCACCATCTATTCTGACCAATGCAGTACATTCACCGTAAGATGAGCCATCATTAAGCGTATTATGTGGATTATATGCATTACTGTACAGTGATCTCTCTGAAAGATTAATACTTTTATCAGTAAGTTCCTCAACAGATGAAAGACTTTTGTCAATTTCATGGATAGGAGTCTCTAGAATAGCTGAATTAGCTTGTGTCTCTGCATAAGGCTGTGTTACACAAGTCAAAGATCCCTGGTCATTGCTGAAAGGCCATAGTTCAAACTGAACAGGTGGATTTTCTAGCTGATCTTGTCGATCACACTGTGCACTATCCACATAGGAATGCACTGTAGCAGATGTTATACTAACAATGACAGGAGCAGACACTATTCTTTCGTTCATTTCTTTATCTCCTATTTCATTAGAAAACTCTAAGAACCTAGAAGTCCCTGTCCCTTCAGGTGCTTTAACCTGAGAATTATATCCCTCTGATAAATCAATGCTCTTATCAGCATATTTCTCAACAGATGAAACACTTCTGTCAATTTCAGTGATATGGGTTTCTTGAATAATCAAATTAGGATGTGTCTCCGAATCAGGATGCATTGCACAAACCATAGACACCTGGTCATTGCCGAATGGTCCCACTTGAGGCTGAACAGATAGTTTATTCAACTGTCCATAGAGATCACAATGAGCTCCAGCTTCATGGATTTGCATTGTATCAGATGCAGTAATGTTTGATGAACCCACATTTTCATTTACTATGTTGGGAACAGATGAAATTCTTTGGTTCAATTCTTTATCATCCATTTCATTAGAAAACTCTAAGACCATAGAAGATTCTATCCCTTTAGATGTTTTAGCCTCAGTATTATATTCATCTGCTTGAATAATGCTCCTAGTCTCGATCGAAGAAATTCTTCTAACAATTTCAGGGCTAGGGGTCTTCTGAATATTTGAAGTAGAGAAATTCTCAGTATCAGACTGCATAGCACAAATCACAGAGGCCTGGTGATTACTGAATTGTTCCACTTGTGGCTGCACAGAAAGCTTTTGTAGTTGATCATACAGATAATTCTGTGCACCAACTTCATGGGTTTGTACTGTATTAGATGCCATCGTGCTTGATGGGCCATCCATTCCGTGAACAGATAAGATCCTTTCATTCATTTCTTTATCATTAATTTCATTTTGAAGCTGTGAGACCGTAGAAGACCCTATTACAGAAGTGTGGCTATGATTGAATGGTCCCACCGGAGAGTGAACAGGCAGCTTTTGCAAGTGATCATACAGATCACTCTGAGCACCAACTTCAAGGGTTCGCAAGGTTGCAGACGTAGTTATGTTTGACGGACCATCATTTCTATTAGGAATGCTGTGAAAAGGTAAGATTCTTTCATTCATTTCTTTACTGCACATTTCATTAGAATTTTCTAAGACTCCAGAAGACCCTACCACAGAGGCCTGGTCATTTCTGACTGGTCTCACTTGAGGCTGGACAGGTAGCTTTTGCAATTGATTGTATAGATTAATCTGCACATCAGCTTCACGGGTTTGAACTGATGCAGATGCGGTTATATTCGATGGACCATTATTTATATTAAATGTGCTCTGGAAAGATGACATTCTTTCATTCATTTCTTTATCAGCCATTTCCTTAATAGATAAGGCCCTAGAAGACCCTTTGTCTCCAGATGTTTTAACCTGAGAATTAAGTTCCTCAGTTTGAGAACTTGGATCCTTCTGTGCATCGTTTTTCAGATTACACAAACTATTTAGCTCCACTGATAACCCTGAAAACAAAAAGGGAACGTCAATATCAGCATCGTTAGCCGGCACCTATTGTTCGGTGAAATATATACCAAATCCTCTTAAAGTTG
Source organism: Platanthera guangdongensis (assembly GCA_039583875.1). Lineage (NCBI taxonomy): Eukaryota > Viridiplantae > Streptophyta > Magnoliopsida > Asparagales > Orchidaceae > Platanthera > Platanthera guangdongensis. The sequence goes on from CM077156.1 coordinate 197,241,066, forward strand.
AATAGTACATTGTAGGTGGGTAGATCAAATAGAAACCATATTGATTACCTTAAATGTAAATATCTCTACAACCTTACGAGCCAAGAAGATATTCCAATAATTCTAACATGAGAAAAATTTACAAATCCAATATCACTTTAACATGATATGTATATTAAGAGATTGAGCTATAGAAAAATTTGATTAGTAAAAAGGTTGTATTCTGCATATTTAGGCGGACAAACTATGAAGCCAATCTCACAGTTACACGTAATAGAAATAATGAAAGGATGAGCAATCAACCGGATTTCTGCACATTGTTTATTGGGGCATAACCCAATTGTCCTTGCATGATAATCTTACCAGTTAATATAGAACGATCAAAAATATCATCCTCCATTGCATTTATGTAAATCTTCCAAATTTCAGGTCGAGTACATGGAGCCTTTTTTCGCATGCGACGGATGTCTTCCGTGTTTGTTAGTTGTTGACGAATAACACTGACAAAAGAAAGTAAAAAAGGTGAATACAACATAATCAAAAATACAAGCACTACCGATTCAGCAAACAAATTTCAACAGCAAATGTATGATGAATGTTATCAAAAAGAGGCAATGATTGATTTTGTAAAGAGAGGTCCGAACCTTGTATATACTTCTTGAAATGCCAAAATACAAGTATGAGTACAAATAAATAGGAGAGAGGAGAGGAAAAATTAGCTATACAAACAATGTGGGACTAAACACTAAATCCTATATGAGCCTTATTAATGAGTCAATACAACATGTTTTCTACTATTTGCTAACACTCCCCCGCAAGCTGGAGCGTACAAGTCGTAGGCACCCAGCTTAGATAAGAACAGATGGTACATTTGTAGTGGTAATGCCTTGGTGAGAATGTCGGCAACTTGCCTTGACGCAGGAACATGCTCCAGCTCTAGCTTCTTTAGTTGAACTTTTTCACGAACGAAATGACAGTCAACTTCGATGTGCTTGGTTCGCTCATGAAACACAGGATTCTTCGCAATGTGAATTGCAGCATGACTGTCGCAAAACAAGGTTGTCGGTGAGGATAAAGTGACCCCAAAATCACCAAGTAGACCTTCAAGCCAAGTGAGTTCAGATACAACAACTGCCATTGCACGATACTCGGCTTCAGCTGATGACCAAGCAACTACAGACTGCTTTTTGCTACGCCAAGTAATAAAATTCCCCCCAAAGTAGGTACAGAAGTCTATAGTAGAGCATCGATCATCCAGGGAACCCGCATAGTCCGCATCTGAGTATGCAACAAGAGATATGGAGGAAGATGGCTTATATACCAATCCTTGTCCAGGAGTTGTCTTCAAATATCCGAGGATGCGTTCCACTGCCTGGAGATGAGAAGTCCGAGGCACATGCATAAATCGGCTGACAACTCCAATAGCAAAAGAAATATCAGGTCTTGTGACTGTTAGGTAAATCAATTTTCTCACAAGACGCCGATAATACTCGGGGTTCGTAAGAAGGGAATCGGAGTCCGACCCATGAGCACATAACTTGTCGTGGGCATCCATCGGAGTTTCTACAGGTTTACAACCAGAATAGCCAACATCGTGGAGGAGATCAAGGCAATACTTTCGTTGTGACAGTACAAGACCATCGGGCCGTCTCGTAACCTCAAGTCCAAGAAAGTACCTTAAACCTCCCAGATCTTTTGTCTAAAAAAAGGAGTTCAGGTGATGCTTGATTTTCTGTATCCCTGTGGTGTCATCGCCAGTAATCAAGATATCATCCACATATACCAAGAGAATGACAGTCTCAGTTGATTGATGACGAGTGAAGAGAGAGAAGTCCGCCGAGCTCCGCTTGAATCCAACATCGCGAACAACCTTACTAAACTTTTCAAACCAAGCCCGAGGAGACTGTTTGAGACCATAAATAGATTTCTGAAGAAGGCACACACGAGACTCTCTCGTGATCTCAAACCCAGGAGGTTGATGCATGTACACTGTCTTTTGAAGGTCGTCATTCAAAAGGACATTTTTAATATCTAGTTGATGGAGAGGTCAGTGTCGATGTACAGTCAAGGAGATTAGTACCCGAACAGAGTTCAACTTGAAAACGGGAGAGAAGGTTTCCTCATAATCAAGTCTCTGTTGTTAAGTAAACCCACGTGCCACAAGCCGGGCCTTAAGCCGGTCAATTGTCCCATCCGGAGCATGTTTTATAGTAAACACTCACTTGAAACTGACACACGAGTGGCCGGGAGGAGGAACCAAATCCCAAGTCTGGTTAGACCAAAGAGCAGACATTTCCTCGTCCATGGTCGCGCGCCACCCTGGATGTAGAAGAGCCTCCTGCACTGAGTTAGGAATAGAAATGGAGGAGAGGAAGAGAGCAAACTTGCGGAGAGGTGGAGCCAGGCGATGCATAGAAACATAGTTCGTCATGGGGCGAGCGGTAAATGCTAGTGCTGGATCGTCAGTCCGCGGGATATCACTGGTAGAAGAAGGTTGTTGTAGAGATCCAGAGACCGGGGTACGACGAGTGTAGACGCGAATAAAGGGTGGTCTGGATGGTACAGGTGGAGCAGGTGCCGGAGGGGGGGGGATGGAAGGAGCGGGGGAAAAGAAGTCGTGACGGGAACAGTCAGACGAGGAATGGAAGGAGAGAAAGGAGAAGTGGTGACCGACGATGAGTCGTAGAATGGTTGAGCCTCCTGAAAGGTGACATCGGCAGAGACGACTTTGTCATGAGTCGGAGAATGACACACAAAGCCTTTATGGGTCTGAGAGTACCCGATAAACATACACTTGCGGGCCCGGGGAGCAAACTTATCTGTGATCGGACCGAGAGTGTGAACGTAGCATGTACAACCGAACACACGAGGCGTGAGAGGAAATGAGGATTTGGATGAAAAGAGGAGACTAAACGGAGTGGCATGGTCGAGCACAGAAGAAGGCATGCGATTGATGAGGTGACACGTCGTAGAGACAGCAAAGTTCCAAAAATGAGTAGGAACATGCATTTGAAGCATGAGAGACCGAGCAACATCGAGAAGATGACGATTCTTTTGCTCGGCCTCACCATTTCGTTGAGGCGTAAATGCACATGATGTTTGATATATAATACCGAACTCGGTGCATAAGTTGGCAAATGGCCGACAAGTGTATTCCCTGGCGTTATCCGTGCGAATAACCTTAAAGGAGAGGAGAACTGTGTACGTATTTTGCTAAGGAAGGCACGAAATGTGGTGGTTAGTTCAACACGATCCCGAAGTAAGTAAAACCAGGTTAAGCGTGAATAATCATCAATAAAAGTGACAAAATAACGATAGCCAAACATATTAGGGGTTTTATATGTGCCTCAAATATCAGAATGCACTAAAAAATGAAGTATCACTCCGAGTACAAGTAGAGAAAAAGAAACACGATGCTGTTTGTCAAAGATACACGACTCACAAGAAAACTCATGCAGAGAGACATCTGGAAGAGCCTTCTTGAGAACCTGGAGGGGAGCATGCCCGAAACGACGATGCCAGTCGGCAGTAGAGACAACAAAAAAAGCGGAAGGAGGAACATCGAGGAGATAGAGCCCATTTGACAGCCGTCCTTTACCAATGATATTCTGCGTGTTCCGATCCTGCACAACAAAGGTAGAGGGTGAGAAAGTAACACAGCAATTGAGGTCCTGTGTGAGGCAACTAACGAAGAGTAAGTTAAATGAGGAACCAGGAACATGAAGAGCATAAGTCAAAGACAAAGTAGGTGTGAGGGGTATATCAACAGCACCAGAGACGGGGGTGGTATCACCATTTGCCACAGTGATGAACTTGGGGTGAGCAATCCCTGAATATTGCAGAGGGCGTTGCGAAGTAATGTGATGTGTGGCACCCGAATCCACAATCCAGTGAGTCTTGCGAGAGACAAGAATTATCTTCATTGAAAATAGAGGCGACCGAGCCAGATGAGCGAGAGATCACCCCTTGCAGTTGTTGGAGCTGAGTGCGTAGAGCATCAATGTCGGCCCGAGCAGAGGCAGCAGAGTCCGGGGCAGGAGCGGCAGGAGCAGCAGGAGATTCAGCCAGAGCAGGGGCAGCAAGATGTGGTGGCAGGTCATATTTGCGATAGCAGGTGGCCTCAAGATGGCCATCTCGTGCGCAATAGGTGCACTTAAACGGAGGTTTGCTAGACGGACCTCGTCCCCGAGAGGTGTGATGGCTCCCACGGGCGGAGGACCCCCGAGCAGGTGGAGCTGGTGAAGAGTGCTGGAGAAGTGCTGGGGAGAGAGTAACATGAGTATCCGGAGGCGGGGTGACCTTCAGGAGCATGGAGCATACATCAGATAAAGATTGGGTGGTAGTAGAGGAGAGATTCTGGGCCCGAACACTGTGGAGGTGAGAGAGAACCCGAGACATCATCATCGCAATCCCGACAGCCTCTTTTTGGGCCCGTTGAGTAGTCATGTCTATAGTGGGAGGCTGATGCTGGATCTAGGCCTCCACCAGGGTCTTAGCTTTAGCCACAAAGGAGATCATATCGACAGGACCCCCGGGCTCAAGGTTCTGAAGATCCAAAATGATGTCAAACAGATGTTGCAAATTATTCTGTCCGGAGTAAAAGGAATGGAATTCCTCCCACATGGCCTTGGCCGTGTCATGATACATAGCCATTTGATAAGGCTCGGTGTCCATGGAGTTGAGGAGCCAAGATTGGACGCGACCATCATCGCGAAGCCACTCATCAGTGGGAGCGGTCAAGATGACCCGGGTTAGGTGACGAAGAAGACCTTTCGTCTGCAGGACACGACGAACCGAGTGAACCCACTTCACAAAGTTGTGCTTCTCACTGAGAGAGATGGTAGTAATTCGAAAAGAGAGGTCCGAACCTTGTATATACTTCTTGACATGACAAAATACAAGTATGAGTACAAATATATAGGAGAGAGGAGAGGAAAAATTAGTTATACAAACAATGTGGGACTAAACACTAAATCCTATATGGGCCTTATTAATGGGCCAATACAACATGTTTTCTACTATTTGCTAACAGATTTAATTCCAAATTAAAGCAAAACTGAAAATAAGGGAGTTGGTGAGGCGGATTGGTGATGCGAGCGTGCGGCGAAGGAAGAGTTTTGGGCCCGTTCGGGTTCAATCGACTGCTTACCATATATAGCATCTTTGGATCAACGATCTGACCCCACAGATACGTCTGGCTCGTCATTTACCAACGATTTCATATATTACTTCGTTGTTTTTATTTATATTTATTGTAATTGGGCGCTCCGCATTCACGACCAGTCATAGTCGTTAATGTCGGATGCCCTAATTATGTTTTATTATAAATAAGAGGCATGAGGGCTGTTTGGAGGCTATTGCAGATTTTGACGAAGAAGAAATTCCAAAATCCGGCGATCCCGAAACGGTGACGACTCTGTGGAACCCTAAGTGATGACTCCTAGGCCCTCTCCCGCTCCCCTAAGGTAACTCCTATTCATAGCCACCTTCCTCCACCTCCAAAACCTCCTACCGCCGCCCCTATCGTTGTTTCCTGCTACCGTCGTCCACCCATATTGTTGTACATGTTGTCTCCCTTCTTCCCAGGCGCTGTTTTACTATTTCCGCGACGTTCCTGTCGCAGATTTCCAGCTACTGCCATTGCACACTGCTGCTACCTCCGCCCCCTTTCTTCATTCCCTACTATCGCCACCTCTCCTGACTGTTGTTCCCAGTTACCACCACCCCTCTATCACCATTTCCTGCCTCCACCGCCCCACCCAGCCACCCTCCTCCCTCTGTGGATTCACCATAAGCCTCCCCACATTCGGATCTGTCTCCACAGCCTGGATCTGCCTCCATATAGTCGGATCCACCCTCCCACAACCCGGATCCGCCTCCATACAGTCGGATCCACCCTCCCACAGCCCGGATCCGTCTCCATACAGACAGATCTACCTTCCCACCGCCCGGATCCGCATCCATACAGTCGGATCTACCTTCCCCGTCCCGATCCCGCTTATTCAGTCAGATCCAGTCGTCGGTTCTACTCTGGATCGTCCCTATTGCGCATTTGCACCGCACATCTCTGGTTCTCCATTGCTTTGTGTAGCCCCCATATCTTGTGAGTGTTATTGTTGTATGGATATTTGTTCTCATTATTAATATATGTTGTTGTGATCTTATGTTCTTTGAGATTTATAGTATTTGAGGAAATTTTTTTAGATATCTTGTGATTTGCAGGAATCATTCGTCGCGTGCTTTATTTTGGCCCTCAACGCGGAGGAAAACCATTGCTTATTTGCCTAAAGAAATTATTTATCTTTGGCTAAAGTTATCTACGTGTGATTTGACTATTTATTGTTTAATTTGAATTCGCCGTCGGATCTCGCATCATTCATATAATCATTTAAGGTTGTCGAGTTGTTTCCCCGACACGTCACTTAGGATTATATTCCAATAGACACACATCAAGATTTTAACCCATCATTAGACGGTGTTTAGGTTAATTACACTTGTCGCGTTCCCATTTGCATTGCATGTAGGGCATCTTACATCTGCCGCCTATAGATTTGTCATGCATTAGTTGGCAAGGCTCCTATAGCTACCAATGGATGACAGATCACATCAACTTCTTCATACCCAGAGAAATCAGAAGATGACAAGCCATATACTACTAGATTACATAACAGGTAATATAATCATAATAGAAGTGATGGTGGATGTGGGATTTTATCAAATATGTGATAATAAAAGCAATAAATGGAGAGAATACTCCATAAATGGGTAAGCATACTGCATAACAACATTGTAATATATCGCACAAATGTTTCTTTGGCTCGAGGGAGTTAGGCTTTCATGGAATTTTGATTGTCTCGTGTGTTCTTAGTTGTGGCATGTTCTATTTCCTTAACATGACGGGTGCCTTAAAAATATCACTCAAATTTTACATGACATCAAAGTAATATGGTAAGGGTCTAGCTCGTAACGTCGTCGGAAAGGGCGGTAGAAGCAGAGATACAAATGGATACGAGATCAACCCGTGGAGGATGCGAGGGGAGAGAAGAAGGGGATCCTTGGTCACCCCTAACCCAAGAAATGAGAGGACAAGAAAATAACTAGAGAGAAATAGATACTTCATAATTTCCTACATGACCCAAGGGGTCTATTTATAGACTTACACAGTGACATGGGTGTAAATACCTGAAAATAAAGAGAACAACACGAAATGATAAAATACTACGGACTCGGCTCAATATAACTCGAAATAAAATACGTAAAGACCCGTAATGAAATATGAGCAACATAATCGAGGACGGATGGTGGGGAATCATAACAGCCCACCCTCCCTTCAAAACGGCTTGCCCACAAGCTCGAACAAGGCTTGAATGAATTGATCATTTGGATCTTGGATTTCCAGCCAAAACATATCCCGATAGAGCGTTATTGTGGCAGCGCCCGCATCAAGTGGTAGGCCATCATCGTGCTCAGTGAGGTTAGAAAAGTCTGTAAGGACCTGAAGTGGCAAAGGAACTTGTTGGGGAGAGACTACAGAACATTTTGGAGACAGGGCGAGTGTGCCCGGTGGACGGTCGAGGGTGACAAAAGACCATGATGTATGTGAGCCGCGATGATCGAACGCGACAACGGATGGGGAGAAGTCACCAGAAGGAGTGTCGCTAAAGGGTCGGCGAGGTCGGCGGCCAGAGCAAAAGCTCCAGAATGGAAACTGCGGGTACGAGTGGCGGTGGCACGAATTGTGGCGGCACCACCACTTGGATTGGTGGAGCAACAAGAACTGTGCAGAGCGGTGGAGCTTCTGTGTATGCTGGTGGAAGCGGCAATTGCTCAAGTGAAATAAATGGCGGGGAAGGTGGAAGTTGCGTCTGTAGGTGGCCTATCGAGTTCAGCAGTGTCATGGACGGTTGCACTGGTTGAAGCGGGATGCCGAAATACACAATCAATGTTGGTGGTGAGCCGTGAGAGCGTGGCGTCATATGACGCTGACATCTCCGATAATTGTTGGTACATCAAACGGAGGAAAGTTGCTCGTCGGGGTTCGCCGCCATGATGAAATAACTAAATCAATTAATGATTCCAATAATGAAATAATGAAGTGTTATACTGGATGTGTGCCCCACGAAAAAACCTGGAAAGGTGGCGTGCGGCTCGATGCAGGAAAGGCGGAAGAGAAATGACGTCTTGGCGCATGTATGCGGGTAGAGGCAGGGGGTGTGATTCTTAATAAGGGCTCTGCGGCGCTGGTGAAGGCATGGTACGGGAACAAAGGATAGACATGCTGCTAACAGAAAGCGTGGGGCTGAATCGAACAGGCGGCATTGACGATCGAGGAGGTCAAAGGCTTTGCGTGTTGTCGAGGAGAAAAAGCTTGCGTCGAGGGCGGGTGCTAGAAGATTGCGGCAAAAGGATGTGCACTGTTTAACGCTAGACACGCGTGACTGTCTCTAGTGGTCGTGAGAAGAAAGGGAGGGTGCGGGTGCCGATGTTGGTTGCGACGGGCTCTGATGCGGCGGCTTCTATAGAGGCGAACGTGAGGGGGATGTTATCGTCGATCCATAGAAAGCAGACGAAGGGAGTCGAGTTTACATGTTCAGTAGGAATCGAGAGTGGGAATGATTGAACGAGGGCGGTTTGACTGGAGAAAGTGGGGGTCGTCCCATGAAAATCCGAGAGGAACGAGGAGAGGTCCTTTGGTGGCAGCGGACTGTGGAGGAGAATTGTGGTATCGAAGGAAGCAAGGCTCTAGTACCAATATGTTAAGAGCCTGGACAATAACGTCATCAGAGGTGGTGGTGGATGCGACGAAACAAGGAGATTCGAGCTCAACCCATGAAGAATGCGAGAGGAGAGGAAGAAGGGACTCTTGATCAACTCTAACCTAGAAACGGGAGGAGGAGAAAAGAACTATAGAGAGGAATAGAAACTTTATAAGTTCATTCAAAACTTCCTCCATGACCCAAGGGGTCTATTTATGGACTTACAAAATGGCATAGGTGTAAATACCCCAAAACAAAGAGAACAACATGAAAATATAAAACACGACGAATTCTACTCTATACAACTCGAAATTATATACGTAAAGACACGTGATGAAATATGTGCGATATAATTGATGACGGATAGTGGGGATCCATAACATAATATCACTTCTCCTTCGGTTTCCTCCTGCTTCTTCGAGGTTGCAACCATGTTTTGAGCTTCTCTACTCAACTACTTATGTTAGACTGCCTATTTCACTTCCTATGTCAAACACAAAGGTTGCGTTTGTTTCGGCGTTTTCGCCGGGCGTTTGAAGCAAACGCCGCCGGACGGCGGGTAAACAAACGGGGCTCTGGCGGCGTTTGCTCCGTTTGCACCCGCCGCAAGAAGAAAAAGCCCCTCAAACGCTGCTTTTCCAACCCCGCCTCCCCCCCTCCGGTTCCAACTCTCCATTTAGACCCGCCGGGAGCAAACGCCACCGCCGTACCAAATGTCAAGGATTGTGTTTCCATTAACGGAATCAAGGACTGTCTTTAGGACTGCGTCGAGGATCTCACCTCTTCTAGACAAGCTCATCTTGCCTCTCTCACTTTGACATAATGAAAATGATATGTATGGTGTCTATCTGTTTAATAGTGGTCACTATGGTCCAATACTAACAAATACTGGGCAATACTGGCCATTACCAGCCATTACTAGTGCTTTTCCATAATGTACGTACACATTTCATCATCTATATTTTATGCATGAAAATGATATGTATGGTATCCATCTACTAAATAATGAATGGTCAATAATTCTAATAATGGTCAATAATGACAAATACTAGGCAATACTAGCCATTATCAGACATTATTGCTTCTCCATAATGTTAGCGTACATTTCGAGAAATTTTCTCTTTTTTATCACCAGTCTTGAAGTCGGAGTTCTGGTGCGAAGCTCTGATGTCTCCTCTCCCTTGGCCGGCCAAGCCAATGCCCCCACTTCCCTTTTCGGCCACCACCACTTTCCGACTTCCATATAACTACCTAATAACCAACTTCCACTACCCTTAGCTTCCCTAACTTGCACCACTACCTCATTAACCGTCCTATAAGTACCCATTATCTGTTCCCCGCCCTCTTCATAGCTACCACGTCCCCCCCCCCCCCCCCCCCTCCACAAAATTCATGTAGCCCAACTCACATGAACCTATTTAGCCACCACTAGCCACTACCTACACAACTTTGTAGGAAGTTAACATCCTCCTCCACAAACTTCTTGCTGGCCTGCTCAGGCATTGCCCCCACGTTGGAGGCAATTAACAGCCTCCTGTAATATATCCATCCCATGACTCACTCCAAATTGCCCAAAAGATTTCCTAGGCCCTCCATCGTTCAACCCGCTGCCTGCCGGCCAACAGTTTTCTTTATGTTCTCAGTCCAGAACTGTATTCTGTACTGAAACGGGTTGCTGGAGTAAGTTTATCTTAAGAATTAGCATCGAGTCCATATCTTTTTTTGCAAAGATTATGGAGATGCTTATAAAAGATATCCAAAACAAGATTCCTTGATGTATGCTTTTGGAAAAATGTTAGTTATCCACTGAGTTACGCGAAAAATAAGAGCAATGGGACATTATTTAGAATAGAGTGGACTTCAAACTAGTAGAACAAAGAATAATTAGAGCATTGTTGAGATGAGTTTATCTTTATTATTATGTTTCCACAATAGTAATTGTTTAGTCTCACATTTCCTATCTTTTTTATGTGCTTTTTGTAATCCTTTTTATATTCCCTATATGGATGAATAAACGACAAGTTTCTTTTTCCTCACAAATCAACATGGTATCAGAGCACTAGGGCTTCGTTTCTCGCGTATCCTCCCCCGCCGCTTCCGCATCCGCAACCCGTCGCGCCATCCCGCAACCAGTCGCGCTCTCCCGTCCCGCTTTGTCGGGCGTCCCACAACCAGTCGCGCTCTCCCACTCCGCAACAAGTTGCGCTCCGGCAGTCTCCTCAGCCAGTAGCCTCCTCAGCCAGCAGCCTCCGCCGCTCGCAGTCTACTTAGCCAGCAGCAGCCGCTCGTAGTCTCCTCTTCCTCCGTTCTTCGGTCCTTTTCCAGCGGATTGCGGTTGTTCGGTTTTTCTGACACCGGATATGTGGCTCTAAACTGATGGCACTTGGTGTCGGTCCTTATTGGAGGTTCCTTCGTGATCTTGGTATCGTTCCATCTTCTATGAGCCAACCATATTTTCTATCTACGTGTTTGTGGTTCTTCTTGTGCTTGTTCTTGCACATCATGTCGAGAAATGATAGATCTCCTACTCTCTCTTCTGGGGCCGGAATTTTCTCTGCTACTTTCCCATCTGGTGGCTCGGCTCGGTCCATTCATGACCACAATACTCCTCAAATCACTATTATTCGACAGGATGGTTCCAATTTTCTCCAGTGGTCTTGGGTCATTACACCTACCTTGAAGAGCAGATGTTTGTTCGGGTATGTTCTGGGGACTATTCCGACACCTGCCAAGAATTCTCCGGATTGGCTACAGAGGGAGTCTGAGAACTCTCTCGTGATGTCTTGGTTGACAAGATCTATGGTTGACTCGATTGCTCAAAATTACCTCTAATTAGAGACTGCAACATATATTTGGAAGAGGGTTGAGGGTTCTTACTCCTGCCGGGGAAATGCTGCCCAGATTTTCCAACTGCGACAGAAGATCTTCCTCCTTTGTCAGGGTGATCTCCCTCCATCTATCTACTACTTATAGTTCACTCAATTTTATCAAGAGTATGATCACTTTAACTCCCTCACTCTTGGGTGTCCTGAGGATGAGATCCTCGTTCGAGCTCGGGAAGATATGAACAAAGTTTTTGAGTTTCTTCATGGCCTACATCGCGACTTCGATCCAATCAGTGTGCAGATTCTTGGGTGCTCCACTCTGTCGCCCCTTCCAGAGGTTTTCAGTCTTGTTCAGCAAGAATTTGATAGGTGACAGACATGGACCCCTGACACTGCTCCAGAAGGTTTTGTCCTGGCTGTTCAGTTTGGCAGTAGAGCTCCTCGTGATTCCAGACCCAAGTCCACTGACAAAGATCACTTGCTCTGTGATTATTACGGGAAGTCACATCATACTCAGGACACCTGTTTTTGTCTTCATGGCTTTCCTGCACCCCATGGGGGTTCTACAGCACGTGGCGGACATGGTTACGGTCGTTCTCCAGGCCGCTTTACCCAGCCTCGCTCTGCTCACCTGTCTGATGCCTCCGAGGGGACGCTTCCTCCCACTACCTAGTCTGCACCTCCTCTGGCTCGTCTGTCGATGAGATCCATGCCTCCCGCCATATGATGCAAGAGCAATCTTTGAAGCCTTCTGTTCCTTTGTCTTCTTCTACACATCAGGGACCCTCAGGTGCTCATAAAACGACATCTCGTCCTTCTACCCACTGGATTATCGATTATGAAGCAACGAATCATATGACCGGCTCTGCTACAGGTTTTGTGTCTTACCTCTCTTTGTCTGATCGAGACAAAGTGAACATTACGGACGGTTGCTTCTCTCCAATTGTTGGGAAAGGAACAATCCTCTGCTCCTCTCATATTCTTTCTTTTGCTTTTCATGTACTCAAGTTTACTCGCAATCTTCTCTCAATTAGTCATCTGACAAACTCTATGAACTATTTTGTGACATTTTTTCCCTCGTCTAGTGTGTTTCAGGACCTAACAGCGGGAACGGTGATTGGCTCTGGTAATCTGTTGGATGGACTCTACGAGTTTAATTCTTTCTCATGCTTCCTCAGGATTTTCATGATGATCAGACGGTCACTTTAGAGTCCTGGAATTGCCGCCTTGGACATCTCTTTATTATGTTTATGAAACGTTTATTTCCCACTTTACTTGTTGTATTAGTTAATAATTTTCATTGTAATGCTTGTGAACTTAGTAAACATCGTCGTGTTTAGTTTAATCACGTTTCATCCCCTAGTTCTGCACCTTTTCATGTTATTTACGGTGATGTTTGGGGGCCTTGCCCTGTTTCTTCTATTTCTGGGTGTCATTCGTTTGTCAATTTCATTGACTTCTTCTCCCGTATAACATGAGTTTATCTAATGAAGACTAAAGATGAGGTTTATCATTTATTTCAGCGTTTTCACAAAATGATTTATACGCAATTTGATACCTCTATCAAAATCCTTCGCACCGGCAATGGCCGTGAGTACATTGATTATCAATTTGACCGCTACCTTGCTCATCATGGCATTATCCATCAAACATCTTGCGTTTACTCTCCTGCTCAAAATGGGGTGGTCGAACGCAAGAATCGTCATCTCTTGGAAGTTGCTCGGTGTCTTCTTCTCCAAATGCACCTTCCAAAGTACTATTGGGGTATGTTGTTCTCACTGTCGGCTATTGTATTAATCGTGTGCCCTCTTGTGTCCTGGATTATAATACTCTCCTTCACACTCTTAGTGTGCCTCCTACTACTCTACAACCCCGTATATTCGGTTGTGTTTGTTTTGTCCATATCCACTGAAGGACTAAACTTGATCCTCGTATTCACAAGTGTATTTTCATAGGCTCTGCTCCTACTCAAAAGGGTTATAAATGTTTTTGACCTGATTCATAGGAAAGTATTTTTTACCATGGATGTCACATTCCTTGAATCTGAGAGCCACTACGGGCCCTCACTTCCGGGGGTGGGGGGGGGGGGGGACCTCTCCTATGTTGTAAGTGAGCTCCTTGACTCTGTTACTCATTCCTCTGTTATATCACTATCACTCGACTCCGTCTCTTATTGCTCTTGTGCCAACTCCTGATGCTCCTTTGTTCAAGCCTCTGTAGGTTTACTCTTGTCGTCCTAAGGGAACAAACACACCAGCTCCTATCAGAGTCCTAGAGCAGACATCTGATCAATCGTCAGGATCCATTACTCTAAGGGAAGGTACTTCTACACAACACCCGTTATCTCAATTCATCTTCTATTTGTCCCTAACAACTTCCAATAGAACTTTTGTATCTTCTCACCCCTACTTCGTGGCAGGATGCTCTTTCTGATGACATGTGGAAGGCGGCTATGCTTGAAGAAATGTATGCCCGGGACAAAAATCACACATGGAACCTGGTACATATGCCTAAAGGAAAGACTGTTGTGTGGATGCAAGTGAGTGTTCTCTATCAAACAGAATACCCAGGGGGTTGTAGAGAGATACATGGCATAGTTGGTTGCAAGAGGGTACGCTCAGACAACATGAATTGATTACCAGAAAACCTTTGCACCGGTTGCTAAGATGAACTTTATAAGGATTCTCTTGTTGTGTGATGCATGTAAGGGGTGGACTCATAGCCAACTGGACGTGAAAAATGTGTTCCTTCATGGTGATCTGGAAGAAGAGGTATACATGGCTCTACCTCCTGATCTCTCTCTTAGAGAATCTGAAGGCAAAATGTGCAAGCTGAAGAAGGCTTCGTATGGCCTGAAACAATCTCCTAGAGCTCGGTCAATATATGCATTCCCCAAGGGCCCGTCATGTAGATAATGCTCATCGTGTTCTCAGATATCTCAAATACTCACCTGGGAGGGGAATCCTATTTTCATCAAATGAAAAGCAGACTATTGAGGTGTATATGGATGTTGACTAGGCTGGATCGATTGAAGATCAACGGTCCACGTCAAGGTATTGCACTATAGTGAGTGTAAATTTAGTCGCCTGGAGGAGCAAAAAACAACAAGTGGTTGTCAGATCTAGCGCTGAGACGGAGTTCAGGGCTATGACTCACGGAATCTGTGAAGGGCTATGGATATGAACTATCTTGACCAATCTTGGGCTTAAAAGTAGCGAACATATCAGACTATACCGCGACAACAAGGTTGCGATCAATATTGCTCACAACCCTGTGCAACATGACCGTACGAAACATATTGAATTTGACAGACATTTCATCAAAAACAATATAGATAGAGGCATTGTAATTACTTCATTTGTGCTCTCTGAACAACAATTGGCAGACTCCCACATGAAGGGATTATGCAATTGTTTCTTTAAAGAGCTTATTGGCAAGTTGGGAATAAACGACATCACACACCCAACTTGAGGGGGTGTTGAGATGAGTTTATCTTTATTATTATGTTTCCGCAACAGTAATTGTTTAGTCTCACATTTCCTATCTTCCTTTATGTGTTTTATGTAACCCTTTTTATATTCCCTATATGGATGAATAAACTACAAGTTTCTTTTTCCTCACAAATCAACAAGCATAAATGAGGATATGACTTCTGGAG
This sequence comes from Platanthera guangdongensis, assembly GCA_039583875.1. Taxonomy (NCBI): domain Eukaryota; kingdom Viridiplantae; phylum Streptophyta; class Magnoliopsida; order Asparagales; family Orchidaceae; genus Platanthera; species Platanthera guangdongensis. Next base: position 197,256,284 of record CM077156.1, read on the forward strand.
TTAAGGTTGAGTGGTTTAAACCTGAGTACCTCAGAAGTATTATATGATAAGATGATAACATAAACGCTAATTTTATAAAATCGCAAATAGGCCAACAATATTGTGCAGATCATAGTGTTGTGGGGTAAACAATTGTTGAAATCGAAGTTGTCAAAGAAGTGATAAATTTAATATGGTATGTGATACACTGGGGAAAAAACTACGGAATGATATAATAAATTAATAGGTCAAGTATTTTGAAGTTAAAATAATAAAAAATAGACTATGATTTATGAATGTGCAATGAAGTAAAATGCACCACTTAGCCTAGTAGATAGAGTTAGTATCAAAGGATTGGCAGGAGAAGGGGTGGACCAAAGGTAACATGATAAAAGTTCTCCAAGTTGTCTTGCATAGTTTAGGTTCAACGCATGAGACCAATTTGACGGAAGCAAATGAAAAATGAGAATTCATTGAGTTGGACCTCACTAGTTGGGATTAGATTATTATTGATGATTATGACAATGATAAATAACAGTCATATATCAATTGCATGTTAAAAATCTACATAATGTAAAAAAAGACAAATAATATTTTTCTGAGGACATAAATAAACATACTCAGCATGTAAAACCATGGCATCATCCACCAGCACCTTCCTCCTCCTAGGCATGCCGACTCTAGACATTGGGCGGGGCCGCTTTTGAGATGACACTTTAGAAAGAGATGGAATGGAGCTTGTTTTCAACCATGGAGTTGTCCTTTCATCTTAAGTACCAGCCAGCAGGTTAAGAAAACATACATAAATGGAGTTAATTTTGACCATAAGATGTGATACTAAATTCAAATACTTTTTAATATGGTATAAACAGATAGTATACGAATATAAATCATTTGCATACCCAAAATGGATGCCAATACATCATTGTCACTGGGAATATAGTCTGCACTTCTTTTGCTTCTAGATAATCCAGCTGAAGTACTAGTTTGAAGGATAGTGCTATCCATTAGACGTCGCTTTCTGCTAAACTGACTGTCATTTCTGTCAAAAAATTCATCGGATTGTGTCGATCCCTTATCTGTAGCTTGCGGTACTTGATAACTTGGAAAATCAACACCAAAATTTGGGGCCAACATCTTCTCAGGTTCTAAAAATTCAGAACTGGAAGGGTACTTTTCATTATCCAAATGGCTGACTTTCGAAAGAACATTCATTGATAGTTCATTGGGTTTTCTAGCACCATACTTGAAATCAGGCGGTGTGTATCCTGGCATATGCTGTCCCTCGAGATTAATGAATCGGTCATTTGAATAGCGCAAATCTTCACCTGATAAGACAGAAAAATCACATATCTACCTGAAAGAGAAGTACGCAGTTGACATTCAAATTGGCTTATTACTTATAATATTCAAGTTACACTAATTACAAATTTTAAACATGTAATGAGGACCAACACAAACCTTGCACCTCAAATGAAGATCTGCTTATCTGTTGCACCTCCTCTCTTGGTGGTGTTTTTTGACTGAAACAATAATCCCTGAGGGATAACTCTGATGCTTCTCCCAAAGCCCCATCAACAAAATTTGAATTAGTCGGATGCAGGTTTGAAACGCGGGATCTTGAAAGAAAATCAGATCCAACGACAGAAGTAATGACACAAGAATCATTGTCTTCACCACGTCCTAGATTGAAAGTTTCTGTTGGTTCATTCATACATGCCCTTTTCATATCTAAATTAACTCCTGATACATCAAAGTTATCTGTGTGAATATTGGAAGTAGCAAGCTCTGCTTCCAAGGGTGCTGTCTGTACAAAGGGTGAACTAGGTAGATGCAGGTTTGAACCACAAGATCTTATAAGAAAATCAGATCCAACCACAGATGTACTTCGGAAAGAATCTCCATCTTTTACATGATTTAAGTTAGCAGTTTCTGTTGGTTCAGTACTACCATTAAATGGTGTCTGTTCCACTGTGAAAATGTTCCCTGATACATCCACGCTCTGTGTGCAAATATTGGTAGTAGCAGGCTCTGCTCCGAAGTGTGCTGCCAGCTTAGGAGGGAATGTCAGAGTCATTGCTTCATGAGAAAATGCTGAAGGTTCTATAGCCTCTTCATTATCAATTCTGTGGTCAGTTGTCGATACATTATTGATTTCACTGCCAAGTAAGAGATTCTGCTGACATTCAGCATCCGCAACCAAACAAACATTATCAGTTGTCGAATTACGTTTGGAATAAGTTGGTGTAACAGATTCAGGCATTGGACTGATCAAAGCTGATGGAAGAGGCAGCCTTTGAGCATCTTCTCCAAACTTATGATCTAGTTCTGCACTTGCACGGATAGTTTTGTTACCAGCGTCAGAGCATTCAACCTCCGCGGAAGGACTGGTACAAGTCCCAGGTCTGCCTAATTCAACACGCATTTCATCTTTATACTGGGGGCTCAGGACTGGAACTTCTTGAAAATGGGATGGAACCACTTCTAATAACGCAGGAGTTGAAGGTTCTTGGGCAGGTTCAACTAAACACGGGGTTTGAACGTCATTTGGGCTGAAAGGAATATATGGTGATAGAGCCATTGGACCCTCAGGTTGAATAGTTTCATTAAGGTCTGGAGTTTGAATAGTAAAACCATGTCTATGAGAAGAATTTGCATCCCTTCTCAAAACCTCAGTGCCTAACAAAAAGTTCTTGTCATAATTATTAGAAAGAAGCTCGGACAATTCATTTGGGATTTCATTGTATTTTTCCTCATTGCACCCAAGTTGTACATCAACTGCCACGCTAGATGAAGGAACAGAAGTTTCTCCATAGTGTGACCCACTGAGGAGAAATAATTGCAAAATATAAACACTACAAATACCAAACAGCAAGACAAAAATGTATCGGTAGAATATGTAAAATCTCCAATAGTTCATTAATCAAGAAGGGTATAGAGCTTATGTGTAACATCCTAAAAATCTAGTCGAGATAACGTTGGCGCGCGCATAGGGGTATCGGTCTGCGGTTAGCAGTTTGGGGTGCGAATAACAAATCCGGATTAGGGATTTCATATAAAACCTCAAATCCCCCCCCCCCTCTAAACCTAACAGTCGCCCCCTCTCTCTTTCTCTCCCGATCTCTCTCTTTCTCCCTCTCTCCTGATTCCCTCTGCGCCGGCCTACAGGAAGGAGGAGCCGAGTGCCCGATCCTCTTACCCTCCCCCGTCGCCGGCTAGAAGGAGGAAGAAGCATCTCTCTCGATCCCTCTTCCTCTCTCTCTCTCTCTCTCTCTCTCTCTCTGCGCCGCAGGAAGGAGGGAGCCCTATTCCGGCCGCCGCCTGTAAGGAGAAGCCCGACTCCATCTTTCTCTCCCCTGGCCGACTGGAAGGAGGAGCCGAGCCCTACATCTCCCTCACCCCCTCCTCCTCACCGAGCCGAGGAAGGCCGACCTTCCTCTCCTCTTGGCCGACCAAGAGGAGTAGGGTTTGGGCTTGGACACTTTGAGAGAGGCCAGTCGGTGGTGTCAGAAGAACATCCCCTTCGGAGCTCGGACCGGTGCGTGGACAGCCACTACGAGAGTTGTTCGTGAGTCCGTGACCAAGACATGCCTCCGAAACGCACGTCAAGGTTAACGACTTTTCTTCTTGGGCGGGTGAAGCCCTTAATTAGTATATTTGCATGGAAGCCCCTCTCCACCGACGGGTGGGGGAAGGGTGCTCTCCGACGGGTCGATGTTTACATCCCCGCTATTAATTGCATTAGCACCCGGAAGCGCGAGTACGGTTTAGGCATGCTGTGTGAAGTCCATCCGGACATGTTGGTCTGGATTGGTAATGTTCTGGGGTTCCCGGAGAAGACTCTGTGGAAGTTGAATATTTCGGAATGGGGGTCTGCCCGGGGCGGCAGTTAGTACTGGAGGTGTGCTCCAGGAAACGCCCTAATGTTTGCACGAAGTCGTTGGATCGTCGGCATTAACTCCCAGGGAATTTTGTCGTGTTTGTGCGAAACCCGTCTCTCGGAGACCGTAGGGCTAGTGTGTGGAGTGGGGCGCCTTGAGTGCCCAACTCAGGTGGCCGCGAGTGACACCCTTGTTACATAACAATCGGTTATGCAGGCGATAACAGACAAGGGGAGGTCGACCCGCGTCATGCGTGTTGGGTACGACGATTTGAGCAACGGGCTTGACTGAACTGTACCTGCACTATGTAGTGTAGTTCGACTACCTAAGTTAACTGGTGGGTTGCTACAGGCATAGGAGAGAGCCGTGGACCTTGAGTCACGGCTAGCGAATGCCCAATGTATTGTCATCTCGTTTAGGACTGAGGATGGTGGTGGGACCCGGGGAAGTCCGGTCGCCGATAAGGTGCCCTTAGTGCACGAGACGTTGGGCCGGTTGTGCCAACGTTTGTGGTGTTTGGTGCTTGAATGACACATTCTAGCTTTATGTGATTATGTTAATCCGCTTGCAAGGAAGAAGCACCGCCACCCCGAGAAAGGGATGAGGTCGTTATAATTTGGTCAGCTCTTGCTGATCGTTGCTTTGTTTTCCACCGCTTGGTGGAATGTTTGCTTGCAGGTGCTGCGGAGCCGAGTGGGAAATTGCGGGCTGAAGCCCTTCTTGCTGAGCTGGCCCTCGAAGGCCCAATTGTTTATTTAGTTGTTTTTCATGTGTTGCCGGCCTGCGTGCCGATGTATGCAAACTATTTTATTTGGTTAAACATTATTGATGTAAGACCTTAAGGAGTTAAGGCCAAATCTGTGGTTGTTGTATTTCATTCCTAGTGTCATGGTTAGTGGACATTCGCCTTTGGGCGTGGTATTTGTATAACTCTTTTTTTCCGCTAGAATGCAACTCTGGGTTAGGATGCGTTTTCAAAATTTTAAGGGTTTATGGTTTCATTTAGTAACTCTTCCGTCTGTCTGTTTCATATGACGTGGGGCCCTGGCCGGACCTTCTGTTATATTATTCGTGACGGATGGGGGTGTTACAATTTGGTATCAGACTCTGGTGTCGTTCTTCCTTATTTGAATTCGTGGTCGAATTCCTTTTCAGGGGTGGTGAACACTCATGTGCGTTGTCATTATAACATGAAAAGAGCACATGAATGTTCACTTAGGAATGAAAAACACACATGAAACACGTTAAAAACATTGTTTGTGGAACCTGAGCGTTCCTTTGTTTGTTGTTTGCTATGTCTTTTAGTCGCTAAAGTGCGTGCGACACAACTATAGGTGACCAGAAGTGGTGTTGAACAGTCCCAAAATCAGCATTCTGCAAAGAGTAATGCACCGGCGGAGGTGCCTACACCTCCTCCTTCTGCCGAGACAATCCGTTTAATTGCGGAAGCTGCGTTCGCTATGATCAACGCGCAGCCAAGAGAGCAAGTACACTATGTGGTGGCCACGGTGCAGGCTGTCGTAGTTGAGCCAGTGGCGGCGAGGCAAGTGCCTGTTGAGCCTTTGGCGGCAAAGCGAGCAACTGAAAAGCAGATGAAGCATGTGATGAGCTTCAATCCTCCTACATTTTTGGGAGTGGAATCACCGACTCAGGTCGAAGATTGACTCTCCAGTATAAAGAGAACCATGACGGCGATAGAGACGGATGAAGCACAGAAGGTGACCATAGCCACTTTCCTACTGGATGGAGAGGCAAGACTATGGTGGGATGAGGTGGAGTTGCACCAGCTTGCTGTCAGACAGCTATCTGACGTTTCGATGAAAGAGTTCTCGAGACTGTTCTTGGCCAGGTACCTCCCTTCCACGCAGAAAATTGCGTTGGAGAATCAGTTTCAGCGCTTGACCCAGGGAGAAGGTTCTATTGACGACTATTTACATGAGTTCACAAGGTTGGGGCGGTACGCCGGCTTCACGTTTGCAGACGAGTAGCGAAAGACCAACAGATTCTACGAAGGACTGCGGGATGACCTGAGGTTGTTTCTCTCAGGCCCGATGACGCGGGGCTTTCAGGTTTTGGTAAACACTGCCCGATCTTTGGATCAAGACATGAGAGTGCAAAGTAAGAAGGACGTGGCTGTGAAGAAGCCAGAGTACAAGGTGCCTACCTCTTCGAAGTCTGGGTTCCGCAGCAGGTGGAACAAGAAGGCTAGGACGTCTGGACCAGCCCCTCCTATCGTTACTTCTGGAGCTACTTCGAGTCGAGGCCCGTTTACGTGTTATACATGTGGCAAAGTGGGGCACTACACCCGAGAGTGCCGCAGTGGCCCGCCGAAGACTGAGAAGAAGACATGAGCATCTTATGCTGAAAAGGGGAAAACAGTGGAGTCATCAGCTTCTCATTATACTCCTGCACAGCCTCGAGTCTACAACATTGGCCAACGTGAGACAATCAAACAGAATGACGTGGTGATAGGTACGACATAGTACAAAGTTTTTACTACTTTATATACTTATTACCTTGTGTCCTTCCTTAACTTGTTTGAATTAGGTTTTGTCCTAATTTTGGACTATCCGGTGAGAGCACTGTTCGATAAAGGCGCTTCTCACTCATTTCTATCCAAGGACTTCATATTACGCATCAGAGTGCCTTCCATTTTATCAACTAATAGATTGGATGTTTTGCTGCCTAACGGATGCTTGATGCGTGCGGATAGGGCCTGCTGTGTTCGGGTGCGGATAGAGAATCATAAGTTTAAGTTGGAAGCATCTGTATTGCCGATATCAGAGTTCGACGTTATATTTGGCATGGACTGGCTTTCGGAGCAGCATGCATGTATTGACTGCAACTCGAAGGAAATCACACTGGGATAGGGTACTGAATGCGAGACCAAATTCGCTGGCATGCGAGGATCGAGCAAGATACCGATGTCTGCTCTCCAAGTGGTCAAAGCGGTTCAGAAGAGCGCGGAGTTGTTCTTCACGCTATTGGAGGCTGTAGAGCCGAAGTTCCGTTTGAGTGACATTCCTATCGTGTCAGAGTTTGCAGATGTGTTCCCTAAGGATCTCCCTGGGATTCCACCCCAGCGAGAGATCGACTTCCCTATTGATCTGATGTCAGGTGCGAAACCTGTGTCCCGTGCACCATACAGAGTGGCGCCAAAGGAGATGACATAGCTGAAGGTTCAGCTGCAGGAATTGCTAGAGCAGGGTTACATACGTACAAGTGGTTCACCTTGGAGTGCGACGGTCCTCTTTGTGAAAAAGAATGACGGGAGTCTGCGTCTATGCATTGACTACCGAGAGCTGAACAAGCTGACAGAGAAGAACATGTATCTGATTCCGAGAATCGATGATTTGTTTGATCAGTTGGCCGGATCAACCGTCTACTCGAAGCTAGATCAGAAGTTCAGCTACTATCAGTTGCGTATAAGGGAGAGTGATATTCTCAAGTCAGCGTTTGGCACACGATATGGTCAGTATGAGTTCACTGTGATGTCGTTCGGATTGACAAATGCGTCATCGGTATTCATGGATTTGATGAACAGAACTTTTCAAGAGTATATGGGCCGATTTGTGATGGTCTTCATAGATGACATATTGGTGTACTCGCAGTCAGAGGAGGATCGTGCGAACCATTTGAGGTTGGTTTTGCACACTTTGAGGAGGAGTCGACTATATGTCAAGTTCTCTAAGTGCGAGTTTTGGCTATCGTCTGTGGCGTTTCTCAGTCAAGTCGTTAGTGGGGAGGGTATCGCTGTGGATCCAGCGAAGATAGGAGCTATACAAGAGTGGCCAGTGTTGACTACAGTGGAGGAAGTCCGGAGTTTCCTGGGACTTGCCGGCTACTACAAGCGGTTCGTGGAGAACTTCTCGCGGATAGTTTTACCTCTCACTACCTTGACAAGAAAGGATCAGAAGTTTGTGTGGTTGTCGGAGTGCGCACGAGCTTTTGAGGAACTGAAGGGTCGTCTGACCACGACGCCTATTTTGAGTTCGTCATGTGGTACGGACGGCTACGAGATCTATAGCGACGCCTCAGGGAGCGGCTTAGGCTGCGTCCTTCCTACAGTTTGGAAAGGTTATAGCGTACGGCTCACGCCAGCTGAAGGTGTATGAGAGAAACCATCTCGTCCACGACTTGGAGTTAGCGGCGGTGATATTCTCTCTGAAGCTGTGGCGACATTATTTATATGGCATGAAGGTTGACATCTTTACGAATCATAAGAGCCTTAAGTATCTGTTGAACCAGAAGGAGTTGAACATGCGACAAAAAAGGTGGATGGAATTCCTCGGAGATTACACTTTCGAGATATATTACACACCCGAGAAGGGGAATGTGGTCGCTGATGCTTTGAGTCGCAGAACTCCAGCACGAGCAAACTGGTTGTGCATGCATGATGAGCGTTTAAACTAGTCGCAGGAATTGGAAGCCTTGGGTATCACCTGTGTCGACAGGAGTACTACTGCAAACGCATGCTTGAACTGGACGGAAGTGCAGTATGACCTTGCGGACAGAGTTCAGAGAGCGTTGAAGATCGATGAGAGCATGAAGCGCTATGCAGCGGAAGGGTCAAATTCTCAGTTCTTGGTTGAAGACGGTATTTTGCGGAAAGGTGATCGCTTGTGCGTCCCAAAGTCTGGCGCTCTACGAGAAGAGTTGATGTATGAGGCTCACAATACCAAGTACTCAATCCACCCGGGGAGCACAAAGATGTACAAGGACATGAAGACACTGTTCTGGTGGCCAGGTATAAAGAAGGACATAGCCCTCTACGTGGCAAAATGTCAAACGTGCGCGCTAGTGAAGGCCGAGTGCCAACGACCCGGAGGCTTTTTGAAATCATTGTCGATCCCGGAGTGAAAATTTGATGATATTTCCATGGATTTTGTGCACGGTTTGCCAAAGTCATTGCAGAAAAATGACTCTATTTGGGTAATTGTTGATCGGTTAACCAAAGTTGCGCATTTTATCCCAAATCGAAAAAGTGATTCAGTGGAGAAACTATCAAAGTTGTATATGGAGAACATCATGCGATTACATGGCGTCCCTTGCAGCATAGTTAGCGACCGTGATGAGCGGTTTACGTCCGGTGATTGGAGGCACGTTCATCGGTCATTGGACACAAAGCTCAAGTTTAATACAGCCATCCATCAGCAGACGGATGGGCAAACTGAGAGGACAAATCGTACGATGGAAGATATGTTGCGAATGTGCGTTTTGGATTTCGGACAGCGTTGGGAGGATCACCTTCACATGGTAGAGTTTGCCTATAACAACAGTTATCAGACAAGTATTCAGATGGCCCCATACGAGGCGTTATACGGCCGGAAGTGCCGTACTCCTTTAGCGTGGGCAGAGACCGGTGATACCAAGCTATTGAAGCGCAAAGATGTTGATGAGGCGAATGAGTCTATACGGATCATTTGAGAGCGGTTGTTGACCGCCCAAGATCGTCAGGCGAAGTACTACAATGCCACACACTGGAACGTGTAATTCGCGATTGGAGATTGGGTATACTTGAAGATAAAGCCTTTCAAAGGAGTGTTCGCGAGTTCGACGCTTGAAAAATCCGAGTCCAAAGTATTTAGGGCCATTCGAGAACACCGAGCGCATCGGCGAGGCAGCTTACCAACTTGCTTTGTCGACGGAGCTGAGTGGGTTGCACGACGTCTTCCATGTTTCTGTGTTAAGGAAGGCGGTGCGGGAACCCGATTCTATGTTGGAGGTCGATAGTGTGTCAGTGGATAGTGGCCTATCTACCAAGGTGATGCTGATTTTCATCATCGATAGCGACATATGACAGTTGCGGAGAAAGACAATCAAGATTGGGAGAGTCCGTTGGGACAATTGTGGCCACGAGGAGCTCTCTTGTGAACTAGAAGAGGTCATGCGCGAGGAGTACCCCGATCTATTTTACTCAGGTATGACAAATTTCATTTTATTATTCGTATTTAAAATTTCGGGACGAAATCTCTTTAAGCAGGAAAGAATTCTAACGCCTTAAAAATCTAATCGAGATAATGTTGGTGCGCGCATAGGGGTATCGGTCTGCGGTTAGCAATTTGGGGTGCGAATAACAAATTCGGGTTAGGGTTTTCATATAAAACCTCAAATCCCCCCCCCCCTCTAAACCTAACAGTCGCCCCCTCTCTCTTTCTCTCCTGATCTCTCTCTTTCTCCCTCTCTCCCGATTCCCTCTGCGCCGGCCTACAGGAAGGCGGAGCCGAGTGCCCGATCCTCTTCCCCTCCCCCGTCGCCGGCTAGAAGGAGGAAGAAGCCTCTCTCCCGATCCCTCTTCCTCTCTCTCTCTCTCTCTGCGCCGCAGGAAGGAGGGAGCCCTATTCCGGCCGCCGCCTGTAAGGAGAAGCCCGCCTCCATCTTTCTCTCCCCTGGCCGACTGGAAGGAGGAGTCGAGCCCTACATCTCCCTCTCCCCCTCCTCCTCACCGAGCCGAGGAAGGTCGACCTTCCTCCTCTCCTCTTGGCCGACCAAGAGGGGAGGGTTTGGGCTTGGACACTTTGAGAGAGGCCAACCGGTGGTGTCAGAAGAAGAACATCCCCTTCGGAGCTCGGACCGATGCGTGGACAGCCACTACGAGAGTTGTCCGTGAGCCCGTGACCAAGACATGCCTCCGAAACGCACGTCAAGGGTAACGACTTTTTTTCTTGGGCGGGTGAAGCCCTTAATTAGCATATTTGCATGAAAGCCCCTCTCCACCGACGGGTGGGGGAAAGGTGCTCTCCGACGGGTCGATATTTACATCCCCGCTATTAATTGCATTAGCACCCGGAAGTGCGAGTACGGTTTAGGCATGCTGTGTGAAGCCCATCCGGACATGTTGGTCTGGATTGGTAATGTTCTGGGGTTCCCGGAGAAGACTCCGTGGAAGTTGAATATTTCGGAATGGGGGTCTGCCCGGGGCGACAGTTAGTACTGGAGGTGTGCTCCAGGAAACACCCTAATGCTTGCACGAAGTCGTTGGATCGTCGGCATTAACTCCCGGGGAGTTTTGTCGTGTTTGTGTGAAGCCCGTCTCTCGGAGACCGTAGGGCTAGTGTGTGGAGTCGGGCGCCTTGAGTGCCCAACTCAGATGGCCGCGAGTGTCACCCTTGTTACATAGAAATCGGTTATGGAGGCAATAACAGGCAAGGGGAGGTTGACCCGCGTCGTGCGTGTTGGGTACGACGATTTGAGCAACGGGCTTGACTGAACTGTACTCACACTATGTGGTGTAGTTCGACTACCTAAGGAAACTGGTGGGTTGCTACAGGCATAGGAGAGAGTCAAGGATCTTGAGTCACGGCTAGCGAATGCTCAATGTATTGTCATCCAGTCTAGGACTGAAGGATGGTGGTGGGACCCGGGAAAGTCTGGTACACCGATAAGGTGCCCTGAGTACACGAGACGTTGGGTCGGTTGTGCCAACGTTTGTGGTGTTTGGTGCTTGAATGTTACATTCTAGCTTTATGTGATTGTGTTAATCTGCTTGCAGGGAAGAAGCACCGTCACCCGGAGAAAGGGGTGAGGTCGTTATAATTTGGTCAGCTCTTGCTGACCGTTGCTTTGTTTGTCACCGCTTGATGGAATGTTTGCTTGCAGGTGCTGCGGAGCCGAGCGGAAAATAGCGGGTTGAATCCCTTCTTGCTGAGCTGGCCCTCGAAGGCTCAATTGTTTGTTTAGTTGTTTTTCATATGTTACCGGCCTGCGTGCCGATGTATGCAAACTATTTTATTTGGTTAAACATTATTGATGTAAGGCCTTAAGGTCAAATCTGTGGTTGTTGTATTTCATTTCTAGTGCCATGGTTAGTGGACACTCGCCTTTGGGCGTGGTTTTTGTATAACTTCTTTTATTTTTTCCGCTAGAATGCAACTCTGGGTTAGGATGCGTTTTCAAAATTTTAAGGGTTTATGGTTTCATTTAATAACTCTTCCGTCTGTCCGTTTCATATGACATGGGGCCTCGGCCGGACCTTCTGTTATATTATTCGTGACGGATGGGGGGTGTTACATTATGAGAGACAACAATGAAGACATGCCTTACAAAAGAAGTAATAGTTTATCTACTATTGCTTAACAAAAACAAAATGCAAGCTTGAAGAAGGCAGAACAAGCAAGCATACCTAACTTTAAAACTCATTGAATCCTCATCATGCTTGGGTGAGACTTTCTTTTCTATGAATAGATCCTGAAAAATGAGAGAAAATAATGTAGAAAGTAGGAGCATTGAGATCCAAATATGTAAAGGCAGTATCACAAGGATGAGAAGCAGACAAATTGGATAGATGACATTTTTATGGGTTGAAATTATCACATCAAACATACACAGATATCAAAAAGTTCTTCGACATGAGTTCATGGACAACTAGAGACATGAAAATTGCTCTGATAAAAACATGTCTAGAGGCAAGCAGCAATAGTGAAACACTTACCAACATAAATATACATGTGAAATGTAGATATTACCAGTTGAAGTAATTCATAAATTATTATGTTATTTAATATTTTTGATATCATTATCTTCATAAGGTTTTTCTAGCATTGAGTTTGTAAACATTTTGTTAGTAATTTCCAAGCAGCAGCTTCATAGAAATTTGTCCGTGGTCATCTGTTGTTCTCGGTGGTCGTTCGTAGTTACCATTTCTTCCAACTTTAAATTAGAAATATATGAGTCATGTATGATAATTTATGGCATGACTAGAATCTTTTACTGTGGATGTGGAATTCTTCTTCAACTATTCCATGATTTTTTTTAATACTTAAGAGAGCTAACCACAATGCTTATCATGAGGCTTCTTTATTATGCTATTTCAGATTTCACTTTTTTCCTAGATATTTCAAGGTTTTCATGCATCAAATTGGTGCAAGCCTGCAAGACAATTGTTTAATCTCATTCTATATGCAAGATTGCTACCTTGAAGCAATTTCCATGACGCTTTGAATCTTTTTATCACCATCTTTAATGTTTTCATATATCCAAAGACTCATTTTATCAAATGCTGATTTACTGCTTACTGATATTTTGCAACTGCACAGTAAAATTATTGAGAGATGTTACAGAAGAAGAGGAAACAAATCAGAAGAGACAGACTCACAAACTTGACATGTGTACTCGCGGATGACAACGGGGGAGGTCCCGACGACCACGGAGACGGCAGCTAATAGTCCCAAAAGTGGTCCTTAGTTGATGCGGAGCAGAGACGAGGATGAGCTTTGGACCCATTCAGGGCTGATTTGGCGACTTACCATATATGACGTGCCCGGATCGACGATCCGACTCCGGGGATGCGTCCGGATTCACGTTGTGAATCAAGTTCATATATAGCTTTGTACTTTTCAGATTTTATTTCATGTAGTTTTGGCCTCGAGACCAACGGCCAATCATAGCAGTTAATTCTGTGTGCCCTAATTTTTATTTCTTATAAATAGGAGGTTTAGGGCTACCGTCATTCTCATTGCTGAAATTTAGAGAGTTATCTTTCTCATTTCCGGTGATCTCTCGGCGGTGCCAACTCCGTGGACCCCCTAGGTGACGACTCCTTGGGTAAGCCTTGTATCTTTTGATTTTTTTTCCCTCCTCCCCCATCCTCCACCTTCCATTTTTGCTGTCCAGCCCTTGCAAACAGCAGCCCCCCATCCGTTTTCCCCTTTGTCCAGCCACCACCACTGTCCAGAAATCTCTTCCATTCGCACCTCCTTCAAACTGCCAGTCACCGCTGCTCAGCCCCCCTGGCCGCCACCCCACCACAGCAGGACGCAGGCCATTTTTCTGCCCAGATCCGGCCAGCAGCCGCTCCCCTCCTTGCTTCAGCCTTGCTGTCTCCTTCCCCGCAGCCTGCAGCCCTCCCCTTTCACCACCACCACCCCAAACAGCCTGCTTGGCTGTTTTCATCCCCAAAACAGTCCAGATCTGGCAGTTTCCAGCCAGATCTAGCCGCCCCGCCTCTTCCCCTTTGTTGCCCTCACCCCCACATCCCGTGGATCCTCCTCGAAACAGCCACCCAACACCAAATCTGTCCTCATTTCAGCCCAGATCCAGCCGCTTCCCTCTCCGATCCAGCCTTCCTAATCCTTCAACCAGCCTTCCCCTTATCTGATCCGGTCCACCAACCACCGGAACCCTCTCTTTGAGCCCTCCAACGTTCACGTTTATGTTATTTATAGCAGCCCTAACATTCGTATGGTGTTTTGTATTGGTTTTTGGTTGTAAACATTATCAGGACTTGGATATTATGTGTTTGCGTGAGATTATAGTTTTTTATGTTGTTTGCTCTTTGATAAATCTCTAATTGCAGGAGGGAATTATTCGTCGCGCGCTCGTGCTTTGGCCCTCCACGTAGAGGAAAGTCTAAGCTTGTCTCGTTTAACTAAATTATTTTGTCTTGTCTTGAATTATTTGCGTGGGATGTCATGATTTATTATCTAATGGTGATCTAATCGTCGGACTGTTGCATAGCATGTAGGGTTAGGTCGTAAATTTTTCCGCCGCCTATAGATACCTCCTGTGTCAATTAGTATCAGATGGAGGTTTCGCTCAGCCAGGTTACGCGCAACTAAGTTGGGCGCACTTTTTGATACACAGTTGTAGAGTCTATAGGTTTGTCCGTCATGTCTAGGTATCACCACTTATCCTCACCTCACTATGGAGGTCTCGAGTCCACTTGTACACGCTCTCACAGAGCCCCGTCAAGGAAATCCTCACGTTACTACGACGATTATTCTTGATCGCAGCACATCACTTTTAGAGATCATGTTGACCCACCGACACGACCCCATTACAGTAGAGACGATCAATATGATGATTGTTGTCATTCATATCCTTGCACGAGAGCGGATCGTGTATTATGAGATTTGTCGTTCTGAGAGAGACCTTGAAAGTCAGTTTGGTACCGTTGCCCCTTTGACGGCTCATCGAGTCCCGAGTCTTTCAGTTATTGGCTCGTGGATACGGAGTATTATCTCGATCATTTTGAGTTATTCGGTGAGCGTCGCGTCAAGTTTGCGAAACTTAAACTTTTATCCCAAGTCTTTCAGTTATTGCGCTAGCGTTGAGAGGACCCGCGAGCGAGACCATCTACACCGCATCACTAGTTGGGTGGACATGAAGCGTACTTTGTATCAGAGGTATCTGCCTTCGTCGTATCGGAGTCGTTCACCAATTATTTTCCCTTCAGCAAGAATCTATGTCAATCGCTGAGTACAGGGATTATTTCAATGAGTTAGTTGTGAGGAGTGATATCCGAGAGGACCCAGCTATGACCACTTCCCGATTTCGGTCTGGGTTTCGATCTGACATTCGTACTAAGGTGATTTATCATAGCTCGAAGTCTTTCAAGTCGACATAACAACTCGCCCTTCGTTACAAACAGTCTTTGAGATCCGCAAGAGCTGGTCGATGGGATTCTCACCTTGACCTCCGCAGTACGAGTCTCTCCCATACCGAGGTCACCATGATGCCTACCACTATCCTGTTAGCCACGACAGAAGTGATACCTGATGCGGATTGCTCTCACCCCAGTGAGGTGCTCAGCCCAGTGAGTGACCAATCTCTTGTTTCAAGGCACATCTCTTGTGACCCCGACGGAGAGCGAGCCTGAGCGACCTATTGAGTCTGTAGTGTTGTGTTCCTCACCCATACCTCTTCCTCTGCCATGCACCAGGTTAGTTAACACCCCACCCACAGACCCATTCTTGAGTATAGATCTATGCCGCCTCCCCTTTCCATTGTTCTGAGCCACATCACGACCGAGAGCCCAAAGTCTGGTGTTGATCTTGTAGTGTATATGTCACCCATTCACGGGGACACTACCCCACACGATGGTCCTCATCAGGAGGACCAGGACCCTGGTGACGAGTTCGATGACGAGCCCCCAGTTGAGCCTCTGGATGATCTGCCACGTCCTGATGAGGATGAGATTCAGGTGAGCCCCGCATGTGTGAGTATTGATTTATGGACGCCACTTCCATTATCGTCCCTGACCCCGCCCCAGAGGATGGATATTATGAGGAGCATCCAATATTTAGGGCACCACTTGCTGACACATCGCACTCTCGCTGAGTTTTGAGACGCACCGCCTGTTGGCCCATCATACGAGTTCTTCATTTTCGAGGATACTTCTCACACTATACAGTCACGCCTTCTACTCTGTGCACACGATTCTCACCCAGATGGTCGTCTCATCCGCGATCACTTTTCTTACACACCTCCTGGTGAGCCTCCTGATATGATACGTTCTCCGAGAGACATTTGGCTCTTTACGAGCTCACACTTGAGTATATATGTCTCTCACGGTCATCTGAGCACTCGTCTCACGCGGGATGAGTTTTTATACACCCCACCGAGAGAGCCTACTGATAGGTCACCTCCCTTGATAGATTTTCAGGTCATTATTAGATTTTCTCATAGAGAGCATGTTGTGTCGGTCATGTGTCATTTACATCATTTACATAAGTCTGTTGTGTTGTTGTTTGTCGTTTGCATGTGTGTCATGAATCGGTCTGACGAATAATTCATATTGGTAATAAATCTTGTAAATCACATGCGGGTGTTCATTGGCAAGTGCAGATACTTAATGAAGGCGAGCGGGTGATGGTAAGAATATGCGTTGTGAGCCTCCGTGTGAGGCTTGCTAAAAGCTTAAGCGTTAGGCGAATGGGTCTCTACTCAGTCCTGAGACGCATTTGGGCAAATGCTTGTGAGCTGGACATCCTCGCGAGCATGTGTACTCATACTGTGTTCAATGTCGAGGATCCGATGCCATACTTTACACCTCACGAGTATTCGGGCCCACATCTTGGTGGCCCTCCCGAGCCTTTATATCGTTTTTACCGCCCACCACTCAATCTGCCCCTGAGCCCTTGCCACCACATTCATTGTCCCGTGCTCAGCTCATTTTTGACTCTCACTTACCCGGGATCCTGTCCCCAATAGTTCAACCATTGGCACCTCAGATCCCACCAGATCCTTCTACTAGTGTGTTGAGAGATGAGATTATCACTGAGATCTTTACGCATGAGTCCATCTCCTTTACAGACGGTCTTATGTGTCGCTACCTGGTTTGCTGTCGCGGACGACCCTTCACCGACGACACCTGGGTGCTACCAGCGGAGCTTGATCGACTCGCCCTGGACTTCGACTTCGGTTCGACCGTCTGCATTTAGTGGAGATGGAAGCTTTTCAGTCCGGAGGATTTGATTGGCGAGGATACTCTTTCATCGACGACACTTGGACGACCTCCGGTGGACCTCTTCGAGTTTTACCTGGCATACAGCGAAAGAATTTTGATCCTTATTCATCGGGAGATGAATTCTTCCAAGCCGGGGAGATTGATGTGGAGCAGAGACGAGGATGAGCTTTGGGCCCATTCAGGGCTAATTTTGCGACTTACCATATATGGCATGCCCGGATCGACGATCCGAATTCGGGGATGCGTCCGGATTCGCATTATCAATCATAGTTATTGATTCTGGTGCCCTAATTTTTATTTCTTATTAATAGGAGATTTAGGGCTGCTGTCATTCTCATTGCTGAAATTTGGAGAGTTCTCTACCTCAATTTCGGTGATCTCTCTGCGGTGCAGACTTCGTGGAACCATTAGGTGACGACTCATTGGGTAAGTATTATATCTTTTGATTTTTTTCCCTCCTCCCCCATCCTCCACCTTCCATTTTTGTTGTCCAACCATTGCAAACAGCAGCCCCCATCTGTTTTCCCCTTTGTCCAGCCACCACCACTATCCAGAAACCCCCTCCATCTGCACCTCCTTCAAACCGCCAGTCACCGTACCTGAGCCTCCCTAGCCTCCGCCTCTCCACAGCAGGCCGCAGGCCATTTTTCTACCCAGATCCGGCCAGCAACCCCTCCCCTCCCTGTTTCAACCTTGTTGTTGCCTTCCCCGCAGCCATCCCCTTTCACTGCCACCACTCTAAACAACCTGCTTGGTTGTTTTCATCGCCAAAACAGTCCAGATCTGGCCATTTCCAGCCAGATCCAGTCGCCCTGCCTCTTCCGCTTTGCTGTCAAAGCCTGTCATCACCACGACATCTCATGGATCCTCCTCGAAAAAGCCACCCAACATCAAATCTGTCCAGATACAGCCATTTCAGCCCAGATCCAGTCACTTCCCTCTTCGATCCTACCTTCATAATCCCCCAACCAGCCTTCCCCTTACCCGATCCGGTCCACCAACCACCGAAACCCTCTCTTTGAGCCCTCCAACGTTCAGGTTTATGTTATTTACAGCAGCTCTAACATTCGTATGGTGTTTTGTATTGGCTTTTGGTTGTAAACATTATCATGGCTTGGATATTATGTGCTTACGTGGGATTATAGTTTTTATGTTGTTTGCTTTTTGATAAATCTCTAACTGCATGAAGGAATTATTCGTCGCGCGTTCGTGCTTTGACCCTCCACGCGGAGGAAAGCCTAAGCTTGCCTCGCTTAACTAAATTATTTTGCATTGTCTTGAATTATTTTCGTGGGATGTCATGATTTATTATCTAATGGTGATCTAATCGTCGGACTGTTGCATAGCATGTAGGGTTAGGTCGCAGATTTTTTTGCCGCCTATAGATACCTCCCGCGTCATATGTTATTTCGAACATTTAGGCTCTGTTTGGGAGGACTTATTTTCACCGGCCAAGCGGTCACGACCGCATGAACCAGGACTTAATTAAGATCCAATTCATGCTGTCGTGACCGCTTGACCGGTGAAAATAAGTCCCCCCAAACGTAGCCTTAGTGTTATATTTCCCGCTTTCGTTGTTTTATTCTATTTTCAATACTTATTGTTATGCCCATGGATGTTAGGGCTTAAGTAGAGATGTTTTATATGAGACTCGTGTTTGGAAATTTTATTTAAGAGCCTTGGGTTGGCATTCGAGGCTCCTCAGTATTTCTCTTCTCCTAGTCAGCAGATCTACCCCCAATGGGGTAACAATGGTAAGATCCGCATGTTTCTAATAATACAAACAACATCATGCCATTTCCTCTACATATGATGTTAGGGTTAGGGAAATAGAGGGGGAAGGGGAGAAATCCAGAAATCCTAAATAAATTCAAGCATGTCTAAAAGATAACATCCTCCGGCTTATATAGTCACTGGTCACAACATAACATAACGGTACAGAAAAATACGACAACAATAATATAAAGGATACAATAACGCCCCTCGACCATGTCGGCTTGGCCGGCAACTTGCGCACGCTGCGCTCGAGGCGTTGATGCACCTGCCATACTGGCGGTCTCTCTTCGCCCTCGTCAGCACCGTCGGGATCCGTAACAATATCGCCCTCTGGGAAATTCGCCTTATCCTCAAGGCAGAAGTCGGGGAACTGGTGGCGCATATCCGCTCGGTCCACCCATGTCACCTCCAATAGTGGGCGATCCTGCCAGGCCACTAAGACCTGATCCACTGGCTGCTCCGCGCGGAGAATCATGAGTGTGTCCATAATGCTCCGAGGAAGGAACATTGTTGGGGTGGTGTCAGGGACCGTCGGAGGAAGTGCCTCCTCGGCAGGGTGATCACTGATCACCCAGCCGAGCTGCGAGACATGGAACACCGGATGGATGCGGCTCTCCGGAGGTAGGCGAAGGTGATATGCATGAGTGCCCACCTAGGCTAGGATCTTGAAGGGGGCGTAGAACTTGGCCGCTAGCATGGAGTGGGTCTGCAGGGTCACTGTCACCTGTCGGTGTGGACGGAACTTGAGAAACACGGAATCACCCTCGGTGAACTGGACGTCGCACCGGTAATGGTTGGTTGAGGTCACCATCATATCTTAGGCATGCTGGAGGTGTTGGCGCAGTTGACGGAGCATGGCATCCCGGTCACAGAGGAAGCCGTTCACGGCGGCTACCGCTCATTTGTTTGCCACAGCCTGTGTGAGGACGGGAGGAGGCCTTCCATAAAGTGTGACGAAGGCCTTGACCCGTTGGAACATTCCAGGCCAATACAGTGGCGGCGAGGCGGCGATACGTCCTAAAGGCACCCATGTGACCCCCGTCCGGGGTTGCGTGGAACTCGATGAGTAGACGGAGAATCAGCTGAGAGGAGGCAGAAAGGACTAGACAATCATGATAGTAGAGGCGGTTTTCCACAAGACGATAAGGCGGGCGGGCAGTGGCATCCCGATGCAAGGTCTCCACAATCGACTGGAGCTCGGGGTCGGCTACAAATTTGCGCTGAAGAATGGAGGCGTCCTCCTAGACCGGTCGGGAAATGACAGTCAGATTCGTCGTTTACGATTGGCGGGAGAGGGCGTTGACCGCCCGATTGACGATCCCGCTCGAAACTCGATGTCAGTCATACCCCAAAAGTTTGGTCACCCAAACTTGCTGCGCCAGGGTCGCAATCTTCTGGTGGAGGAGATAGCGCAGGCTGTGATGATCTGTCTGAAACTTGAAGTGGTAGCCAAGCAGGTAGGGCCACCAATGTTGCACTGCTAGAACCAACGCCATCAACTCGGACTCATATACGGAGCGAGGACGCGCGGTGGCCGCGAACGTACGGCTAAAATAGGCGACGGGTTGTCCCGCCTGCATTAAAACCACACTGATGCCCGAGCCGGAGGCGTCGCACTCCACCACAAAGGGTTGCAAAAAATCTGGCATAGTTAACACGGGGGCGATGTTGAGGATCTGCTGAAGGGTCTAGAATGTCGCGGCCGCCGTCGGTGGCCATTGAAAAATGCTGGTCTCTGAATTCTTCAACAGGCTGGAGAGCAGTTTGGCGATCTTGTCGTAGTCTAGGATGAACCAATGGTAGTTTCCGTTGAGACCCAAGAATCCCTGGACGTTGCGGAGTGATCGTGGTGTGGGCCACTGAAGGACAGCCTGAACCTTGTCCGGATCATAGTTACGGCGTTTGCGGATATGGTGTGCCCCAAGTAACTAATTTTTGTCTGGCCGAAGACGCATTTCTTGGGGTTCACACAGAAAGAGTGCTCCAGGAGAGTGGCTCGAACATGGTCCAAATGATCCGACCAAGATGAGTTGTAAATTAGAATGTCATCAAAGAAAATCAATATATACATGCGCAGGACTGGACGGAACAGATCATTCATGATAGCCTGAAAGATGGCGGGAGCATTGGTCAGGACAAAAGGCATGACCAGGAACTCGTAATGACCATCATGTGTGCGGAACGCCGTCTTGGGAACATCCACCTCTCGGACCCGTATCTGATGGTAGCCGGCGCATAAGTCCAACTTTGAGAAATAGATTGTTGCTCGTAACTCGTCCAGGAACTACTGAATAACCGGAATATGGTACTTATCCGAGATGGTGACTTTGTTGAGTTCCCGGTAGTCTACGCAAAAGCGTCAGCTACCGTCCTTCTAGCGGACCAGGAGGACCGGGCTCGAGAAGGGACTAGAGCTGGGGCGAATGATACCCGCCGCGAGCATCTTACCCACCAGTGTCTTGATCTCGCCCTTTTGAGTGTGGCGGCAGCGATATGGTTGAATCAAGATGGAAGACCCACCCCCTTGCACGGGGATGCGGTGATCTGTCGGCCTAGCCAGGTGAAAACAGGTCTTGCCGGTGAAAACGTCTGGAAAGAGGTCCAAGATAGCCTCCAGCGCCGGAGCGGTTAGAGAGCATTGAGCGGACTGCCACTCCACGTGCCATAAGGAGGCCGCACAATCCACGTCGGTGTAATTCTAGAGCGACCAAAAAGAGACTGACTGGCGAAATAAGGCCGAATAGCCCTCCAGCAAGCAGGGCGTGCCCCCGTGGAAGAAGCGCATAGTCATGCGGTCCCAAATGATGTTGACGTTCCCAAGGGTGCGAAGCTAAGCCACCCCGAGAATAACATTCACCCCGCCCAAAGAGAATGCATAGAAGTCTGCCTGAAATGGGATGCTGCCGATGGTGAGAGTGAGGGCCGCAAACAGGCCACCTACAACCCGCCACCTCCAATCTCCTAAGCAGACCGAGAAATGTGATGCCTTGCACTGGCATCGCCAAACGATCCACCGGGTGCTGAGAGATGAAGTTATGGCTCGCCCCACTATCGATCATCACCACAGCCGAGGCCCCGTGAAGTGTCCCCCGAAGCTTCATCGTCTATGGGCCCGAGAATCCGTCGACGGTAAATAGTGGAAGGTCCATTCAGTGAAAAGTGGTCGCTGGGGGATCCTCGGTCACCGTATCCAACTCAAGGGTCTCGAAGTCTGCCAGTGTCACCTCGGGTTCCTCCTAGCTAATGAGGATTCGGAGGTCTTTCGGCGGGTACTCATGCATAGGAGAGTAGGGTTGCTTGCAGCGGAAGCACAATCCCTTGGTGCGCAGATGATTGGAGAGACGGGGGTGGGCCATAGGCCTAGGAGGGCATGGCGGCGGGGAGGCCCAGCCGCGGGCCAGGGGTATCTCCTGTTGTGGTGGAAGGTAGGCAACTTCTACTCGGTTGACCAGGCGTGTCGAAGGTATGGGGGTAGTTTGCCCGGGTCTAGAGGCCGTATCTGAAATTTTGCTTCCACCAAGCGAGCAAGATCCATGGCTTCCGCAATCGACGGTGGATGGTGGGTGAGGATCCGGGCACGGATGTGGGGGAGGAGCACATGCATGAAGAAGCTAAGGTAGTGGTCCGGCCAGAGTCCTGGCATATGCGTTGCGAGGGCGATAAACTCATTGATGTACTCGTCAAGGGAGCTCATCTGGCGGACACCGCAGAGTCGCTCCACCGCGGAGCCTGAGTGGCGGGTGTCATAACAGCGGATGAGCTCCTGCTGAAGGTCCGATCAAGACATAGTCGGTTTGGATTGTCGGGGCCAGTACACCTAGTGGAGGGTGGAGCCCTCCATGCCGATTAAGGTCGTGCTGACCTTCTGTGGCTCCAAGATTTGTTGTATCTCAAAGAACTGTTCGGCCCGGGTCATCCATCCCATGAGATTGGTGTCGTTGAAAGAGGGAACATCAAAGGAACGAGGGCCCGATGAGAGAGCCCCGGGCAGAGGGGTTGTTGCATGGAACAGATCTGGGGGAGCTCCGAGGAGGGACGACGAGTCCGTCGTGGACGTCGCGAATGTGATAGGACGGCCGACCAAGAGGGAGTCGATCTTAGCATCCATGTGTAGCATGAGGGCCTGCAGTGACGCGATCGAGTCGTCGTATTCATCCAGAAGACGAAGGATGGTGGGATCTGTGGGGGGGCGGTGTTGCGTCGGTGTTGACCATTGATCGCAGTCGAGAGGACATGCACTCGACCGGTTCGAGGGAAGGAAACGGAGAGCCGCTGGAAACCCTAGGGCGGGGGAAGGAAACACGCTGGAGACGCGATAGAAGCGTTGAAGGCTGGCGGAGTTGCGTCCAAGGCGACGAGAGGCTCGCGGAAGTGAGACGATGCGACCACGAGAGGAACGGGACTGCGACGCTGGTGCGATCTGGGCTAGGAGCGAACAGATGACGCGAATTGCGATTGGAACGCGGAACGAGTAATGTTGCGGCGTCGTGGGTGGGATGAGGAGGTCGTATAAAAACGCAGGCGCGGGACTGCGTCGACGCGGTTACTTCAGGCGGCGGAGACCGCGGCTGGAAGGCGACAAGTCAGACCAAATTGTTAGAGTTAGGGAAAGAAAGGGAGGAAGGGGGGAGAAATTAGAGGGGGGGAAATCCAAAAATCCCAGCATGCCCAAAATACAACATCCTCCGGCTTATTTAGTCGTTGGAACCCTAGCAATTCCTCGACATTTAGCGCACTGCAAAAATACAAAAGATCATCATAACCTTCCTTGGCACAGAAAGCTACATTGATGAGATTATCGAGCTTATCAATGTTCCTAGACTGGCACCTGAATACTTCTTAGGGCTCTTCATGCAAGGGCTATGAACCATCATCGGCTCCTGTCTCCACCCCCATCATCCTACCATCATTACTGAAGCAGATTCTTTCGCCAAGAATAACCCATCGTATTTGTCACCAATCATCAATCCACTTCTGTAACCCCTCCAACCCTATCAGCCTCAATCCACCACAAAACTAACCATCCACAACAATAACCTCCGTCACACCCCACACAGACACTTCCAAAGCCACCATTCCCAAAACACCCTCATCTTCCACTACCAAACCATTCCTCTCCAACCAAAAATTCAATGATTTACAAAGCAAGGGGTCTTGCTTCCATTGTAAGTAATTGTGCTCTCTCACTCATAATTGCCCATATGATGGAGTTGTGGGTGAACATTGGGGATGATGACCCGGAACTTGCATTATCCATCTTCAGAGCCTTTGAAGTGGGGGTAGCACACCGACTGATAATCCAAATCTCTCGAATAGACATATCTTGCTTTTTTATGGGTGTGGAAGGTATCTCTGAACCATATACTAAAGTTGATGGACGTTACTTGCAACAATCAATGTGTGCGTCCAGAGTATGAACTAGACGATGTAAGAGAGCAATGTGAGGATGGGATCAATCGCCCGGATTAAGGTGCATGTGAAGTGCAACAACGCACGCAGTTGATACCGGTCGCTGGTAGTCAACTAGGTTGAACAGTTGGTTGCACGACGATTGACCGCCACACGGTCACCACTCTCACATGGAGAGGGAGTAGACAATGTACCGATCAAAATAATATATTAAACAGAGTATGATCCTCGAGTATTGATCTCGAGGAATACGGACGCAATTGAAGCATGCCATGAATACGCACGACCGTGCATGATAAATGTCGCACGATCTTACGCTTTTGCACGACCGTGTGCATTCATTTACCTTTCCTCCCGTGTTTTTCTCCTCTCTGTTGGAGCACGTGCACCATCGTTCATGCACGATCGTGCGTGAGTTACTGCGCACGACCAGCGTTTCGCACTCCCGTGCGGGTTTCTTCACACACAACCATGCCCGTTCTAATGGTTCATCTTATTAGTTTTTGTTGTTGCTTGTGCGGAAATCTTCACGCATGACTGCCCAGTCATACGTGCACGGTCGTGCCCAGTCATTCGAGCGCAGTCAATTCTGGACCGCTCGAGCACGCCTTATTCTAGCTATTAAAGTTGCTCGACGGGCTCTATGACGCTACTTCTCCGAGATACCGCTCCAGTTATCCAGATTTGAGTTTGCTCGAAGGACATTCATAAAATTGCTTTATGAACACATGGAGGACATTACAAGTTTTTGTGCACGACTTTCGGGTTGACCAATGTTTCGACCACTTTACAGACAACAGAACAACATCTTTCGACCAACTTTGTGTTGGTACATTCTAGCCTTTTAATGATATACTTGTGCATAGTCTTTGCACGGGCATCTATATCGTCTCAAGGAGGCACTGAATACCTACAATGACTCTCTCTAGGTGAACTCAAATAAGCGTTTCATTGGCCAACAGAAGGTCCAATACTTAATCTATACCATCTCCTCCCAGGATGTCTTCATGGATGAAGGCAAGGTCATGACAATCCTTCAATGTCCAATTATGCGGCCTCGTAGTGCGGCTTCCTCGACTTGGTCGGTTAATACCATCCATTCATTCACGATTATAAATAATCGCTCAACTACTGACAACCCTCCTCGAAAAAAGCATGAACTCCAATTTTCATTGGTTTTATGAGGTCGTTGCGGCGAACTTGGGCAGGCTTTGGAAGCCTCTCTAATGCCAATGATCTTGGATTTCTCTCAGCCCTTCCTCATTGAGTGTAGTACCTCTGGGATGGGTTGGTGCAATCCTCATGTCGGGCTCCTAGCGTGTGGCATATTTCAACCATTCCTTTTCCACAACAATTTAGTTAAGCTCAGTTTACAAAAAATGAGTTGATGGCCCTCGTGCTCACCGTGGAGCACCAACGACCATATTTTTAGGGACATCATTTCACTGTTTGCATATAACATTGTGGCTTACACTACCTCCTCGGTAAGAAGATTTCATAGTGCCTCAGTGCATGTAGGTGACAAAATTCTTCCGTTATGATGTCATAGTAGAGTTCAAGGTGGGGGGGACTAATCGAGCAGCTGGCAGTCGGCATCTCTAATGGTGATTCATCGGATGGTGCAGGAAGAGGCAACCCTCCTCTGCCGGGAGGTTGAGGCGGACCTAACACTCTATTGCATCATTTAGGCAGTGTGGGAAAAGCTTGTTGTGCACCCTCCTTTTGCCTTGATGGGGGGCATTTATACGTATTTGAGACCATCATGCTAAATTAAAAATTAAAAATAACAAACATAACAATATTTACCTCATCAAGCTCCAGGCCTATTTGAGAAGGATCCTCATCCCCAAACCTCTCTGCACAAACAAAAACTTACAGCCAATCATTACGTAGAAATTAATACAGAACTAAATTCAAGATAAATATGTGCCTTAAAAACTCACCATCTAACCCAAACTTTGATGTTGGAAATGCAGTGTCGTTTCTTGTATCTTGAAGAGTAATCTGCTCTCTGGCACTTACATGATGATCCACAAAATTACTGCAGAATATAGACTTTGCTGATGTAAGTAGAGAGTATTTATAGCTATGTTGTAACAAGTAAAAGATGAGAATAAGAGGCCAAGTGGAGAACAAACAAATTTACATTAAGTGTGAAGCTTTATTTCAAAAAAAATCTACGTAAGGGTATGTATCAGAGCTTACCCATCAAGGAAGGCGCTGTCTGGAAGCTCGAAATTGTCGAGGTCAAAATTTTCTGGCAAGGTGATCGAATGATATGGCGCAGTTGATTCTTCAGGTGGAAGATCAACTGCCGTTGAGCGAAATGCATGTTTGATCTTGATCAGAGCTTCACTACAGTCATTGAAAAGATAGTTCACCTTTTTCGAGTATATTCGCACCACACCGAGTAGAAGGTGACTAGACAGCCGCAATGCAATTGGTGCATCAGGAAAAAGAATAGAATCTGCAACAAATTATCCAGAATAACATATGAAGATACTTTTATACAACAGTAGCCCATAATGCGAGATAATACGTTCAATGTATGCTACCACATGAAATAGAAATTATTGAAAGATATCTAGATTGCTTCAGAAAGCAAAAAATAGATAATAACATTGGGATAGGTCTTCAATACTACTAAGCTACTTATCATTCTTATACACATCTCAGCATAAGATTCTCATGAAAAACACAACAAAAATAAGAATTGACACTATTGTGGTTATAAACAACACAATTATTGGACCTTTCTAAACTATTAGCATAAAGGTTTGCAAACTATACAAATTAATAAGGTGTTATTAACATTAATGACATTAGAAACCTCAATGGTTGAAGGAAAAATGGAGAAGATGAGAAGAAAGAAGAGAATGGAAAATCCAATCCACAAAACACTATGAATTTCATGGATTTTTTAAAACTGATCTTTCAACAAACAACAAAAGCCTTGAGCTGTTGAAGAAGGAGAAATAGAGAAGAGAATAAATCCACTGTAGTCATTAAAAATTCAAAAGTGTGCATCATTGAGAATTTCATAGATGCCTTGAAATTGGTCCTCATCATAGTATAGATAACTATTATCATGAATCTTTCATAATGATTCCTATGAAGACGTTGCACTTTGATACCAGTTGATGCGGTAGAATCACTAAAATGGTTGAAAAGGAGAAAGAGAGGAGAATAAGAAAAACTCATGGAAAGGAGCAGAACACATCTAAATGGAGAAGAGGAATGTGAAGCATCATTTATTTTAATATCATAGTTGAAATAAACGATGCTTATATTATTAGGGTAACCATTCGCTATTTATAGCCTACAACTTATTCACTATCGTTGAGAGAGCTTAAAACTTGTATGTATATCTTCCGTATCAAAATACAAGGGGAGAATACAAATATATAGGAGAGAAAAGGAGAGAAAAAATCCTATACAATGATGTGGGACTAATAGGAGAAGAAGAAAATAAAGAATACATGGGCCCGATACTGGGCCATTTACACGGGCTTTTCTAACACTCCCCCGCAAGCTGGAGCGTACAAATCGTATGCACCAAGCTTGGACAAGCACTGATAGAAGAGTGTACTAGGAAGAGCTTTAGTGAGTACATCCGCCACTTGTTCTGTCCCGGGAACATGCTTCAGGTCAATCTTCTTCATTTGAACCTTTTCTCGGATGAAGTGGCAATCAACTTCAATATGTTTAGTTCTCTCGTGAAATACCAGGTTCCTGGCAATATGTATTGTCGCTTGGCTATCACAAAGGAGAAGAGCTGGGGAAGGAAGTTTTATACCCAGATCGGTAAGAAGACTCTTCAGCCATGTTAGTTCAGAAACTACAGATGTCATTGCCCGGTATTCAGTTTCAGCAGATGATCGAGCCACAACAGCTTGTTTCTTGCTCCGCCACGTAATCAAGTGTCCTCCAAAATAGGTGCAAAAGCCACTGGTTGACCGTCGATCATCAAGAGAACAAGCGTAGTCAGCATCAGAGTAGGCTATCAATGTAGGAGCTGAAGATGAGGTCTTGTAGACCAATCCTTGACCAGGGGCTGTTTTTAGGTATCTGAGAATGCGTTCAACTGCTTAAATATGAGATTTCCGCGGGGAATGCATATATTGGCTGACAATACCAACTGCAAAAGATATATATGGTCTAGTTACCGTAAGGTATATCAATTTTCCAACTAGACAGCGATAGTATTCAGGATTCTCAAGTAAAAGATCTGAGTCAGAGGCCTGAGCACATAACTTGTGATTCACATCCATTAGGGTATTGATCGGTTTACAACCCGAGTAACTCACATCGTGGAGAAGGTCGAGACAATACTATCGTTGGGAAAGGACGAGACCATCTGGTCGTCTAGCAACCTCAAGGCCCAAAAAATATCGGAGGGGTCCCAGATCCTTTATTTGAAAAATTGTACCAAGATGTCGTTTGACCTCCTGTATTCCCTGTGAGTCATCTCCCGTAAGTATAATATCATCAACATATACTAACAAAAGAACTGTCCCCGATGTACGGTGGCGAGTGAACATCGAGAAGTCGGTCGTGCTTCGAGAAAAACCAACCTCCCGAAGAGCTTTGCTGAACCTGTCGAACCATGCCTGTGGTGATTGTTTGAGGCCATACAGAGCTTTCTTAAGACGGCAAACCTGAGACTCCCCCGTGGTCTCAAACCCGGGAGGTTGTTGCATATAGACAGTTTCTGGCAAGTCGTCATTTAGAAAGGCATTCTTAATATCCAGTTGCAGTAAGGGCCACCGGCGATGGACAGCCACCGAGATAAGAACACGAACGGTGTTGAGTTTGGCCACCGGAGAGAAGGTTTCCTCATAGTCCATCCTGTGTTGCTGGGTGAAGCCTCGGGCGACCAGCCGAGCTTTCAGACGGTCGATCGTTCCATCAGCGGCATGTTTGACGACGAAGACCCACTTACACCCAACCGGTTTCTGACCCTGGGGGAGCGGTGCGAGAGTCCAGGTCTGGTTGGCCCAGAGAGCAACCATTTCCTCCTCCATGGCAGCCCTCCAGCCGGGATGTTGTAGCGCCTCCTGCACAGTGTTAGGAACCGAAATGGAGGATAGAGAAGTGGCAAATGTGTGTAGTTGGGGGGAGAGGCGATGCAGGGAGACATAATTCGCCAGAGGATGAGCGGTAGAGGGAGATACCTGATCGGCAGGGCGCGGGGTAGCCGTGGAAGAGGCCGACTACAGAGGGGTAGCGGAACGAGGAGGAAGGCGGAGAGAGTAAACCTGGATAACTGGCGGCCTGGAGGGAGCAGGTGTAGGGTTAGAAGGACAGAGGGGAACAGGCGCAGTAGTAGGGATGACGGGGCGGGGTATAGGGATTGGTGGAGATGGCGTCGGGGAGGAAGGAGCCGGAGGCAAGGAGAAGAAAGGTTGATCTTCCCAAAAAGTAACATCGGCGGAGACGATGACCTTCCGAGTGACCGGAGAGTAGCACAGGTAGCCCTTTTGGGTGCGAGAATAGCCGACAAAAATGGATTTGGCGGCCCGGGGATCCAACTTATCCGAGGAGGGACCCAGGAGGTGAACGAAACAAGAGCAGCCAAAGACCCGGGGTGTAAGAGGTAAGGCCGGAGTGGAGGGGAAGAGGAGACTGAATGGGGTGGCAAAGTTGAGAACCGAGGAAGGGAGGCGGTTGATGAGGAAACAGGCAGTGGAAACCGCAAAGTTCCAGTAAAGTTTTGGAACATTCATGTGAATCATGATTGAGCGGGCAACGTCGAGCAGGTGGCGGTTCTTTCGTTCGGCAACACCATTTTGTTGGGGGGTGTAGGGACAGGAGGTTTGATGAAGAATACCAAATTCTGCACAGAGATTGGCAAATTCATGGCCGGTGTATTTGCGAGCGTTATCGGTGCGCACGGTTTTAATAGTTTTGGAGAATTGCGTGCGAGTTTCTTGGATAAAGGCGTGAAATATGTGAGGGAGCTCGGGGCGGTCACGGAGGAGGTAAAGTCATGTGGTGCGAGAGTAATCATCAATGAAGGTGATAAAATAACAGTATCCAGAGATACTGGTAACTTTAAAAGGACCCCAGATATCGAAATGTAGTAAATCAAATGGAGCAGCGCTACTAGTACAATGAGTAGGAAAAGAAGTACGTTGTTGTTTGCCGTAAACACAAGAATCACATTTGAAAGCAGGTAAAGATACATCAGACAGCGCCTTTTGGAGAACAGGAAGAGGGGCATGTCCAAGACGACGATGTCAGTCAACAGCGGAGACAGATGAGAGAATAGTGGGAGAGGTATCTAGAAGTTAGAGCCTGTTTTGCAGTCGTCCCCTACCAATGGTAGTCCGCGTCTTCCGATCCTGTATCAAAAAAGAAGAGGGAGTAAATGTGACAGAGCAATCCATATCATGAGTGAGGCGGCCAACAGAAAGCAAATTAAAAGGAGAGCTCAGAACATAAAGAGCCGAGCGAAGAGAGATGGAGGGGGCAAGAGAGATGTCGGCGCAGCCGGAGACCGGAGCAGTCGCACCATTAGCGACGGTGATAGATTTCGGATGAGGGACATCCGAGTACTGGAGAGGCCGCAACGAGGTGATGTGATGAGTAGCCCCTGAGTCCAAAATCCAACGCGGACCGGAGGAAAGACAAGTAATACCTGTAGTAGAGGTGGAGGCAACAGAAGCAGGAGGAGGGCTAAGAAGTCCCTGGAGGTGCTGGAGCTGGAGGCGAACAGCCGCAAGGTCGGTACCAGTGGAGGAGGAGCCATCAGTAGCAGTCGCGGTGGGGCGAGGAGGATAGCCATGTTTCTTGTAGCAAACAACATCCGTGTGGCCATCCCGGCCGCAGTAGGAACACTTGGAGCGGGACCGACCCCCACATCCCCTTCCGCGAGAGCCAGAACGTCCACCGTGAGCAGAAGGCGGTGGGGGAAGTAAGGGGGGAAGGGTCTGCTAAAGGAGAGCCGGAGAGGAGGGTGCCGGAGGATCCAGGGGTGGTGATACTCGAAGGAGCATAGAGCAGACATCAGAGAGGGAGGGAGTAGAAGCCGAGGCCAACACCTGAGCCCGAATGCTCTGAAGGTGTGGTGGGACATGAGCCATCATCATGGCAATGCAAACGGCCTCATTTTGCGAGCGTTGAGCAGCAAGATCAGTTGTAGAAGGTTGATGCTGGATCCAGGCCTCTGCCAGAGTCTTGGCCCGAGCAACAAAGGAGGTCATGTCAGCCGCCCCGCCAGCATCAAGGGACTGAAGGTCGGTAATAATGTCGTAGAGGTGCTGAAGACTATCCTTTCTAGAGTATAAGGAGTGAAGCTCCTCCCACATGGCTTTGGCGGTCTCATGGTACATGACCATTTGGTATGGCTCACCCTCCAGCGAATTAAGGAGCCATGTTTGAACTCGGTTGTCATTGCGTAACCAATCCTCCGTATTAGGGACAGGAGGAGCGGTAGTAAGGTGAAGCATAAGGCCCTTGTCTTGAAAAACACGCCGAACAGAGTGGACCCACGGAACAAAGTTTTTCTTCCCCGATAAGGAGATAGTGGTGATCCGCAACTCATCTCGAAGATCAGGAAGAGAAGCCAGGCGGTCAGCAGGAGGAGTAGCCGCCTGTCCGGTAGAGTCAATGGAGGAGCCCATGGAGCCGGGGAAGACCGCCGCGAATTGGAGAGCGTGCGGCTAGAAAGGAGGCCACAACCAGGTGCAGGAGAAAGTACGGACAAGCCGCACGGTTACAGAGAGACCACCAGTGGCGAAGCAAAGGAGGGAGAAAAGACAGCCTGAAAGAGAGTAGAGAAGTCGCAGCGGTTAGAAGGTAGAAGACCACGCGACCAGCAGAAGCAGAGACTGCGAGAGGAAACTGAGCGGCTAGAGAGAGAGCCCGCGAGGAAGAACTCGAGCGGAAAGGAAACCGCGGGTAGGAACCCGAGCGGCAAGAAGGGTAAGACCGCGAGAAGGAACTCGAGCGGCAAGAAGGGAGAGACCGCGAGAAGGAACTCGAGCGGCTAGAAGAGAGAGGCCGCGAGTAAAAACTTGAGCGGCTTAGAAGAGAGAGGCCGCGAGTAAGAACTCGAGCGGCTAGAAGAGAGAGGCCGCGAGTAAGAACCCGAGCGGCAATAGAGGAGACCGCGAGGAGAACTCGAGCGGCTAGAGAGGAGACAAACCGCAAGCGGCAAGAGAAGCCGCAGGAGGAGAAGTGGGGCCCACGGAGTGAGAAGAGGTTATAAAAGGTGACGGAGGGGTGGATCTGCGGGAGGGAGAGAAGAAGAGGAGAGGGCAGCGGCTTAGCAAGGGAGAAGCCGCGGAGAGGAGAGACGGGTAGAATAGGCCGCTACCCGGCGCGAGTGAGAGGACCAGGGCGCAGTGGAAGAGCGGACAGGCGAAGAAGACAAGCTGTGCGGTTAGAGAAAGTGAAACCGCGAGGTCGGACAACCTGGCTCTGATAACATGTTGAGAGAGCTTAAAGCTTGTATGTATATCTTCCGTATCAAAATACAAGGAGAGAATACAAATATATAGGAGAGAAAAGGAGAGAAGAAATCTTATACAATGATGTGGGACTAATAGGAGAAGAAGAAAATAAAGAATACATGGGCCTGATACTGGGCCATTTACACGGGCTTTTCTAACAAATATTACAACACGGCTCTTCAAGATTGGCAAAAGATATTCACTAAGCTCATCTTGTTACAACCCCTGATCATATCCTCTGAACTGAGTCCCTTAGTTAAGCAGTCTGCAACTTGCGGCTTGGTCGGCACGTGGCTCAACTCCAGTAGTCCATTATCAAGATTTTTTTGATAAAAAATCTATCAATCTCAATATGCTTGGTACGATCGTGTTGGACTGGATTGTTTGCAATACTGATGGCTGACTGACTGTGACAATACAGCTTCATCCAGTCCTTTTGGTCCAACTTCAACTCCTCAAGCAATCCTTTGAGCCACAGGAGCTCTGCAACTCCTACTGTCATGGCTCTGTACTCTGCCTATGTCGTCGATCTAGCCACTACCGACTGCTTCTTGATCCTCCATAAGACCAGGTTGTCTCCCACAAATATGCAATAGCTTGAGGTAGACCTTCTATCATCCGCATAGCTTGCCTAGTCAGAATCGCAATAGCCTTCGATCCTCACGTGCCCGTTCCTTCTGAAGGTCAGCCCCTTTCCAGGAGCACTCTTCAAGTATCGCAGAATCTGATACACTGCATCCATATGACCCTTCCTCGGGTCATGCATGTAGCGGCTCACCGCGCTTACAAAGAATGAGATGTTCGGGCGAGTGTGGCTCAAATAGATCAACTTCTCGACTAGCCTTTGGTACATTTCCCGATCTACTGGTTCTCTGGCCTCTGTACCCAGTTTACACATTTGATCGATTGGCGTCGCAGCATGTTTGCACCCCAACATCCCGATTTCAGTGAGGAGATCCAACGCGTATTTCCTTTGGGAAAGGATTATCCCCTCGGCCTCATACGCAATCTCGATCCCAAGGAAATATCGAAGAAGGTCCGGGTCCTTCACCTCGAACTCCTTGTCTAGGGCCCTCTTGATGGCGACCATTCTTCTGCTCATCATCCCATGTAATGATCATGTCGTCCACATACACTGCAAGCATGGTGGTGTGACCTCCATTCTGCCTGAAAAACACAGTGTGATCTGCATTGATCTGGTGATACCTCATCCCAATCATTGCTCTCCTGAATTGGTCGAACCATGCGCAGGGTGACTGCTTCAGCCCATAGAGGGATTTTTTCAGCCTGCAGACCCTGCCTTCTGTCTTGGTCGTACCAAATCCTGGTGGTATCTCCATGTACACATACTTTGCTAGATCTCCATGAAGGAATGCATTCTTCACATATAGTTGGTGTAGCAGTCATCCCCGTTCACTGTCAGGCTAATAAGAGTCCTAACGGTGCTCATCTTTGCGACGGGTGCAAACGTTTCGTCGTAGTCGATGTCATAGGTCTGGTTGTACCCCTTGGAAACCAATTGAGCTTTGTAGCGCTCAACTTGTCCATTTGGGTTCTGCTTTACGATGAACACTCACTTGCACCCAAAAACCTTCTTGTCTTTTGGCAGTCGTGTCAGCTCCCAGTTCTTGTTCTTCTCAAGAGCCCTCATCTCTTCTTCATTGTTGTCTTCCACTTTGGATTGTCTTTGGCGACCTGCCAATTGTTAGGAACAATAATACTATCCAAAAATGCAATGAATGCTCCGCGTGTAGGGGAGATATGATCATAAGAGACAGGACGCAAGGTCCCAACCATATCTGTCGGGAGGATTTCCCGCATTGCTGCGAGTAGTCTTCTGTAACATAAGAGAAGAAGTAGGGAGAGGAGAAAGGATGTCACCTGAGGCATGTTGAGGTGTAGGTGTTCCAGGAGAGGGAGGCGACGCAGGCAAGGGACTAGGAGCTAGACTGGGCACCGACACTGGATCCGGTGCTGCTGGAAGCTTCCTCCTTCACTGTATGTCAGCAGTTTCCCTGAGTCGTAGGTCTCACATCTTGCCTCTGCTCCTCAATCTCCTCCTCCTCTGCAGATCCTCCATGTCATACTCTCAGATCTGTCACCAACATTTCTCTTTCTAGCCTCATACTCTCTTTATCTGACGAGTGTAATGTAGGTAGGACTCTCTCTTATCGGTAGCACTGTTCTAGCTCTTTAAAGTGAACATTCATGCTCACAAAACATCTTTTCTCCACTGGGCTCCAACATATGTAACATTTCTGAGCACGAGAGTAGCCCACAAACATACACTTGACTGATCTTGCATCAAGCTTACCAACACCCGGTCTATTATCCTTCACGAAGCACACACACTCGAATACCTTCAAGGGAAGTATCCCCCCATTATGTCACAGCAGCTGCTGACACGGAAACTTCCACCCTAATACTTGAGATGGCATCTTGTTGATCAGTTGTGTCGCTGTTAACACGGCATAACCTCATAGGCACTGAGACACCTTCATGTTTAGCATCATACTCCTTGCCACCTCCAGAAGGTGTCTGTTCTTCCTTTATACCACTCCGTTCTGTGTCGGTGTGTAGACACGGGTGGTCAGGTGTACTATCCCGTGAGCTGATAGATATTCCCTCATTTCCTTGATGGTGTATTTTGTCTCACTGCCTGACCTTAGTACCTTAATCACCTCACTGTATTGTGTTTGTACAGGCTTATGGAAATCTCGAAGCAGGTGAATACCTCACTTTTAATTTTCATCAAATATAGTCATGTAACACGAGATACACAATCAGTGAAAGTAACAAAATACTTATAACCATTTAAAAATATTATAGTACAAGATCCCCAGACATCAGGACGAATAACATCAAAAAAAGAACTTCGCCCCGTACTGGCATACAAACTCCTAGTAAGCTTGCCTAAATCACACGCATAACACACCAATTTTGTTTTATTTGTTGCATCAATGATAGTAGAAAACAATCTAACTACAGTCCCAAAGGAGGGATGCCCCAACCGCCTGTGATGGAGTACCAGCATATCCTCTGCGCTCATCTTCTGTCCTCCACCTCTCGTTGTCTCTACCACAGAGATCAGAACCGTATCCAGTCCTTCCTGATCCAGATACCACAGCTCATCATGTCAAGTCTCAGTCTCAAGTATCCGTCTTGTCTCTTTCTCCTGGAAAATCACCTTAGGGATATCAAAAGAAACAACAAACCTCAGTTGAATAATTATGGAACTAATGGATAAAAGAAGGAGAATGCAAAACATTGGACAATGTTACCAAACCTGAAAATTGACAGTACCCTTACCGACCACTGGCTGGAACGTACCGTTCGCCGTCTGGATGCACTCTGCAGTGACTAGACGAGTATAGGAGGAGAACTCGCCTGCATTTTCTGTCACATAGCGGGATACGCATGAGTTGATGATCCAATTTGATGCCCTAAAAGAAGATATAAATGCCAGTGCGAGAGATCCATCAGAAGGTGGGGGGCATACATAGCGACCCCCTCCCCAGCTACATCACTGCTCCCCTCGCCCATTTGCTTCCTCTTGATACCCTTCATCATGCTAAGTAGAGTCTGCTCCTCTGTATAGATAACACCAAGTTCCTCCGCACTCTCAATCATACCCAAATTGGTCTGATAGCCTCCTTTGCCAGCACGGCCGCGGCCACGGCCACGACCATGTCCTCGTCCACCACCCAAATCTCTCTCCTTGGGCGGCTTGGAGCATGCTTGTCTCAGGTGGCCGACCTCACCACAGTTGTAGCACTGTCAGGTTTCTTCCCTCTATCTAGTAACACCAGTGGCCGCAACCGCCGGTGCTGACTTCACAGTCATGGACCCTCCTGTCCCTGCCTACAGCTTGAGACGTGTCTCCTCCTGAATCATAGCAGGGATGGCCTCTGTGAGTGTAGAAATCGTCGTACCCGACAGAAGTAGAGCTCTCTGATGATCGAACTTGTCATGTAACCCCTTCAGGAACTTTATCGTCCTTTCCTCCACGATGATTTTAGAAGCCCGGCACCGTGAATCACTGCAGTACATCCCACCAGAGGCATGATCGTAGTCCACCCATAATCGCTCCAACACGAAGGCATGCTCCTACAGCGTTTTTTCACCCTGAACAGTGACACTGATTTCTCCCTTCACCAGGAAGACCTGCAGAGTGTTCCCCACACCATCATATGTGTCCTTCAGCTTATCTCAGACCTCCATTACTGTATTGAGGTCATCTATCGTAGTGGCAATCGATGGAACAACCGAGCTAAGAAGCCACATAAACACGGTCATATGGGCCGACTCCCACTCATCTCTAGTCGAGCTCTCTGGTTTCTTCAACGCCCCTGTCAGAAAACCCCCAACTTTCTTCGCTACCAAAATTTTCTTCACACGGCGTGACTAACTCAGTTAGGTCATCGTTCCATCCAGCTTAAGATCGATCGGTGGAAATTCCAACTTCGTCGGCCATTGCGATGAACCCAACACCCTCAACAATGTGGACAACTCGTCCGGTCCCAACATCTTGAAGAAGTCTGTCATCGTTCCCTCCTTCGTCTCCATGGATCAACTTCCCACCAATCACTGCATCTCGTTCGGCATTACTAAATACACCTGCCTGCCCTAGATCCGATTACCGCATCCTGAGGGACGCTAGGAGGCACTGAGAAACGATGAAGACCCGCTAGGCACTGCGAAACGATGAAGACCCCCTGGGGTTTGCAGCAGTGTGCCTTCCCCCCCCCCCCCCCCCCCCCTGGAAGCAGCGGCAGCAGCCTCCGGAGGCTACGAGATCATTATTCTCGCAACCCGAGAGGCGAGATCCTCCGGTCGGGAGATGACCAGGGAGCGGACAGCCTCCTCCCAGTGGTAGAGTGGACGGTCTCCTGCTGGCGGCAGATCAGGCGTTGGTGGCGGTGAGGCGGGAGCGAGTGGAAGTCGGAGACGGACAATGCAGCATCGTTCGACAACAGTCGCAGATGCGGCGTCGTTCGGCCCCTTACCTCTGATACCAAGTTGAAATAAACGATGATTATATTATTAGGGCAACCATTGGCTATTTATAGCCTACAACTTATTCAATATTACAACTTAGTTGACACATTACATTACCATTGGGCTTATTGACGTGATCCGGAATGGTTAAGAGAACGACTATCTTTTAATAAAAACTGTCCGTGAGTACCTCATTTAAAATAAAAACAAAAAAGACAAACAAAGGTTTGAATAACCAAAAAAAACAGCCAAAGAATGTAGGAAAAACACCTCAATCATTTCACACCTCACCATCAGGTCAACAGTCTATTTACAAATTTGACATTCTATGAGAGCCCGCCATAAGCTGAAGTCTGAAAAGACTACATAATTTCAGGAAATACTAACTTCATCAATATTTGAAATATGCCCTCCAAAATTTCAAACCAATTCCTAATCTTCAAAGGACAACAATTACAAAACCAGATAGCAAACCAAGAAAAAGATAGGTGATGGGGACACTTGCTCCCCACTGGAGGGAGATAAGGCTACATTGTCACTCCCACGGATAAAAGATCTTGCCACACGTGGGGAGAAACAAGTGATAAGAGGTAAGAAGAAGAGAAAATCCTCTTTCAAAATAGTTGTTTCACACCCTTTTTGCATCAAACGTCCCAAAAAACTGTTAGTCCCAAGGATCAGACAAAAATTAAAAGGTTTATTTTTTGGCTTTTTTAAGGTAGCTCGAGTTTAAATATTTCTCTCATGATTTTAAATGTGATTAAATAAAACAGAATGTCTGAACTACAGAAAACACTTGAATAATCCACTAGTGTAAATATTTAATATAATCCAAAATCTCAAGATAGCCCACTTATATTCAAAAGACAACAACTACAAAAACTAATTGATAGCAAAACAAGGTGAAATAAAGGTGGAACAAAAAATAGTCATTCATTGGAACAAAAAATAGTCAACAGTTATAGTTTTCGTTAACATTGTTAATTATCTATGTGGAGAAAATTCTTACCTCATCTTATCTAATCAATTAGCCAGCCTCCTGCAAAAATACTCTAATATAAAACTCCAATGCATGTCTTATTTAATTATGTCCCGTGTACATAACTCTCTCTATTTCGCCAAACTTGTTAGATTGACATAGCATGTTTTCCATTAACTTTGAAAAGTCTGTGTTGTTCGTTATTTCTTTTTCAGGTATGTGGAGTGATGCCATATGTGTGCTGCTCGCTTAAATGTTGGTCCACTTGCGCATAGAATTGCGAACCCTAAATTCAATATCTTGTTTGTCATTCTTCGAGTCTCTTTTCCCCGCGTAATTAAAATCCATGTCCAATTTATTATTTAATATAAAATTCATGTTTTCGGGTGCATCTGTAATTGTGCACTGTGATGCTCCCATCTTAGCATGGAAATCATTTTTTATGGTTGGGGTTCACTCCAACATCATACTAGTTTTATGGACGAAATAATAATATAAGTCAAATATCTCTCTAAAAGATGATTGCTCATTTTCCTAAATGTATAATTGCATTGTGTGATCACATGATTATGAGAGAGGGCTTGAATCCCTTTTACATCCCACAACTAGCGCATCGATGTCTTTCATATCGCATTCCAATTCACTATGGGCTCCATCTGATATGTAATAGCAAATCAGATCCACTTCACCCTTATCTCAAGCAAAGAGAAACGAGGTAGGGGCTGTCCCCATGCTCTCTCCCCCTCCCATAAAATATTGTGGCTCTTTTGTACCGAACCCGAACTCAACATGGCTCGGGTACGAGCTACAAGGGTTGATGGCGGCACCACCACTAACTTGCATCCACACATGACTCCCTCAATTCCCACGGGTCTCTCTCAATTACATCAACAATTCTGCATGTAGCCCAGCAATGCGTGAGGATATGATTTGGAATGCGAACTAGAAGAATGACAACCACCACCACGCCTCTTCCACGTGTTGGAACCAAAAAATGGCTCCAACGAGAGTTCGGACCCTAGGGTGTATCCGACACCTACTTCTCTCAAGCCCAGACCCCTGAACAGATACAATGAACGAAGGAACTGACCCTAGGCTACAGCACGGAGGTCCCTCCACTAACCCAGAAGATCTCAGAGCGCTTCTCCTCCTTAGCCAAGTGATGAGCTAAGGATACCTCAGAAAGCACTGCAAGACTTCAGAAAATGAGAAAGCTTACCTTTTGAGGTACCCTGTGGGTCTATTTATAGATTTCCAGTATCTGGTTTGTCAACAGCGTAATTCCGTTGTTCAAAAAAGCTATATGCATCCCAAAATGGTCTGCTAACACCCAAACTCCGATGTTCTAAAGAGCCAAATGCAGACCTCTAAGGGAATCCAGGTAAATTTATCTTTGGACCTTACTATGGCGTTGAGTGGAGAAGCATCACTCAACGTCAGGGACTACGACATTGAGTGGAGAAGCATCACTCAACGCCAAGAACTACGGCGTTGAGTTGTGAAGCACCACTCAACGCCAATCCTGAATGCTTCCCGCTGACCTAGGTGCAAACCTTCCCGCAAGCCCTGGGCGGGAATCCTTCCCATTCAAGGAACTAGGCAGTTGAGTGGAGAAGCATCACTCAACGCCAAGGTCTAAGGCGTAGAGTGGAAAAGTATCACTCAACGCCAACTCTGCGGGCTAAGGCATTGAGTGGAGAAGGATCACTCAACGCCAAGGACTAAGGCGTTGAGTGGAAAAGCATCACTCAACGCTAACTCTGCGGGTTAAGGCGTTGAGTGGAGAAGCATCACTCAGCGCCAAAGACTAAGGGTAAGGCGTTGAGTGGAGAAGCATCACTCAACACCAGGGACTAGGGTGTTGAGTGGAGAAGCATCACTCAACGCCAACCATGAGGGTCTCCCGCCGGACCGGACGCAAACCCTCTTGCAAGCCCTGGGCGGGAACCCTCTCGCCTGCACTACTCGTCTGACCCGATTAGCTTAAAGTCTTTGGGTCTCACTCAGCGAATATGGGATTGTACACCAAGCTCTCCCCAGAACAAAATATATTTGGTGGACTCTCTCAGTGATGGTGGCACCACCAATCCACCTTGACATTCTCCTCCCTCTCTCCCTCCATGAAAACTGCTTCCAAAAAGATAATAACTTTGGGATAAAATACACAAAGAGAGCTATATACAGAACACAGCCCAAACAAAAACAAAGAGTTATTTTGTATCTCACAAAACGAATGCTAATTAATAGACGTTTAGATTACAAATGGCAAGAAAGTCAATGAAATTACAAATTACTAACCCACAGAGACGCCGATATCAGTATCCGCCACCTGATTCTTCCTCAACTTCCTCTCCAAATGCGCCGCAATCCATATGGTTCCCAAAGGCCCTTTCTTCGCCAATATAAACTGAGAATAGAACATATTTCTCAAACAAGCTGCCCAGATGACCTAAAATCACATCTCAAGGGTAAACCCTGCCTCCTTGCGGCTCAACAAAAGAAGATCCAAATTGCCATCAAAACCCTAGCTAAGTCAAAAACTTCAAAAACATCGAAAAATCCTTCAATTCCCGCCGCCAAAATTTCAGATCGGACCCGCGCACGGGTTCCCCCCGACACTAAGCTCTCCGTAGGACACAGAAACCCTAGACGAAGACAATTCGGATGCCGAGGACGGATCCGAGAGCCGCCACGAATCCAGCTCGAAGTGTAGAAGAGAGAGAGAGGGGGTTGAAATTCCGGGAAAACAATAGAACCTCTTTCGAGTCAAAGCTCTCTCGACTGTGCAATTATAAATTTACTGATATATCGGAAATTTGTTATTATTATTATACGAAAAATTTGGAGGGCTTGGTCGCGATATCCCGTCTGCGGATATCTCGCCTGGAGAGTGGCCGAGTGGGACCGTCCACGTTAGCATCTGGTCTCTATAGAGTACTTATGACCATTGGATCGTTTACTCGCGAGATTTTCATCGTCGCGTGATATAATGTTGGGTGTAATTGAAGAATGTTTGCTAATAATAATTGAGTGTATACTACAAGTTCATTGAATTTTTTTTTGTTTAACCGACTTATTAATAGGTGGGAGATTAAAATCCTCCTTCATTTTCGCACAGTGCTCACTTCTTTATTTTAAAATGCTTCTTCCTTCTGCGAAATAAACGCTTCTTCATTTTCATTCTACTCTGAAGCACTGAAGCTCTAGCATACCACGATACTTAGGCTTCATTTGTTTCGGCGGTGGCGGATTGATCCGGCGGATGGAAACGGAGTGTTCGAAACGGAGGGGGGAGGTGGTTGCTCCAAACGGAGCTTTTTGGGGCGTTTCTCAAGGTGGGCGGGTGGAAACGGAGCAAACGCCGCCAGAGGTTCATTTGTTTACCCGCCTTCCGGTGGCGTTTGCCCAAAACAGAGCTCCGAAACGCCCAAACAAATAGAGCCTTAATTGTCGATATGTTATTTCCTCTTTCAAGAAAATAGCAAAACCCCTACTAGATTTTCTTAATGAAAATTCACAACATAATGTACAAGATGTTGGGATTCTGCAACTCTTTCAAATTCTGAACCTTAACAAAAATATACGACGACATTAATTAGAGCATACTCTCCGAGGCATATAGCTTTCCACCCATAATCATTTGGTTGTTTGACTAGACGTCTAGTCCAATCTGTCTAGTATATATTGAAATAGTCTAGACAAATTCTTCTGGTTGATCATCCAGGCCATCTGGCCGGTCGACTAGACATCCAGTTGAATAGGTAGTCTATACTTAAAAATTCTAGACAAATTCTTCGAGTCGATCGGTCAGATAATCTGGTTGATCGGTTGGATGTCCGGTCGAATTTGTCTACTCTATACTGAAATAGTCTAGATGAATCCTTGTAGTTGATTGGCTGTATATGTCTAGTCGAATTAGACAATCAGGTTGACATAGACTTTCTCTCACTCATCCAAATCCAGCTCTCCACTCATAACCTATATAAGCAGAGCCCCTCTAATCATGTATATAATTTCTCGTGCGGATTATCCATAGAGTTGGCAGTCTGGCTTCGTGTCTGTCAGGCTCACGCCACTTGTTTGGTGGGTTGCTAGACTTGGTCACACTGTGTGGCAAGTCCAGGGTGTTCGCAGTGTCTGCAAACTCTGCTGTTGACCGGGCGATCTGCCTGTTGGTCGTGGACTTGTGTGTGCGGACTGACGCAGTGAATGGAATGTTGTTGTGTCCGCGTGCTGCAATATGCGCGGACTGGCGCGGTGTCCGCCAGGTGGCGGACTGGTTTCCTGATTTGGCGTCTGGCAAGTTGGCTAGTCCGGCTTAGTCCTTGCGGACTCGGCGGACTGGGTTGTGCTAGCTGCGAGCTGGGGTGGTGACTCTATTCACTAGGGCGGTGACCACACTCCTCACCCCCACCT
Organism: Platanthera guangdongensis; assembly: GCA_039583875.1. Lineage (NCBI taxonomy): Eukaryota > Viridiplantae > Streptophyta > Magnoliopsida > Asparagales > Orchidaceae > Platanthera > Platanthera guangdongensis. The sequence continues at coordinate 197,299,364 of CM077156.1, forward strand.
ATAAATAGACCCCCCCCCCCCCGACACTTATACAGTAACTGAGTGAACAATAAATTGAGTGCAGATCAATTGTTGCGGACTCGGTTTTTCAGGTCGCGCGGTTTGAGAAGTATTAATTGATTGTTGTTTGCAGGTTGTGCGGCTGCCACTATGGAGTCGGGCGTCTGGTTCTGATCAAAGTCAGGAAGCAGTGAAGCTTGCGGTTTACAATCAGCGGTTGCAGCAGGTCGCATGTGGCGGCCAACCAGTTTTCTCTCCATCAATTGAAGTCTAAGTTCAATAACCAGGTCGCCGATCTCGGCGGACTTGGCGGTCTGTTCATTCAGTTCGGCAACGGCTTGTAGAGCGGGCTTCTCAGCAGAATAACGGGTTGTTCGCGGTTTGTGTGGACTCCGTAGTTCAGTGATAGTAGCAGCGACCTGGCGGTCTCGCCGGACTCAACGGTCTCTGAGGCAGTCTGCCCGGCTTGAAGATTACTTTTGTTTGTTTCCTCTCTTTTGTACTTGGCGAAATCATGTCTCGTCGTGTATACCTGGCCCTGTCAAGATTTATAGTTGATTAATACAAGATCTGTGTTTGCTCTTCATTGTTACTAATAATAGCTCAGTTTGTGGTTGGAGTGTTCTTGCGTCTAGTTCTCGCTTTCCGCTTGATCAAGTGATCAGCTTGATAGTTTTGGAAGTGTTTGTTTGATACCAGAACTACCAGTTGATCAGCTTAAGAAATTTCAACATGACCAATTGCTCATTTTATAGAATACATGTCATTAAGCACCTCCTCAAAGATAGGCGAGTGTCAACTTTTGACGTAGATCAAGACGCTATTTGTTTGAGCGTTTCGCAACTCCGTTTTGGGCAAACGCCGCCGGAAGGAGGGTAAACAAATGAACCTCCGGCGGCGTTTGCCCCGTTTCCACCCGCCCGCCTTGAGAAACGCCCCTAAAAGGCCCATTTGGAGCATCCACCTCCCCCTCCGGTTCAAACTCTCCGTTTCCACCCGTCGGATCAACCCGCCAACGCCGAACCAAATGAAGCCCAAGTCTTCCATAACTATATGTCATTCATAATAGCTAGTATCATTCAACATCACAATCATCTTAGAACTTAAATCTAAATACACTCAGTTTACTGATCTTGGAGGATAGAGAGCAGACCAATGATCGTCACTCACTGCATCTATTTAAAAAAACCAAAACAACCAATCGTCTGGATTAAACTTGGCTCTGATACTACTTGTTGCGAGGAATACATTCTCAGAAAACTAACCACCTTTATGTTTGGTCATGAGCTAAGATATATGTAAAACGTCAGCAAAAAACACAACAATAAAGCAATCAAAACCAGACAGTAAAATGTATACATGGAAAACCCCCAACACGGGATAAAAAGCCTGGGACGGTCATAGTCCGACCTGAAAATTATTCACTAAATGATGTTCAACATAAACACATATAATGGCTTTCCCCTCTCCATTCCCAGATGAATCATACAACTAACACAAATATAAAAGACAAGAAAAAGATATAAGTACACTAACAAAGGTGAGCCAAATCGAATCTGAGTGACTTGCTCCGAACTAATTTTTTGAATGATATAGCTACGTGACACATAATGAATTAGGTATTATAGACTTGCAAGGGATCACAACACATGCTCTACTCAGGTGATGAAGGTGGCGTTTGGTTCGGTTATTGGACGGTGGTGCTATTGGGCCGCATCGTGATTTTGTTAATAAATAGTGTTTGGTGTGGTTTTTTCCCTAAACTTTGTTTCTTTAATTTTGCGGTTTCCTCATATTCTCCATCCGCGAGAAAAATCTGCATTTTACATGCGTCTGACTGACGGCGGAAGGCGGGAGCTGTGCGGAAGGAGGAAGTCATGGGGAAGCGTCGCTTTACTTCCTTCCCCGCCCCACTCGCCATAGCAACCTCTTCTTCTTTCTCCCGGTCTTAAATCCATGAAAAAGGAAGCTCGACGGAGACAGGGGAACTGCAGAACCGCCAATCTTGCCCTCTTCCCCCATCCGATTTCTACCCTAAAAGAATCGCCCACTCTTCTTCCTCGTAGAAGGAGAAACTACAGTCCTTCAACCCTCGCGATTCCGCCTCCGGCCATCCCAATTTGATTCATCGTCTCCAAGCCGTAAACCATAGCCAGCATTAAAGCGTCGTATCCCTTCTTTGTTGGTGTTGTATGTAATGTCCCGACTTTTATTGGGCCACCAGAGCCCTAGTGGGCCCAATAAAAGGGACTTGTACCTCTACCTGTGGCTCGTGGTCCGTACCAAGGTATGAGGTAACCCTAGACGGGGATATCGAGTCAGGGAATTTCGATTTGAGTCCTATCAGTTTCTATGGCCTCGTATAACCAATACGAGCGCATCGGAACTCGTTACTTCGCAATTCGAGGCCTAACGACGAATATAGGCACTTTGACCATTTTAGTTTGCCGCGACGCGCAGATTTTGGACTTTCGCCAAACGGACTCCGATTCAACCCCAGTCAGTGGCTCTGGACTCGTATGGTCAATACAAAGTCAACAGAAGTCGTCCCTGACAATTTTGATGACGAATAGTCAACTCATGGTTAAATCAAGCATATTCGTGCACCGGAAAGTGTACGCACACTAATCCTAAGAACGGAGATGGAACTGAAGCCTCTTGGATGGAGTGATTGGACTACTAACCATTTTCTTTATGATTATTCCAGTCTCATACCGGTCAAGTTTAATTCAGTACTTTCAATTCCACTCCGGTCTCGTACTGGTCAAGTTCAATTCAGTACTTTCAATTCAATTACAGTCTTATACTAATCAAGTTTAATTCAGTACTTCCAATACTACTTCAGTTTCGTACCGGTCAAGTTTAATTCAGTACTTTCAATTCCACTTCAGTCTCGTAGTGATCAAGTTCAATTTAGTACTTCCAATTCAATGTCAGTCTCGTACTGGTCAAGTTCAATTCAGTACTTTCAATACAACTCCAGTCTTGTACTGATCAAGTTCAATTCAGCACTTTTGATTTCACTTCAGTCTCGTACTTGTCAAGTTCAATTCAGTACTTTCAATCCAGTATTACTCCAGTTTCGTACTGGTCGCATATCTTTCCATCACCTAATTTATGCAGCTTTTATTATCAGTAGCTCTAAATTACCGCTTTTTATTTTTGCAATTTATTTTCCTAAGCCCGGGTCCTGCTTTGACGAGCGGTTGCATATTAAGATCGGGCCTTGGTTGGGGATAACCGATGTTGAGGTATTCCTCCAGGTTTAGCCCCAAATAAAGTGCTTTCACGCTCTTTGTTGAAAGTTGAGTCGGGTGTTACTGCCCGAAGATTGAAGAATAGTAGGGCAGGCCGCCACAGACCTGGTATGTGCCAATAAAATTAATGGTTTGATTGCTTGTGATGAATTGTGTCGGGTTAGTCCCTTCTGCAGACCGTTCGTACCGGTGCGGGAAGGTCGACAACTCAAGGCGACAAGGGAGATGGGTACCACGGGTGACTGACCGTTATTTTTTTCCCCGTTGGGTTTTCCTCCACTAGCAAGCCAAAATATTGTATCGCTGGATGTAGCTCACATCCAATAGTGCACGGGGTTATACGTTGGGGCCTGGGGCAGTGTAGTACAACCACCCCCAGAAGTGGCAAGACCGGCCACTATCACCGATGACCACATCGGTGTGGCCCGCGGGGCTTGCTACTATGCTAGAACAAAAGCGTTTCATACTATGTCGACATAGGATGCGTGTGCTGTAACATCCTGACTTTTATTGGAGCACCAAAACTCTAGTAGGCTCAATAAAAGTGACCCAAACCCCTACCTGCGACCCGGTAGAAGGTAAGCATATGTGGGAAATAGAGTTAGAGAACTCTGATTTGAGTTCTGTCAGTTCCTGTGGCCTCGTATAGTCGATACGAGCGCGTCGAAACTCATTCTGTTGGACCCCGAGATCATGTAGTGGATGTAACCATTCCTCGTAAAACACGACGCGAGCCAGACTTTGGATATCAGCCTAGAGAACTTCGATTTGAGTTCTGTTAGTTCTTGTGGCCTCGTATAGTCGATACGAGTGCATTGGAGCTCGTCGCGTTGTGATTCAAGATCTAATGATGGACATGGACATCTTGACCATTTTAGCGCGCTGCGACTGACAGATTTTGGACTTTACCAAACGAACTCTGATTCGACCCCGGTCAGTGACTTTGGATTCGTATGGTCAATACAAAGTCAACGGAATTGGTTCCGGTCAGTTTCGATATTGGGTGGTCAAATCAAGCTCATGTAACAGCCCAATTTTTCTCAGCAGGCAAATTTTCGGGTGACACGGCCTGGGACACGGGCGTGTCTCAGGGCGTGTCAGGCTGGAGTCGACGATTTGGCCAAGAGGTCGACAAAATTTGGAGTCGACGATCGTCGAACAACAAACATGGCCTGAGACACGGGCGTGTCTCAGGGCGTATCGAGGCCGTGTCGACGATCGGCCCGGGAGTCGATGTTTTTCGCTCGACGATGTGTCGAGAGAAGGCACGCGGCCAAGGATACGGGCGTGTCCAAGCCCGTGTCGTGTGTTCGACGAAAATTGCTCGACGAACGTCGAGTGTCGAGATGTGGTCGTCGAGTGTCGAGATGTGGGTGAACACGGCCTGTGACACGGGCATGTCACAGGGCGTGTCCCTTTGGTTCGACAAACTCAGCTCGACGATTTTGAGCTGGGGCGTGTCGAAGTACTGTGTATGGGCACATGGCCTGGGACACGGGCGTTTCACAGGCCGTGTGAGTCTCTGGCGATTTTGGGATTTTTTTCGCCTGATGAACACGGCCACAGACACGGGTGTGTCTGAAGGCGTGTCGGGTGACAGGGCCCATGACACGGGCGTATCCCATGGGCGTGTCACTGGAGTAGATAAGTCGGTTGAGCACCGCTTGAGGCACACGGCCTGGGACACGGGCGTCTCACAGGCCGTGTCAGGCAAAAATTGTACTTTTGTGACAAAATCGTGGTCGTCCATTCTTTCAGCTAGGATCCAATGGCTGAGTTGTCTCCCTGTTTCCTTAAGGTCGTGAATGAGAAGAGAAATCTCATTTCTCATTTGGTCTTCTCTTTCTTCATTTCTAGTGAGAGAAAGGGAGAGGAAGGAGGAGGCAAGGGGCTGGTCACCGGTGGTGCTGCAGTTTACCGACGAGAGATCCGAAGCCGACGTTGTGGAGGAAAAGCTCTTGTGAGTCGTTCAAGCAAGCTTCGAGTTCATGGCACCAAAGAGGGCTTCAAGGATAGCGACTTTTCTTCCTAGCCATGTGAAAGCTTCCTTTTGGCATATGTTTGTGATTCCCCCACCAAGAGGTGGCTGATTTTGGGAGTCTTTGGGTGGATGCATGAAATCCCCTTTTATTGGCATATAGATCCGGAAATAGAGTACGGAATAGGCATGCTGCGTGAAGCCCATCTGGACAGGTTGGTCTGGATTGGTGATATTGTATACAAATCGGAGAATACTCTGTGGTAAACGTGTAGTTTAAGGAGTCAACGGGTTATGCATGTGAAGAGTAGTAGCAGGAAGTAATGAAGTGGTAGTCTAGGAAAATATCTGTGTTATGTTATTGGGTCATACCTGTGAATGAGTAACAGGAAGTACTGGTGTGACCAGGAAAGGCCTTTTGTGATGCTTGTTGTCGTAGGGTGTCCACCTGTGAAGAGAGTAATAGGAAGTACTGATATGCCCAGGAAAGACCCCTGACATTTGTGATATTGCGGTGTCGTACCTGTGAACGAGGAACAGGAAGTACTGGGGTGCCCAGGAAAGACTCGCTAATGTTATGAGATGTGAATGAGTGTAGAATATGCCCAGGCTTGAATGCCAAGAACAAGATTGTGAGACCGACCCGTGCCTTTGATTAAGCCATGAGTACGCTGTACTTGGAGAAGGCAAGGCGATTTGAGCAACGAGGGGTGGAGGATCCGACTTGCGTTATGTCCGTCCGACGTGGACCAGAAGGTGCGGTCTGTTGGAGCGCATAGCGAGAGTCGTAGGCCTGTGAACCATGACACAATGGGGGGCTATGGGCCATCCCGGTGTTGTACGACTATGCGAGAGTCTTAGGCTTGTGTGTAGTGAGACCATGGGGGGCCAAGGGCCAATCCCGGTTCACTAAGACTATAAAACTCCGACTGCACGTCATGGAGTAAATGCTCATGTGAATTGTCGTTGGGTGATGACCCTGATACGGTGGTGGGCATGTGATTTGCCAGAGCACCAAGAATATGCCCTGAGTGCACGGACCGTTGGGCCGGGTGGCGAACGGTTGTGATGGCATGTTTGCGTGAAAGCACATTATATGAGATATATTAGCATGCTTGTGCTATGCTATGCCTGCAGGGAAGATTATCGCTGCCTCGAGAAAAGGGGTAGGGTCGTTATAATTTGGTCAGCTGAACGATGACAGTTGCTTCTATTTGCCACTGTTGGGTGGACTGTCCCTGTACAGGTGCTGGAGATCCAAGCAGGATGCATAAAGGTTGATGTCTTTCCTGCTGCTGCTGCTAGCCCTTGAAGGCTATTGTATGAAATGTTATGTTTTCTTTTATTGTGGCCGGCCTGCGCGCCAATGTTTAGGTCACAGTTCGAAAGCCCTGTAAGGCCATAAGGCCAACTGTCATAATGTTGTAAGACATTCCTATTAACAATATATACAATGTGATGTTGTAATATATGTTGGACATTCAGTTGAGGCATTCACGTAGTAGTACAGGCTTCCGCTAGAATGCTTTGTGATAGGTGCGCTGCGCTACTCTGGTATCATCCCGTAGCTGTGTCGTCTGTTTTGTGATATATCCTGTGGGGCCCCGTCCGGACCTTTTAGTATATATGATATGAACGGATGAGGTTGTTACAGCTCAGTTGTCCACCAAAAAGCGTGTGCACACCAATTGTGACCCGACACCCCAACTTTGACCCAACCCTGATGACTTGAACCTATTTTGACTTTGACCCCCATGGGTTGACCCACCCTAAGGATGACTTTGGTCAAACCCTCCCTTTAAGTTGTTTTTTGGAATTTTTTCCCAAAAAGTGCACCTCCTCTCCAAGATTAGCATGAGCTCCTTTTTCCTCTAGATTTGGGCTTTCCACCACTAACAATTAAGGTGGAAATGGGTCTTGGAGAAATCCCAACAATAATTCTCACTCCCCTCTTCTTCTTCTTTTTTCTTAAGTCCAAGTCCCCCAAACTTATCCTTCCCTTAGATGAAGCCAAGTGGATGTACTGGACCCACAAATAGATCAGAGCCAACATGATTCGTCCTTGTGGAGCAGTCTCAGGATCCCTCGGTCCCTTGCTTCGATCTTTGGTTCAGGACGAACCTCGTAGTGGAAGCCTGGTGGACACCTGTATAGAAGCTTAGGGATTCTAAACTGGTATGCCCGTACACCGTTGTTTCTGCTTCGTTAGTAGTTCTTGCAAATTTACCCTACTTTTGCAAAGTACTGACACTTTATCTGTTACTTCTGCAGATACCGGATTACAGAAACTGGGGAACCTCTTCGAGACGATATGTTCCCGCCACTCCACCTCCAGACCCGGTCGCCCCCACGGCTATACCGTCTGCTAAGACTGACTTAGGGCAGACACTGATGGCCATCCTGGCCACCTTCCGGACAGCCTTGGCACAGCCACCACGAGAGATGATGGCGCCTACCGATTTGCTGACAACCTTCCGAGGATTAAGGCCTCCCACTTTCAGAGGCACAGAAACTGGCATCCAGGCAGAGGAGTGCGTGGAGCGTGTGGAGGAGCTGCTGGTAGGCATGATATGCCCAACAGTAGCTGCAGTCTCATTGGTAGTGACCTTATTAAAGGGATACACTAGGGATTGGTGGAGAGCTACAAGCCGCTTGACCTTTAGAGGACGACCGATGAGTGATACACTATGGGGAGAGTTCTCGGAGGCCCTGCTGGAATTCTTTATTACAGATGGAGACCGAGCTGTTCTGCAGGAAAGGTTCTTGCACGTCCGATAGGGAGACCGGACTGTGCCTGAGTACGAGAGGGAGTTCGTACACCTAACATGTTTTGCCCGGAATTTGGCAGCCTCAGACAGGGATAGAGCCTCTCGATTCTACCGAATCCTACGAGATGACCTGAGGCAGACTCTAATTATGATCTCTCAGTCTACCTTCCACACCATAGCCACTCATACAGCGGTGCTTGAGTTGGACCAACGGATGGTAACCCAGCAGCACAGAGGACAGGTCGATGTCCTTAGAGGCCTGAGACGAGACAGGGGAGCTTCTCCCCACCGACAGGATAGAGGGCGAAGGCAGAGGCACCGCAGACAGCCTTATAGGCACCCACCAGCACAACCAACACCCCCAACCCCGCAGTAGGACATCAGACCAGCTCCGGCACCACAGCCCGCGCTGGTGGCCTGACGTGATGTTCCCTTCGCAGGGAACTGCTTCATGTATCAGCAACCATGGCATATGAGGGCTTTCTGCCCACATGCAATAAGAAGACCAGGACTAGAGGCAGTACAGGGTAGGCAGTAAGCAAGGGGATAAGGTCTGAGGGGTCGCAGAGGTAGAGCTGGCAGGAGAGGCCAGCAGGGCCGAGCAGCACCCTTGGAGACCTACACACTGGACTTGCAGCACGGACCAGCCCCTAATGTAGTGATAGGTATATATATTAGGCGATAGGATATATCAGATGTTCCTACTTATGCTATGTACATGTTATGCATGTATGCCTACATCATGTATATTAGTTTTGTGATATATATACTTTTATATGTTCGGGAATTCTGTTGGTAGGAGGACAATCCGCCAAGACCCTCTTCGATATAGGAGCGACACACTCCTTTGTGTCCTACAAATTTATCGCAACAAAAGAGAACGTTATCCGCACAACCGGACTAGCTATACAAATCTGTTTGTCGGATGGATCAAATCTAACATCTACATAAATGTGTTTGTTTCAGACTGTACTAAGAGAAGTAGAATTTGAGGTCTATGCAACCATCCTGGCAATAACTGTATTCGATATTATATTGGGAATGGACTGGCTAGCCGAGCACAAGACGCAAATAAATTGTTCAACACGAGAGGTCCGCCTGCAGAACAAAAATGGCCAGGATGTTACGTTAACAGGTGTGCCCTCGGTCTCGCATATTATTTTAACTTTTGCGCAGATGGTAAGGTCAGCCCGACAGAGGAATAAGGTGTACCTTATCTATTTCGAGATGGATGACAAAACTCAAGTACTCGCCAAAGTGTCAGTGGCACGCGATTTCCCGGATATTTTTCCTGAGTCCCTCACAGGATTGCCACCCCAACGAGAGGTTGACTTCCAAATCGAGCTCGTGACCAGAGCACGACCAGTATCATGAGCACCCTACCAGATGACCCCAAGATAATTGGCTGAATTAAAGATTCAATTGCAGGAGCTAATAGATGTTGGATTCGTCCATCCTAGTTCCTCACCCTGGGGAGCCCCGGTGCTATTCGTAAAGAAAAAGGATGGAACATTACGTCTGTGCATAGACTACAGGGAGCTAAATAAGCTTACTATACGAAACACATACCCCCTTTCTAGGATCGACGAACTGTTCGATCAGTTACAGGGCGCGTCTGTGTTTTCCAAGATGGACTTGAGATCAGACTACTATCAGCTTCGAATCCGGGAGGAAGATATTCCAAAGACTGCCTTCAGCTCCCGATATGGCCTCTATGAGTTTTTGGTGATACTTTTTGGGCTCACCAATGCACCCTCCACCTTCACAATCCTGATGAATAGAGTCTTTGAGCTCTTCCTATATCACTTTGTGATCGTCTTCATTGATGATATTCTGATCTACTCAAAGACCAAGGCAGATCATACTAAGCACCTACAGATAGTATTACTAAAACTCTGAGAACACTCCCTCTTTGCCAAATTCAGTAAGTGAGAGTTTTGGTTGGGAGAAGTCGGATTCTTAGGCTACACCATAAACAAGAAAGAGGTAGCAATGGATCAAGCCAAGATCCAGACAGTGCAAAATTGGCCACCGCTCGGAACAACGACAGATATCTAAAGTTTCCTTGGTCTTGCTGGATATTATAGGAAGTTCGTAAAAGGCTTCTCCAGGATTGCTTTACCTCTAATTGCCCTCATCAGAAAGGATGTTATGTTTCGATGGACACCAAAATGCAAGGCCGTGTTCGTCGAATTGAAGAAGCGGTTAACTTTTACACCAATCCTTACGATCCCCGCAGGGACCGAGGGGTTCCTGATCTTCACTGATGCCTCCCTGAAAGGGTTGGGAGCTATCCTGCTGCAGCATGACAAGGTGGTGGCCTACGCATCTCGCAAATTAAAGCAGCACGAATTAAATTACGCAGCTCATGATCTAGAGTTGGGCGTTGTCATCTTCGCCCTTAAAATCTGGAGGCATTACTTGTACGGAGTAAGATGTGAAATCTTCTCTGACCACAAGAGCCTCAAATACATCTTCACTCAGAAAGAGCTGAATCTTCGGCAGCGCCGATGGTTAGAATTCCTGTGTGACTATGATTTCGCTCTCCAATATCACCCAAAAAAGCTAATAAAGTCGCTGACGCTTTGAGTCGCCAGTCGTCGATAACTGGGAGTTGGATGGAGAAAATCCCCAAGGAGCTATTCCAGTCTTTAATAGACTTAGAAATTACCCTGGTTTCCCGAAGAGATCCAGAGGAGTACAATGCTCAGTTGTATTGGATGGAGATCCAATGCAACATCCGAGATCGGATACGAGAAGCTCAGAAGATCGGCCTAGAGGTGGTTCCGATCATTTGATATCTGCAAGATGGAGCACATGAGGATTATAATTTACACGACGGAATTCTACAATTCAAGCATCACATATTTATTCCCTCTACCAGAGGGATTCACGAAGAAGTTCTGCAAGAAGCCCACCAGTCAAGATACTCTATTCATCCTGGTGTTGTCAAGATGTATATGGACCTGCGCATGACCATTTATTGGCCTGGGATGAAAAGAGATGTCACTAACTTCGTGCCCCAGTGTCAGACATGTCAGAAGGTTAAAGCTGAATGTCGCAGCCTAGGAGGCCTATTGCAGCCCCTGCCAATACCAGAATGGAAATTTAATGATATCTCCATGGACTTCATCCACGGCCTACCTCGATCCCATGCCGAAAACGACTCTATTTGGGTGGTCGTAGACCGACTTACCAAGTTAGCGCGATTCATTCCAAATCGACAGGGCGACGGAGTTGACATTTTGGCCAGAATGTTCCTAGAGTAGGTAGTTCGGTTTCACGGAGTGCCAAAGTCTATCGTGTTGGATCATGACAGGCGTTTTTTATCTAAGGAGTGGAGGAGGGTACAGGCATACTTGGGGACCAAGTTGGCCTTTAGCATCGCCTTTCGCCCGCAGACAGATGGACAGACAGAAAGGACAAACCGGACGATGGAGGATCTTCTTTGACTATGCATAATAGAACATAATAAGCATGGTGTCTCCCGGTTGAGTTAAACATGGGAGAAATGGTGTTTTTGAAAATCAAGCTCATGCATGGTGTCTCCCGGTTGAGGAAGCAGAAAAAGCTAGATCCCCGTTACCTGGGCCCCTATCAGGTGATAGAATGCATTGTCCCTATCGCCTACCGATTAGCCCTGCCCCCAAAACTGGGAAATATCCATGATGTGTTTCATGTCTCCTCCTTGAGACGAGTTCTCCGGCAACTAGAGCAGCATCTACCTACACCATGTAACAACCCCATCCGTTCATATGATATATACTAGAAGGTCCGGTTGGGGCCCCACAGGATATATCATAAAACAGGCGGTGAAGGTACAGGATGATACCAGAGTAGCGCATCGCACCTATCACAAAGCATTCTAGCGGAAGTCTAGACTACAACTTGAACTCCTCATGAATGTCCAAACATAAAACTCCACATTTTATATCATCTAGGAATGTCTTACAACAAGACAAAAGAGTTGGCCTTATGGCCTTACATGGCTTTCAAACAGTGGCCTAAACAAATTGGCGCGCAGGCCGGCCACAATCAAAGAAAACACACACAACACAGATAGCCTTCGAGGGCTAGCAGCAGTAGCAGCAACCACAGCAGGAACATCAACCTCTACACGTCCCGCTCGGCTCTCCAGCACCTGTACAGGGATAATCCACCCAACGGTGGCAAACAAAAGCAATGGTCAGCGTTCAGCTGACCAAATTATAACGACCCTACCCCTTCTCTCGGGGCAGCGGTATACTTCCCTGCAGGCATAGCAAATCACAAGTATGACAAGCTATATCATCAAAATGTGCTTTCACGCACACAAGCCATCACAACCGTTCGCCACCCGGCCCAACGGTCTGTGCACTCAGGGCACATTCTTGGTGTTCTGACAAAGCTCTTGCCCACCACCGTATCAGGGTTACAACCCAACGGTAACTCTTTTGAGCATTGACTCCGTGGCGTGCAGCCAGAGTTTTATAGTCTTAGTGAACCGGGATGGCCCGTAGCCCCCCTTTGTATCACGGCGCGCAGGCCTAAGACTCTTGCTATGCGCTCCAACATACCGCACTTTCTGGTCTCACATCGGACAGACATAACGCAGGTCGGATCCTCCACCCCCTGTTGCTCAAATCGCCTTGCCTTCTCCGAGTACATCGTACTCATGGCTATATCAAAGGCGCGGGTCGGTCTCACCAATCCTGTTCTTGGCATTCAAGCCTGGGCATGTCTCAATACCCATTTCTTATCACAACAGCGGGTCTTTCCTGGGCCTCCCAGTACTTCCTGTGACTCTCTCCACAGGTGGACACCGCACAAGCACAAATGTCAGGGGTCTTTCCTAGCTATCATGCCAGTACTTCCTGTTACTCGCTTCATAGGTGGACACCCTATGACATCAAGCATCACAAAGGGCATTTCCTGGTCACACCAGTACTTCCTGTGCCTCAATCACAGGTTGGACCCAAAAACATCACATGGCCATTTTCCTGGGCTACCACCCCAGTACTTCCTGCTACTCCTTTTCGCAGACATAACCGTTGACTCCTTAAACTACACGTTATCACGGAGTCTTCTCCGGTTCGTATGTAACATCACCAATCCAGACCAACCTGTCCAGATGGGCTTCACACAGCATGCCTATTCCGTACTCCATTTCCGGATCTATATGCTAACAAAGGGGATTTCAAGCATCCACCCAACAATTCCTAAAACCAGCCACCGCTTGGTAGGGGAATCACAAAGCTATGCCAAAATGAAGCCTTCACATGACTAGGAAGAAAAATCGTTACCCTTGACGACCGCTTCGGTGTCATGACCTCCAAGCTAGCTTGCAAGACTCGCAAGAGCATTTCCTCCGCAACGACGGCTTCGGATTTCTTGTCGGTAATCAGCAGCACCACCAGCAGCAGCCCCCTTTCCTTCTTCCTCCTCCTTTCTCTCTCTCTTTCTCTCTTGAAGAAGGATGAAGGCCAAATCAAAATGAGAATTACTTCTCAGTTTTCGGCCTTTAAGAAAAAGAGGAAGAAGCTTCAGCCCTTGGATCCCAGCTGAAGGAATGGACGGCCACGATTTTGCCAAAACACAGATTTTGACCCGACACGGCCTCGGACACGGTCGTGTGCCTCAAGCGGTGGTCAACCGACTTATCCAAACCAGTGACACGCCCATTGTACACGCCCGTGTCATGGGCCGTGTCACCAACACGCCTTCAGACACGCCCATGTCTGTGGCCGTGTGCCTGGGCGAAAAAAATCCCAAAACATCCCGAGACTTCACACGGCCTGTGACACGCCCGTGTCCCAGGCCGTGTGCCCTGACACGGCACAAAGACACGCCCTGTCGAAATACTTCGGCGGGCTGAGTTCGTCGACCCGATTTGACACGCCCTGTGACACGCCCGTGTCACAGGCCGTGTGCAACTTCTCGACACTCGACACCCACGTCTCGACACTCGACGATCGTCGAGCAAAAGTCGTCGAGCACACGACACGGCCTTGGACACGCCCGTGTCCTGGGCCGTGTGCCCCCTCTCGACACATCGTCGAGCGAAAATTCGTCGAGACAAAACCCGATCGTCGACACAACCTCGACACGCCCTGCGACACGCCCGTGTCGCAGGCCGTGTCAGCTGACACGCCCTGGGACACGCCCGTGTCCCAGGCCGTGTCACCCAACAATTTCCTGTTTCCGAACTTTGGGCTGTTACACACCACCAGTACAACTGCGGTCGGACAGATCCGTCCAGCTCGAACCAATCAGAATCGTAGATCATAAAGTAAAGAATCTATGTAACAATACCATATCAATGGCCAAGATATTATTGTCAAATCACTGACAAGATGAGTACACTTGGGAACCTGAGGCGCTCGTCCGTGAAAAGCACCCAGAGTATTTTCCCAGGTACGTTACTCTTTCCCCCTACTTTGAGCAAATTTTGGGGGACAAAAATCTTTTTATTTTTATTGGATTGTAACATCCCGAATTTTATTGGGCCACCAGAACCCCCAATAAAAGTGACTCAAACCCCTACCCGCGACCTGGTAGAAGGTAACCATAGGCGGGAAATAGAGCTAGATAACTCCGATTTGAGTTCCGTCAATTCCTGTGGCCTCGTATAGTCGATACGAGCTCGTCAGAACTCGTTCTGTTGGACCCCGAGGTCATGTGGTGGATGTAATCATTCCTCGTAAAACGCCACGAGAGCCAGACTTTGGATATCAGACTAAAGAACTCTGATTTGAGTTCCGTCAGTTCATGTGGCCTCGTATAGTCGATACGAGCGCATTGGAACTCGATGTATCACAATTCAAGATCTAACGACGGACATGGACATCTTGACCATTTTAACGCGTTGCGATACGCAGATTTTGGACTTTTACCAAACGAACTCCGATTCGACCCCGGTCAGTGACGTTGGATTCCTATGGTCAATACAAAGTCAACAGAATTTGTTCCGGTCAGTTTCGATATTGAGTGGTCAAATCGTGGTCAAATCAAGCTCAGTTGTACACCGAAAAGCATGCGCACACCAATTGTGACCCGACACCCCAACTTTGACCCAATCTCGATGACTTGAACCTATTTTGACTTTGACCCCCATGGGTTGACCCACCCCAGGGATGACTTTGGTCAAACCCTCCCTTTAAGTTTTTTTTTTTGGAATTTTTTCTCAAAGAGTGCACCTCCTCTCCAAGGTTAGCATGAGCTCCTTTTCCTCTAGATTTGGGCTTTCCACCACTAACAATTAAGGTGGAAATGGGCCTTGGAGAAATCCCAACAACAATTCTTACTCCCCTCTTCTTCTTCTCTTTGCTTAAGCCGAAGCCCACCAAACTTTTCCTTCCCTTTGATGAAGCCAAGTGGATGTACTGGACCTACAGATGGATGTCACCTGTTTCCTTTAGCTGGAAAAGGAAAGGAGGAACTCTTCTCTACGGGGATTAATCCCACATTGGCCGCAAGCCAAATAGCCACCTCCCCCAACAATAAAAGGCCATGCCCATCCACTCTCCTCTCACCCAACTCAGTGAGCAACTCCCCCACCCATCCCCAAGCTCTGTCGGAGCTCAGGTCGCTGGAAAAGGCAAGCCCGAGCTCCACCACCACCACCTTGGATGGCCAACCAAGTCGGCCCCTCCCAAGCTCCTCCTCCACATGTAGAAACCTTCTCCTCTCCTCCCTCCCTACCTTTCTGACGTAGTGCATGCAAGCTCCGACGGCCGGTGCACCTCCGCCGTCATCCTCTCCCCACCGTTTCAAAAAAAAATGGCTTTAGCGATGGCCGGCGACGGCAGGCCGCCGGAGGGAGCGCCCACCCCCGGGCAGTTGGCTGGGGGCGGAGTCACGGCCGGCCGGCGGCGGGTTTCGGTACAGCGGGGGGGGGGGGGGAGATGAATAGTATAAATTTTTATATATTATAATAATATTTATAAATATTATAATATTATAATTAATAATGAGTTTGATTTTTCAAAGACTAAAATAGACTCCTAGGGAAAAAATGTTGAACATAATAAATGTTTCCCTTGTTGAGGGCTTCCCCCACAAAAAGTTTGAGAATTTTTAGAATTAATTTAGTATCTTTAAAAGCCCAAATAAAATCTATTTGGCCAAATTAAAGGCCCAAAACTCTTTAAAAAAATTATGTAATTTTTTTAGACTCACTTTAATCCCTCTTAGAAGTTGTGCCAAAAATATGGGATCATGGTGATAAGATTTGATATTTTTCCCAAATTATGTAAATCTAGGATCGCACTCGGTATTTATTACGCTCGTTTTCTCCAAAAATGAAATTGAAGCGCGCGACTATACTTTCTAATTTGAAGTATAAATTCAAAATTGTCTTATCAACGAGAGTGGTCGGGATAAGTGACCTGACTCTGGGAGTTCTGAGATTTCGAGAAACCGTCGAGCACCTTGACTCTCGGGTAATTTAGGACACGCTCAAAAAATAAGAGTACGAGTAGTGAGTCGCAAATTTATCCTTGACGATTAACAAGGAAGCGACTCCTAATAAGCCCCAATCTGATTAAGCTGCGATTAATAGGGCGCAACTCAATTACTAACAGATCTTAATAATGGGAGTAACCCAAGAAAGATTTTTTAAAGAATGAATATGCCTCCTGAGAACGGAGATGGAACTCAATGTGCCTCCTGAGAACAAAGATGAAATTGAATATGCCTCCTAAGAATGGAGATGGGACTGAATATGGCTCCTGAGAACGGAGATGGAATTGAAGCCTCCTAGAGGGAATGATTGGACTACTAACCATTTTCTTTGTGATTATTCCAGTCTTGCAATGGTCTATATCCTTTATTTATTTTAGATCAGTACTTTTAATTCAGTACTACTCCAATTACGTACTGGTTAAGTTCATTTCAGTTCGGTACTTTCGATTCAGTACTACTCCAATCTTGTACTGGTCAAGTTCATTTCAGTCAATACCTTTAATTCAGTACTACTCCAGTTACGTACTGGTCAAGCTCATTCCAGTTCAGTACTTTCAATTCAGTACTACTCCTATTTCATACTGGTCAAGTTCATTTCAGTTCAGTATTTTCAATTCAGTACTACTCCAATTTTGTACTGGTCAAATTCATTTCAATTCGGTACATTCAATTCAGTACATTTAATTCAGTACTACTCCAGTTTCGTACTGGTCAAGTTCATTTCAGTTCAGTACTTTCAATTCAGTACTACTCCAGTTCGTACTGGTCAAATTTATTTCAGTTCAGTACTTCCGTTTCAGCACTACTCCAGTTTCGTACTGGTCACATCTCATTACTGCATTTGCGTTATTGCAATTTACTATTATAAGCACGAGTCCTGCTTTAACGAGCAGTTGTTTGTTAAGGTTGAGCCTTAGTTGGGGATAACAGGAGTTGGGGTGTTCCTCCGGATTTAGCCTCAAATAAAGCGCTCTCACGTTCCTTGTCGAAAGTTTAACTGAGCATCGCTGCCTCAAGGTTAACGTATAGTAGGGCAGGCCGCCGCAGACCCGGTGCGTTTTAGCATGATTGTTTGATTGATTGCTTGTGAATTGCTTGCGGGAAATTGTGGCGAGTCAGTCACTTCCGCAGACCGTTCGTACCGGTGCGGAAAGTTCAATGACTCAAGGTGACAGAGAGATGAGTGTCACGGGTGACTTACCTTTATGTTTTCCCCGTCGGGTTTCCTCCAATGGTCGGCCAAAATGTTGAATCGCTAGATGTCGCCCACATCCAAGAGTACACGTGGATGTCCGTTAGGGCCTGGGCTGTGCGGTACGACCACCCCCAGAAGTGGCAGGACTAGCCACTGTCACCGACAGCCAGATCGGTGAGGCCCGCGGGGCTCGCTACCATGTTGGAACAAAAGCAGTCTATTCTATGTCGATATATGGTTGGTGTGTGTGCGGCTGTGAATGTCTACGGTGTGTGCGCAACTGTGAATTCCTGCGGTGTGTGCGCGACTGTGAATTTTTGCGGTGTGTGCGCGACTGTGAATGCATGCGATAGGGTACTGGTTGAGGATGCCCAATATGTTGTTGTGCTAGTGGAGCTGTAATAAATAATTGATATGCATTACTACTGCTTTCTAGTTATACTATGATGTATTTCTTTATAAATTCTCCAAGCCTATATATATGAATTATTGTGATAACTCTCCCTTGCTTCGGCTATCTACTTTTGTTGGGTGGTGTGTACTCGTCCCCAGGATATGGATCCGGGGAGGTGATTTGTTTATACTTAGCTCTGTAACTAACGATTATTTAAATAACTATTCACAAGAAATGGAGCACCGTAGTGACCCGCTGCCGCAAGAGATTGCGCCAGCAGATAAAACTACTCGAGCAGAAGTACCCCCGACATCTTCAGAGTTTCGAGATGTGAGTACCGACGTGCTGATTAGGGAGAGAGAGTGAGGAGTTATTTCTAGTACTTGTACAGCCTGCGGGCTTATATAAATACTTAGACTACGACCTTTGTACTCATGTAAATATATATATAATGTTATATATAATGTACTTTGGTTTCCTGTTAATGTTTCCCTAATTCTCGGGTGTATTATGAATGTTGTGATTCTAGCCGAGCAAGGTGACCCCCTATTGCTTAGATAAGGTGGGTCGATATCCCTAAGGAGCACTAGGTGGACGTATTGGGCAGTAAGATTCTCTCCAGCCTGACTCGGGTAAAAGTTGGGGGAAGGGGTCTTACATGTGCACGGCTATGAATGTCTACGATAGGATACATGATGTGAATACATGATGTGTTGATGTGCTGATAAAGCCCTTATTATAACTGATTTTATTACTACTGTCATTTCAGTAATATTACGCTGCCCTTCTTTATTTGTTGCTCCTAGTTTTAAAATATGAAATGTTGTGCTAATCCTCTCGTGCTTCGACTATCTTGTACTGTTGTGTGCGCGTGTGCTTGTCCCCAACATATGGATCCGGGGAGGATATTTATTTCTACTTAGCCCTGTGACTAACGGTTATTTAAATAACCATTCACATGAAATGGAGCACCGTAGTGACCCCCTACCACGGGAGAATGCGCCAACAGTTAGAACTACTCGAGCAGAAGCCCCACTGACGTCTTCAGTGTTTCGTCGCGTGAGTACCAGGTGTAACGGCCTCCCCAGCCCATGCTCGCAAGGACGGCCGCCGACACCCCTAACACCATGCTCGAAAGGGTTCAGCCTAACCAGGTCTGCAGACCATGTACCCCAACCCCTCTCCATAAACTGGCGGGTTGTTGAGGCCGGAGATCGAACCCGAGACCTCCTTGATAAGGAGTTTTCAAACCACTCCTCATCACCAACTGAGCTGCAGCTCAGTTGGTGATGAGGAGTGGTTTGAAAACTCCTTATCAAGGAGGTCTCGGGTTCAACAACTCAGTTGGTGATGAGGAGTGGTTTGAAAACTCCTTATCAAGGAGGTCTAGGGTTCGATCCCCGGCCTCAACAACCCGTCAATTTATGGAGAGAGGTTGGGGTACATGGTATGCAGACCTAGTTAGGCTGAACCCTTTCGAGCGTGGTGTTGGGGGTGCCAGCGGTCGTCCTTGCGAGCGTGGGCTGGGGAGGCCGTTACAAAAAGTGCACTTTTTATAACGGTCCAGGGCCATCAACATGGGACCCAGCCAGACCGCCGACCTACTAGAGTCCAGACCCGGGCCCACTGCTGGTAGTCAGTCTATCACATTCAAGCCTACAGGCCATGCACCCCAACCCCTCTCCGGCCTGTTTATCAGCACGGCGGGTTGTTGCCACTATGGATCGAACTCAGGACCTTGATAAAAGAGCTTTACGCCACTCCCTCATCACCAACTAAGCTGCAACTCAATTGGTGATGAGGAGTTGTTTGAAAACTCCTTATCAAGGAGGTCTCGGGTTCGATCCCCGGCCTCAACAAACCGTTTGTGTATGGAGAGGGGTTGGGGTGCATGGTCTGCAGACCTGGTTAGGCTAAACCCTTCCGAGCGTGGTGCTGTGGGTGCCGGCGACCGTCCTTACGAGCGTGGTGCTGGGGAGGCCGTTACACCAGCAAACAGGATAGAGAGAGAGTGTGAGGTATTATTTGTAGAACTTGTACAGTCTGCGGGCTTATATAATAACTTAGGCTATGACCCTAGTACTCATGTAAATATATATGATATTATATATGTTTGATAGTATTTTCCTGATAATGCTTCCGCAAATCTCTGATGTATTGTGAATGTTGTGATTCTATCCGAGCAAGTCGACCAACTAGTGCTTAGATAGGATGGATCGTTACCCCTAGGAGCACTGGGTGTACTTCTTGGGCAAGTAAGATACCCTCCAGCCCGGCCTGGGGCAAATGTACAACCCCATATTCGCTGAGCCAGACCAGGAGGCACAATGGTCACAGTTGGGTTAGCCGAAGTGTTCCCGCCCTAAGGAAGATCTCGCCCGAAGAAGGCGAGAACGATTGCGCCAGATCATCGAACGGGGAACAGTAGGCCAAGATCGTCGAGCGCGGCCTGCGCGGGAGCACTTGCGCCCGAACCAAGCTCCTATCTCAAAGAGTTCTCGCCTAAGCCAGGCGAGAACGTTCGCGTCATGCCCAGGGCAGAAGGGTCTCGACACAGCTCTCACCGGGTGGGCCCAGGGCCTTGGGTAGAGTGTCCTAATTGCCCTCAGGAGGAATTACTTCAGTGCCCTCAGAAAGACAGCGGGATTCGGCTATTGGCAGACCAACTAGGGGCATTTCAGTAATCTCAAGGCAACAAAAACTATAAATAGACCCATAAGGGCTCTTTGGAAAGCAAGCGATCATTATCTCTCGAATTCCAGTGCTTTCTGAGGAGCTCCTAGCCCAGCTTTGGCTTTGGAGGGGAAGCTCTCAGAGATCTTCCGGGTGTGAGGTGGGACCTCCCTGCTGAGGCTATTGGGTCAGTCTTAGGTCCTTTGAATCCAGTCGAGGGTCGAGGCTTGAGAGAAGTAGGTTTTGGCTGCACCCCTTTTTCTTCGAACTCCAGTTGAGGTCATATTTGGCTTCAACAGTTCTGGTGCGGTGAGCGTGGAAGGCAGCTGATATAAGAAAGCCTTAAGTTTTGTCCCATGGCTGGAGGTGAAGGTGAAGGGTCAGGTTTTGGAGGATCCCCCATCCGGGGAGAGGAAGCAACGAAGAGGATGCTGGATGAGTTTAGGAGAGAGGTTTTGCAAACAATCAGTTTGGCCTTCTCGGCGAGAGGCGAGTGGGCCACCCCTCAGGTCCCAATTGAAGAGGTCCCGCTCTTAGACGAGAACGCCCCAGGGCAGCGCTCGGGAAAGGAGGTCCCGGGGGAGGCTGGCGAGAGAGATGTGGCGGCGCGGGAGCTATTCCCGGGCCAAAGCCAGCGCCCGGGCAAGGAGGCGCTGACGGATCTGGGCGAGAAGGAAGCGACAGTGCGGGAGCTCTTCCCGGGGCACGGTCTCGCGGATCGGGCAAGTCAGCCGAGGTCGCGAGACGTACCCTCTCGCCAGGCAGGAGGCGAGAGCCCATTTAGCGAGCTCATCATCTCGGCTCCGGTATCGGAGGGGTTCCGGGAGCCCGACATGTCCTACTACTTGGGGAAGGATGACCCGGTGCAGCACGTACAGTAGTTTGAGGACGTTGTATTAATAAGGCAGATGACGGACGCCTTCAAGTGTCGACTATTTGCCATCACGTTGAAGGAGAAGGCTCGGGACTGGTTCCATCAGTTGTCAGTAAGGTCAATCTACTGTTTTGAAGATCTACGGAGAAGTTTCCTGTTGAGGTTCTCAACCTCGAAGAAGCGGAAGAAGGAAGCAGAGTGCCTGTTTGCAGTGAGGCAGAAGCCGGATGAGACGCTGGGTCACTATGTCGACCGGTTTCAAGAAGAGATCCTCCTGGTCCAGGAGGTTCCAGGGTACGCGCTGATGCTAGCCTTCACCCTGGGGCTGAGACCGAGATTCTTTAGCATGGAGTTGAAGAGGGTGCCTCCCCTCTCCTTTGAGGAGCTCATGGAGAGGGCAGCAAAGGAGATTGACTTTGAGAGAGCAAACCCAGCATTCGCCAGGAAGTTGGCCAAGCTAGCGGAGGACGACGTGAAGGAACAAGCAGCGGGAAGACAGAAGGAGCAGAGGGAGCAAAGGGAAGAAAGGAGAAGGCAAGAGCCCCGAAGGTTTGGGCAGCAGCAGGGATGGGGGGCCCGGGAGCCGAACAACCGGTTATTTTGGAGGCCCCAGGAAGGTCGCCCCCAGGGCCCAGGAGAAGGCTACCAGGGGAGAGATAACCTGCGGGAGCCCCGGAGGTTCGACCGACCGGCGTGGAGGCAGGAGCCGAGGGGTCGTCCCCCACCACCGCAGGAGACCATGGAAGTGGGAAGAGGAAGAGGAGCTGGGAGAGGGGCTCGAGGAGGTGGTAGAAGAGGGAGAGGAGAGGGAAGAAGGGGCGGGGAGGCGTTGCTTTTCTGTGACTTCCATCAGGAGGAAGGTCACGCAACGGCCACCTGCCCGGAGTTCTTGGAGTTAAGAGAGGTAAGAGGAGCAGGGAGGCAGGATCCACCGGTGAGGATAGTGGAGGTGCAACAGGGCGAGGTGGAAGATAGGTGCGAAGATCGGGTAGATGTAGGGACCCAGGGAGGAATCAGGGTGATTCACGGAGGAGTGGGGATTGAGACAACCCGCAAGGGGAGCCTGCAAACCATGTACCGGAGGGGGGTGACCTCTACCTCCCAGGTTCCCCCACCAGAAGAAAAGATCGCATTCTCATCGGCAGACATGCCGGACTATGAGGATCCATTCTGCGACGCTCTGGTGATCCAGACGGCGGTGGAAAACTATACGGTCTCGAGGATACTGGTAGATAACGAGAGCTTGGTAAATGTCATCTTCAAGAAGGCCTTTGATGAGATGAGGGTTGAAGGGAAGAGGGTCTTGGCGTCGGACGGACCTCTGTTCGGGTTTTCTGGAGAGAGAAAAGAGGTAGAAGGGGGAGCAGGGCTACACGTAAGGTTGGGGGGCGTGTCACGGAACTGTAGGTTCGTAATCGTGGACGCCCCGAGCAGCTATAACGCCATCTTTGGGCGCCCCCTCATCAGCGCCTTTCGCTGCGTCCCCTCCTCGTTCCATCAATGCCTCAAGTTCAACAATGGGGGGGTGCAGGTCAGGGTAAGAGGGGACCCGAAGGTGGCAAGGCAATGTTATGTTACAGCAGTCAACACCATTTCGTGGATGGCAGAGGCAGAAGAGTTGGAGATAGAGATGGCGGCCCTAGAGGAGGTTGTTGAGGAAGAGGAGATGGTCCTAGAGGAGGCAAGAGAGATAGCTGGGGAGGAGGTCGGAGAAGAGAAGACTGAAAAGCTGTAAGAAGATGTGCAGGTGGTCCGGGGGGCCGAGGGGCAGTAGAGCCCGGAAGGGGAGTTGGAAGTAGGAGAGCAAGCGGTAGGAGGAGTTGAGGGGGAGGCCCCGAGGGGCGTAGGAGTCGAGCAGCAGCAGGAGGGGCTGGAAGAAGCGATGGAGATCGAGGAGGAGGGAGGAAGAGGAGAGCTGGAGCTAGAAGAAGAGGCAAGGGCTGGTTGGGAGCAGTCGCGGCTGGAGCCGGCCGAAGAAGTGGTGGAGATGGAGGTCTTCACCAGCGCAGGGAAAGTTCAAAGGGTACGGGTCTGCGGGGGCTTGAGTCCCGAGGCCCGGGAACAAGTGCGGGCTTGCATTCAGGGCAACGTCGACATCTTCGCCTGGAGCGCGGTGGACATGCCGGGCATCGACGCTGATGTGGCCTGCCATCGCCTGAACTTGGACCCCCGCACCCTCCCCATACGCCAGAAAATGAGGACCATCACAACAAAGCTGGAGGAGCCAATATGCGAGGAGGTCAAGAAGCTCCTAGAGGCAGGCTTCATCTCAGAGATCCAGTATCTGGGCTGGATCTCCAATGTGGTAATGGTAAAGAAGGGAGGGGGAAAATGGAGAATGTGTATTGAATTTTCTTTGTTGAATAAATCATGCCCTAAGGATTGCTACCCCCTGCCTCGAATCGACGCGCTGGTTGATTCAGCCGTTAGTTTTTCTGTCATGAGCTTTTTAGATGCTTTTTCAGGTTATCACCAGATCCGGATGCACCCTCCTGATACTAAAGATGTTTCCTTCATCACGAGGGAGGAGTGCTTCAGTTACAAAATGATGCCCTTTGGGTTAAAGAATGCAGGGGCCACCTATCAGCGCATGATTGATCGAATCTTCCGGGATCAGAGGGGGAGGAACTTGGAGGTCTACGTCGACGACCTAATGATCAAAAGCAAGTGCATGATTTCGCACCTGCAAGATCTGTAGGAAACATTCGCCACCTTGAGAAGGTTCAAGATGAGGCTGAACCCCTTGAAGTGTGTCTTCGGGGCCAGCCGCGTGAAGTTCCTCGGGCATCTTCTGACTCCGGCGGGGGTGGAGCCCAACCCGGACAAGGTCAAGGGCATTCTGGATTTGGAGTCACCTCGCGTCACCAAGGAGGTCCAGCGCTTGACAGGCAAGCTGGCTGGGCTAAGCAGGTTCCTCTCCAGGGCAGGAGACAAGTGTTCTTCATTCTTTAAGGTGTTGTGGGGGAATCAAAGGTTCGAATGGACAACCGAGTGTGAAGAGGCCTTCCAAGGACTGAAAAGACAACTCTCTCAGGCTCCTCTGCTTCAGAGCCCAAAGGAAGGAGAAGACCTGACCTTGTACCTCGGAGTAGGAGCGAAGGCGGTGAGCTCCGTCCTAGTGAGGGAAGAAGGAAAAAAGCAGCTGCCCATCTACTACGTCAGCCGGATATTGAGGAAAGCAGAGCTTCGCTATCCCATCCTTGAAAAGCTCGCTTACGCCTTGGTCGTCTCAGCAAGGAAAATCCGGTCGTACTTCCAGGCGCATTCAATCAGGGTAGTGACTGACCACCCTCTTCGCAAGATCTTCGAAGGAGTGGAGCACTCGGGGAGACTGGCTAAATGGTCCATTGAGCTAAGTGAGTTCGACATCTCCTTTGTCCCAAGGCTCTCCATCAAGGCACAGGCAGTGGCGGACTTCCTAGCAGACTACATCGTTGAAGTCAAGGGGGGAGAGCAGCAACCTCGAGAAGCATGGAAGTTGATGGTGGATGGGGCCTCGGGAAGGCACTCCCTCGGGGCAAGGGTGGTATTGACAAGTCCTCAGGGGGTAACCATAGAGCAAGCGGTCATTCTACATTTCCCCGTGACCAACAATCAGGCGGAATATGAGGCCGTGATAGCCGGCCTCCGCCTGGCAAAGGAGCTGGAGATTCGGGATGTGGAAGTTTCCACTGATTCAAAGGTAGTGGCATCGCAGATCCGGGGAGAGTTTGAAGCTCGGGAGCCTACCCTCATAGGATACCTCTCCAAGGTAAGGGCGATCATCGGAGGATTCCGGTCATTCTCAATTCAACACGTCCCAAGGGAAGAAAGCATAGCCGCCGATCGATTAGCCAAGTTCGGACCTCGGGGAGGCGGGGCCTTAACAGAGCTATTTCGACCGGCTATCGAGGAAGGAGATTTGATGGTGGTAGATCGGCAACCCTCGTGGGTTGATCCACTTGTGACCTTCCTGACCACCGGTGAACTTCCTGAGGGGACCAAGGTCGGGAGAAACTTCAAGCGCAAAGCAGCTCACTACCTAATGATGGAGGGGGGCATGCATCGTAAGATGTTGTCAGGGCTCCTAGCTAGATGTGCGACCGAAGAAGAGATCCCGAAGATATTGAGGGAGGTGCACTCGGACGAGTGCGGGAGTCACTCTGGAGGAAGGACGCTGGAGGCAAGGGTGGTCAGGCAAGGGTACTTCTAGCCCACCCTAAGGAAGGATGCCATGGAGTTTGCAAGGAGGTGTCAAAAATGTCAGCTCTATGCCCCCTTCAGTTCTTGGCAGCATAGAGGCTCCGGAGTATCACGGCACCGTGGCCATTCGCTATATGGGGAATGGACTTAGTTGGGCCCTTTCCTCCGGCTAGTGGGCAGAGGAGATTCCTCTTGGTCATGGTTGATTATTTCTCAAAGTGGCTAGAGGTTAAAGCCTTGGCCAAGGTCACCTTGCAGGTCATAAGAAACTTCGTCTGGGGGGAGATTATTTGCAGACATGGGTTGCCCCAAGCCATAGTAACTGATAACGGCCCCCAGTTTGCCAGCGAGGAGTTCATCAGCTTCTGCGCCCAACTAGGGATAGACCTCCGGTTTGCCTCCGTCCATCACCCTCGGAGTAACATCCAGGTGGAAGCAGCAAACAAAATCATTGTAAACCTACTAAAGAAGAAGGTGGAGAACTTGAAGGGAAATTGGGTGGAGCAGCTCCCCTCGGTCCTGTGGGCCTTGCGGACGACCCCAAACACGACCACCGGTGAGACCCCTTCAAGCTCTCTCATGGGTGTGAGGCCGTCCTACCAGTGGAGTTTGAGGTCCGGTTCCCGCGAGTCACAGCCGCGGGCGAAGGAGGCGAGGCTTGGAGGGTGGAGAACGAGGAGGGGCAGTGCCTCTCGTTAGATATGGTGGAGGAACTGCGAGACGTGACGGCTATCAGGCAAGAAAAAATCAAGCGACGGATGGCCAAGCATTTTGATAAGCATGTCAGGATCAAATAGTTTGCTAAGGGGGATCTGGTGCTGAGAAAGGTCGACGCAGCAGGAAGGTCGGCTCCCGTGGGTAAGCTCCACCCGAACTGGGAAGGTCCATACATAGTGAAGGAAGTCCTCGGAACGGGAGGATACTACCTCCAGGACGTGGAGGGGAGGGCCCTAAGACACACCTGGAGCGGTGATGACCTAAAACGCTTCTACCCGTGAAGGGGGAAGGATGTAACCATGTATCTCAAAAATAAACTTATTGTACTACATCGATTGATTCTCCCTTAACTATTGTCAAATTTTTCATAGCATAACGTAGTCGTGTGTTTTGTGATACCCCGAGCTCGGCTCGGCCCCAGGTAGACCTGTTGCGCAGGCTCTCATCTAGCTGGCAGGTCCGAAGGCTCGCCTGTGGGGGATAGGTTTGGTTGGTTTGAGATCTTCATCGGCACCCCGAGCTCGGCTCGGCCCCAGGTAGACCCGCTGCGCAGGCTCTCATCTAGCTAACAGGTCCGAAGGCTTGCCTGTGGGGGATAGGTTTGGTTGGTTTGAGATCTTCATCAGCACCCTGAGCTCGGCTCGGCCCCAGGTAGACCCACTGCGCAGGCTCTCGTCTAGCTGGTAGGTCCGAAGGCTCGACTGTGGGGTTGGTTTGAGATCTTCATCGGCACCCCGAGCTCGGCTCGGCCCCAGGTAGACCCGCTGTGCAGGCTCTCATCTAGCTGGCAGGTCGAAGGCTCGCCTGTGAGGGATAGGTTTGGTTGGTTTGAGATCTTCATCGGCACCCCGAGCTCGGCTCGGCCCCAGGTAGACGCGCTGCGCAGGCTCTCATCTAGCTGGCAGGTCCGAAGACTCGCCTGTGGGGGATAGGTTTGGTTGGTTTGAGATCTTCATCGGCACCCCGAGCTCGGCTCGGCCCAGGTAGACCCGCTGCGCAGGCTCTCATCTAGCTGGCAGGTCCGAAGGCTCGCCTGTGGGGGATATGTTTGGTGGTTTGAGATCTTCATCGGCACCCCGAGAGAACTCGGCTCGCCCCAGGTAGACCCGCTGCGCAGGCTCTCATCTAGCTGGCAGGTCCGAAGGCTCGCCTGTGGGGGATAGGTTTGATTGGTTTGAGATCTTCATCGGCACCCCGAGCTCGGCTCGGCCCCAGGTAGACCCGCTGCGCAGGCTATCATCTAGCTGTTGGATTTCTCTGTGGGGTTGGCACAATGCTTGTGCACGCAGCGGAATAATAAATACATCAAGGAAAACCCAAAGAGATGTGGATCGGGCCATGAACGTTGAATCAAGAAGTTAGTAAAACTAGGCAAGAATTACCTCGTTGGCGTTGAGTCACAACTCAACGGAGATGCTCCAAACTTTATCTTCTTGCTAGTGGCGAGTCCTACGTGGAATAGTGTCCACGTTTCTGCAGAAGTCCACACGAGCGGAGAACGCCGATCTATCCGTCGCACGGATTATCGGAAGGAGAAGACCGCACCTTTGCTTTCCCACAGACTGCTAGGGTCCGCACCAGAGAATGCAGCACCAGCGACAGTCGCCGGAGTAGAGGGGGTCAACGAGCGAACGCGTCGGCGGAACTCTTCCGGCGGCGGATCGGGAATTGGCGGAGCCGAACGAGCGGAACCCTTCCGTCGGGGTCGATTCGCACAGTAGCCAAAAGGATATCTCCCGATAAAACCTAAGGGTTCTATTTATACTAGAGGTATAAATACACCCAGGAAAATCGCTATCCGCAGACCACCCAGAACTAGGGTTCAGAATCTGCGAGTATTAATCGGTGAGAATCGCGACAATCGGCAGAATCACTAAGCAGGTTCGGCGAGAATCAGTCGACGAGTATCATACAGGATCGGCGAGAATCAGAGTACAATACTCGACGATTCTCGCCGATCGTCGAGCCGCGCTCGACGATTCACAATGAAACTCGACGATCGTCGAGCCGCGTTCGACGACAATTGTATCAAGGTAGTCGTATTCGCGATAATCAACAATAGATTCTCACGATTCTCGTGCGATCGCGAGAAGCGGGAGACGATTCTCGCCGATCGGCGGTAATCGAAGACGATTCACGCCAATATCCATTGACCCTCGTGACGACAAACTTCAAACCTAACCGATTTCTTATAAGGCAACACTTTGGCCCCAAACCCTAACAGGTCGTGATATTGGTAGATCTTTACCACCCCGAGCTCGTCAGTCATCCAAGCATCTCCACATCTCTTATGTGCTTCACCCTGCAGGCTCATCTATCGCGGTTGTGCATAGTGAGATTACAAGTTTGAACCACTTCCAGATCATCATGGTAACCC